>OZ020568.1:45900573-46489916 GCA_963971475.1 Chrysops caecutiens | reverse complement strand
TTCCGCCCTGGTGGCGCCACCTAGTGGTGGCTGGCGGCTGTGAGAAACTTGCGCTTACAAAATCATTGCTCTTGTATGGGTGCTATAATTGTTTATAGTTTCGTCACATTGTTTCTTTCGTTGACAGACGTCAGTTGCGGAATGGATCAACGTGTCGCAAGTATTTTTGGTTAGTGTTTAATTTATTGTTTTGATCCCTTTTTAGGTATCCCGAAGGAGGACCATCACACTGCCACGATCAAGTTTCATCTTGGTGATAAGACTTGATCGCGACAGAATTTCGCGCATGGGAACCCAAAATGCAACGTCAGCATTTTGGGTTGGGACTAGACGAGTTCCCATGGCGGCTGTTCAACGGCTGGGGCGGTAAAGGGGGGGGGAGAGCATCTGTGGCTGAGCCTAGGCTCAGTCACAACAGGCCTTGTGTTTCAGAAATACATATAGACACGCAATCGATCAAACGATCTAACTCTACTGGCAACAACATACAATTTACGGTGAGAAAATATTGGTAGTTTGAGTAAGATTCCTTCTTTTTGAAATTTTTGGGAATTATGGGATTTATTAGATGTCATCGCAAAAGCCAGAATGAGGGGAAATTGAGTTTTTTGAAAGGAAAAAGACAGAAGTCTACTTGTATAATTAAGGTTTATTTGTGGTGTCAAAATACGTGTGTTTCGGAAAACTCCTGCAAAAATCTCAAAATCCAGACAATTTTCGAATAGGTGTACCATCGACCAGGATAGTCATGCCCTGTACTCAAAATACGAATAAGTAAAAGTATGCAATTTGGTTTTGAAAATAAATTTGTGGAATCGGGAGCCCACTTACATCAACTGATTTTAAAAATTCAACTGGAAAATTATTTTGCTCTCTATAATCGTCACTCAAGATGTTATCGGAACTCAAATATATTCGTTCATCTCCGGACAGACTGTTAAGGATTTCTGCATCGATGAAAGTGCAGTGTTCATATTTGGGTGCTAATATAATCGAATTGAAAATATCGTTAGACTTTATGGTTTCAGATACATTGCCATAAGTATCTGAATCCACGAAGTTGCTAACTAAATAGGAAGGAATATCAATAACATCTTGGCGGTTATCTGGAAATGTGGGTAAAGTTCCATTACCAAGAGATTTCAGAAATTCAACGAATTCAATCTCATGAGGTGAAGCTCTCATATTTTGGGTAAAAGTTATTTTGTGGAATTTTGAAAATTTGACCATGAAGTAAGGCGATTCTCAATAAGTGGTACATGTGTACCGTGAGATATAGCTGGCAATATTCGACAAAGATCTCCACAGAGTAAAATAGTCTTACCTCCGAAAAGTTTAGTTGAAGTACCGAACGAATGGTTTACTGAACAAAATTTCCTCAGTAGCTAATAAAGCAAGGATATATGAATCATTTTCTGAAGAATTTCTTAAAAAGTCTTCACACATGAACATTTTGAATTCATTCCACAAATCTAAAGCAATTGTAGGAAAGTTCATACCACAAATAGGATATGGCAAATAACTCTCTTAACTTCTGAGAGGACTTACACTCTTTTTCTTCTCATAAATATTCACGTCACTCTCCATCATTTCATGCGATACGTCGTGCATGTGCTGAAAATGTGCTGTAAATAATGTTCCAGTACCCAAATCCTGATGGGACCTCGAACATGAAGCAAAATAGTCTCAAATGGAACTACTCAACATAAAACATAAAATAATCTAGCAATAGCTCTACTACCTCCTCTTTGAGGTTTTTTCCATTTCTTTTCTTTATCTACCTCAATATAATGCATCGGCGTCTCTGTATATAGAAACTCGGACGAACTTATTCGATTGATTTCATGGAATGCAGTCAATTTTGTTCTTCTGTGATTTTTACGAGCTTGCTGAACATTTCCTTCCCTAAAGACTACATTTTTCCGGTGAGGCAAGTAACATTCAAGTTTAACTATATTATATTACGTGACTGGTAATGCATTTGATACTCATTTATGCGCCAACTATCTTCCGTAGATCCAACATAGTGACCGAAAAAAAAGCTATCGATTTCATCTATATAAACTTTGCCCTCAACTCCACCTCAAACTCTTCCAAACTGTAATGCCGCACAGTCGTATCCCTTATAAACATATTTGTGCATATATTTTAGGCTCTTAACTGTGCCAAGAACTTCCACATTTAAGTAGCAATCAAATTTCGCTAAAAGATATGGATTTTAAGGAATAGCATAACGGTTGCCAACACAGTGGCCACGAAAGTCAGCTGTTATACAATTAACACGACGCATCTAACATTGGCTAGAGTTGTATTGTTAAAGTCCTTAGAAAAGCTTTTGCTGCATTTACCATCTCTCAAACAGACGGGGATACGATTCAATAAACCACATGGACCGTGGGTCATATGGTTTTTAATTAAATTATGAAGTTGTGGAAAATACATATATACATATTGTAAATAAAATATATCTGGAATTTCCGTACAAACGAACCAACTTTCCAACCTTTTCTTTTTTCTCTAAATTGAGGTTTTAAAGGTGAGCAGGCAAAAGTTTGGAAATATGATATAATTTCAGATTTTGAATTTTTAACAATTTTTTGGTCGTAGCTGCTAAATCATGCATTCTAGGGGGTATGACCAACCACCATTAATTTTTCATTTCCCAACTTTTGACCATATATCATATTTCTCTAAATTATGTTTTTAAATGTGGGTCCATACAAAAGTTAGGAAATATGATAAAATTCAGACTTTCGCTCGCTTTCCCTCGATATTCGTGAAAGTTAACCTGGCGTTTTCTAGAAATAACTGTAAAATTGTGATTTTCCATATTTTTCAAAATAAAATTTCCATATATTTTTACCAAATTAGCAAAAAACAATGGTATAAGTAAACGATGGCTTTAAATTTGTCTGTGGTAATGCATCCATATTATTATCTGTCGCCATATGTTCATTGTTTCGGCTTTTGTCTGGAAGAATGCAATTTTATTAGCCAAAGATTGCCTCCTTCCAGGCAAAAAGCAAAAGAATGAACATATGAATATTGTCTGTGAAATGGCTGCATTTGCGCTCACATTATCATTGACATAGATATTAGGTTTGAGTGAAAATAATGCATGCATTTGGCATAAATGGTTGGTTATTCCGTCGAACGTATGATCTATGCAAATGATATTATTAAATAAGTATGTTCTATATTTTGATTTCTTCATAGAGGAATGCAATTATATGTTCATTCTTTTGGTTTGTGTCACCAGTAGAAGATTGATCCATTAGGTTTGATTTTCGACTAATTTAGTACTTGCCATTTATCGGGGACACAAACCAAAAATTCACATATGGCTGCATATTTCCAGGCAAAAAGCAAAACAATCACACGCATACATTCTTCCCAAAAGCTTCATCTACGCTATACGTGTGCTCAATTCCCGCATACTATCCCATTGAATTTTTTAATTTCAATTTAAAATTAAACTAATTTATAATTAAATTTAAGAAAAAAAATTAAGTGATACTCATAGAGGAAAAACTAATCTTCCAAATGGCATAATTTTTATCCTGGTAAGTCCACCTGGTTTCCTGTAAAAGGGATAACAAAAAAACGTGTCGCCTATTTATACATAGGTTTGTACGGACATACCTTTAAATACACAATTTAGAGAAATGTGGCATTAGAAAAAAAGTTAGGAAATAACAATTAAATGAGGGTTGTGCATACGTATGAAGCTCCTCAGATGCTTAGTTGAGCCGATAGGAGCAAAAAACCGTTAAAAATTCCAAATCGAAATTTTATAAATTTTCCAATTTGTTGTATGCATAATTTTCAAACCGGAAGTTAGAGAAAAAGTTTGTACGGAAAGAAGGTAAAAAATGTCAAAAGAATGGGGGTCACTCATACATATGAGCCCCGTTAACCGATACGGGATAAAGCCGTTAGAAATTCTAAATCTGAATTTTATCAATTTCTCAATCTTTTGTATACACACCTCTAAAAACTGAATTAAGAGAAAAAATACGTATCAGAAAAAGGTGAAAAATGTCAAAATAATGGAGGTCTGCGATATATATGGACCCCATCGGACGCTTCGTTTAGCCGCTAAGTGCAAAACCAATAAAAATTCTTAATCTGAATTTTATCAATTTTCCGAACTTTTGTATGCACAATGAAAAACTGAATTTGAAGAAAAAAGCTATTTGGGAAAGAGGTATGAAATGTCAAAATAATGGAGGTCTGTAATACATACGAACCACGTTGGATGCTCCGTTTGGCCGCTACGGGCAAAAAACGTTGAAAATTCAAATTTTTATCGGAAAACTGCCCTTAAAATTAGAACAAAACAGGTTAATTTCAGATTCCCGGAAGCTGAGATATCCAAAGATCTGAAATTCATAAAAATACTTACCATTTTTCACTAATTTGTACAAGTCCACCTGCTACGGGTTGAATGGACAAAATAGTATTTCAACTCGAGCTAAATTTTGTAGAAAACAATTAAGACCGGCTCTACGGAAATACAGAGTGTCAAATGAGACAGATTTCTTGAAAGAGAGCTCTTGTTCCGAATTGCAAGACCGTTAAAACCTAAGGAAACCCATGCATCATGCAACTCTGCAGCAAAAAAACGGAAAGGCCAAGTCAAGGACACCGTACAATTTCCGTGAAAACTTCGGGAAAAAATTACAATAAGTGTTTCTTATTAGTATGTATTTAAATCAATGTCTCCTATACAAAAGTTATATAGAGTAGCACGGTGAGGGAATAGATAAATAACAAGTTTATAGTTTTGCGCCGTTTTTGACGTGATAACGTCTTATAAATCGATGGCCGGCTGCACAAATGAAAAATCGTGACTCATTGTCACGTTCCGCCTGAGCTGAGCGGACGAATGAGAGATTCGTACATTAGTTTGGACTCATGAGAGATTCTTGAATCCACACTAATGCGCGTATGAACGAATCTCTCATGAATCCCGTTTCAGTTCTCTCAGTTTGGATTCATGAGAGATTCGTTCATACGCGTATTAGTGTGGATTCGAGAATCTCTCATGAATCCAAACTAATGCGCGTATGAGATTGGATTCATGAGAGAGTCGTTCATACGCGCATTAGTGTGGATTCAAGAATCTCTTATGAATCCAAACTAATACTCGTATGAGATTGGATTCATGAGAGATTCGTTCATACGCATATTAGTGTGGATTCAAGAATCTCTCTTGAATCCAAACTAATACGCGTATGTACGAATAAATAAATTGTTAATACATAGCATATTGTTACTTATAATTAATCTGCATAATTTAAGTAAAAAAATTTATTGAAAAAATTTACATTATATTTTGGCTAATATTTTTGTTGTTTCACTTTAGGTCCAGATAGTTCTTCTCAAACTCCCTGCAATGACACCCGGACGAACGTCCTACCTGCTTGCATTTTCACGCTACACTGATTTATAATTTTACGCAACGCTTATTAACAACAATCAGGCGTACCCCACGATGCACTAGCCCGATGACGTCACGCGCAAAAGAAATGCTGCACGATTAACTCATGCTCTATCCATTGTGACCTTAACCGTTGTTATCGCATTATTAGCCTTGTGACTATTAGCGACTGAAATCTGACGGTATATTATACCGCAAGAAAGTTTGACTGGCTATCAGGGAACTAAACGAACGAGAAAACGTTTTTACGTCAAAAAAATTACAACAAGGTATTCGTACTAATTAGTACTTTATTTATCAAACTATTAATTACAAGGGCTATGGAGAGTATTAAGGTAACAGAATAGATAAATCACAAGTATATTGTTTTGTGCCATCCTTTTTATTTCTTTTTCGGTGCCCACAGTAGCTCTCACAGTTACACGGCACAAGACATTTTTGGTTTTTAATATTCGTTTTGACGCGAGGTTCCCTGATTTGAGTTTTTAACAATTCGCTTCAAATTTACGACTCATATGAGACCATTACTTCCTTTTGATGTGAAAACATCTTTCTTTTCGTTGAGTATGTACATTGGTAGCTAGTCTAACATTCTTGTGTTACAAAACACCTTCATTTTCCAATCGCTTTCCATAATGCGATAAGAACGATTGTACTAACAGTGGATAGAACATTTTTTTTTTTTTTTTAAACAACGTGCCAGGGTGCACAGCTCAGAGACACTGAGTTTTCACCATTGTATCCCTATCCCCCCGGCTTTTACTCAGAGGTGTACGCGATCCCCAGTGCCTTGCAGAACGCAAGCAGGTTGTTCACGTTCACCTCTTTGAATAGCTCTGAATTGAGGATCTCTCTGCCCAACCATTCTTGACGACCGTTCATCAGGATCGGACATTTGCAGAGGAAGTGTCTACGTGTTTCTTCCTCCTCACCACACCATCTGCACAGGTTGTCATGGCCCTTTGTTTTATGGGTATAACAGCGTAGGCCACAGTGCCCTGTTAAAATTCCCAGGACATCGCGTGCTCTGCGTCTATCAGTTTTGGTGATCGCTTTCCCCCAGCCGGTAAAATAATTTCCCAGCAGCTCTTTCGACCACCTGTATCCAGAGGATTTCTCCCAAGTCTCCCACCTCTCTCTGTCGATGGTTTGTGAAATGATGTTGCAACCTTCCTAGTATGGGACTCCCACCTCCATTTCCGCTTGTTCATCCAACTCCGCTCCCCTTTTCGCGAGTTTGTCCGCTCTTTCACTACCTCTGTAGCCTGAGTGACCGGGTATCCAGGTAATGATGACTTTGTTCTTTCGGGCTAGTTCATTAAGAGTTTCTCCTGCCTCCTTAACTAGCCTGGACTTGGTGCCGGGGTTTTCCAACCCAACCTTTATGCAGGCCTGAATGTCGGTACATATGCGTATGCGTCTTCCCCCGACATCACCTCGTACCAGTACTCCAGAACATTTTACCACCGCAGCAATCTCTGCTTGGAAAACAGTGTTGTATTTCCTCAGACTAAACGAGCCATCGTCCACTCGCCTGGTTCCAGCTGTTCCAAATCCAGTGCCCAGGTCATTTTTGGAGCCATCTGTAAACCAGATGTCTCCATGCCCGAGGCCTTGTTTGCTCACCCAGTCCTCCCTGTTCGGTATGAGCGTTTTATAGCGCTGCCCAAATACCTGGATCCTGTTTATTCTATCCTGTGGTGCGTCAAAAGCCGCCCCCCTCAGCATAGTTTTCCGGATGGACGCATGTCCGATTCCATTTCCCACCCATTCGTTGCCGCATATCAGTATGTAAGCAGACCTGGCCACCACCAGCTTAACGTCGTGGTCAATGCTATTGACGTCCAGTATCATCCTGATGGCAGCTGTGGGTGTGCTTCTTTTCAGCCCGAAAATTCCCCTCAAGGTGACTGCCTGTATATGGTCCAGACTGCGCCTCGAGGTGGCCTTCTCGGTTGCTTTCCACCATACTAGTGCAGCATAAGTAAGTTTAGGTTTCAGTATTGCTTCATAAATCCAAAGAGCTTTAAGGGGTTCAAGCCCGCAACCTGTCCCAATCGCCGACCTACACTGCATAAAGATGTTGAGAACCTTCTTACATTGCGTTTCCACATGCTGTCCCCATGTTAGCTTCTTATCTAGATAAACACCTAGATATTTGACACCCTCAGTATATGGTATGATTTTCCCACGCATTGAGACTTCCATCGCAATCTTGCTCTTGTACTTCCTGGTGAAGGCTATAATCTCAGTCTTGCCGGGGTTGACCACCAAAGATCATGCTTCGCACCAGCTACTCACCCTTGCCAGGGCATTCTGCATGAGGTCTGGTAGAACCTCCTCATACTTACCCTTGATAAATATGGCAAAATCGTACGCATAGGCGATAGTGAAGATTTTCTCCTTGTTCAGGGTAGTTAATAGCCCATTTGCAACAAGGTTCCACAGTAGGGTGAGAGAACCCCGCCCTGCGGACAACCTTCACTGACTTTTCCCTTAACGGTCTTACCGTTCCATTCGCTAGAGATGTCTCTGTCACTCAGTACCCCCGTTATCCATCTTCTGATGGTATTTGGTACTCCCTGATCCGACAGAGCATCGTCAATGGCTCTCCTAAAGGTGCCGTTGAACGCACCTTCTATGTCAAAAAAGGCAGCTAGGCAGCTACTGACAGTTCTGAAATCCTTTACCGTGGTGTAACTTCTTCTCCAAGGTTTCGGTATGAATGAAACCCGTGTTCTTTTCCAACTACTTGGAACATGCCCTATGGCGATGCATCCTCGGAAAATGCCCGTTATCGTCCCAAGGAGGTATTCCCTTCCCTCCTGTAGCATCCTGGGAAAGACGCCATCGGGGCCTGGTGCTTTAAACGGTTCAAACGAGTCGATCGCCCATCTTACTATTTCCGGGGTGACGACTTGAGTCGCTATCTCCCAGTCATCTCTTCTCCCCGTCCTTTTCCTACCCTGTATAGACTCCAGGTTCTCCCTTTCCTTGGAAAAGTCCGGGAAACTAGGCTTCAGAAGAAGCTCCAGCGTCTCTTCCTCTGTTTCCGTGAATGTTCCAGATCTGTCTTTCAAACATTGTAATCTGGTGCCGTTTTCTCTGGTCAGGATTCTGGCTAGCCTCGCCACATCTGTCAAGCTGTCAGCGCTTGAATAAAATTCCTGCCATTTTTCTACTTTCGCCTTCGCAATAGCCCCTTTGAAGTTTCTCAGTGCATCCTTGTACACCTTCCAGCCTTCTGGGTTATTTCTCTTCTTAGCCCGATTGAAAGCACTCCGGACTTTCACCCTGAGCCCCTCCAGTGTCCTCTTCCACCAGGGTGAATTGTTGGGTTTGGGTCCAAATTTCACTGGACAGTTATCTTCGTAGGCTCTGATCATGGCTATTTGTAGCTGCTCAAGAGTCCAGTCTAGGCCATGTTCAGAGCAATACTTTCCCTTGAAGTGGATCAAGCATTCCGCAAGATCACTCCTATACGCTCCCCAACTTGTGTCCTAGGGTATCCTCCTAGGTTCCATCCTCGGTTCCTTGAATTCTATCCCGAAGATGATAGTACTGTGATCAGACATGGATGGTTCGCTGTCCACTCTCCACCCTTTTATGTTATCTCTCATGCCCATAGTGACTAGGGTAAGATCTAGAACCTCCCTTCTACCAGCTGTAATGAAGGTTGGTTCGTTCCCCCTGTTCGCTATGTCCATTCGTGGATAGAACATACTTGACGTCATCGGACTTGCGTAAGCACTTGCGAGTGAATGTTGTTAATTATCGTTGGGTAAAACTATCAATTAGTGTAGCGTGAGAATGGGTTTAGCCAGGACGTAGATTTGGGTGTCTTTGCAAAGAACTTCTAAAGAGCTACCAGAAGCTAAATTGAAATAATAAACATATTCGCCGAGATACGTATAAATAAAAATCGGTAAAAATATAAAACTGTAAAAATGTTAAAGATATCTTCTTATACGTGTCGTAAATATGCGCCGAATTGAATAAAGTACAAATCAGAGAAATGTCGCATCAAAACGAAACCTAAAATGCCCGAGCTGAGCAAATGTCAGAGCTAAACAACGACTCAACACAATTAACTTGTGATTTATCTATTCTGTAATCGTACTACTCTATATAACCATTGTATTAAAGAGACTGATTAATAATAATTTTACCCCGATATTTTCATGGAAAATGTACGGTGCGGACCCTGACTTCGGCTATCAGTTTTTATGTTTGGGGTAGTTAATTGGCTCAACTGTACCAGTTTGATCTTTGGACATCCTTTAAATAGTTAAAGAAATGGGGTAGTGGTCATTAAACAAATATTCATTTGTAATAGCAGTTGTTTCAATATGTTTACACTTTATATATAAATTATCTATGCAAGATCCACCACCTTCTGACAATCTAGGAATCGTTCGAAAAGCTGGGAAGAACCCCCTTTCTAAAAAGTTTAAGAGAAATATCTTTCTTAGAAAAGTCGATATTAGAATCACCAACATTTGGACGATTCTTAACTTTTTGTTTACTTATAAGATAGTTTTTCAATTCAAAAAGGAAATTAAATTTTGCTGAGATCATGGCAACGATACATAGCAGATTTCTCTAGATTTCTGCCAGCTCTAAGTCTTATACAAGAATTCATAATTTTAAGATTACCAAAGAAAGATTACTTCCTCTGATTCTTCTCTAATATACGTTACTGTACCATCACCAACATTCATATAGCTTTCATTATCATAAGTCTTATATCCAGTAAGATTACAAAAACTATAATGGTGAAAATTTAAAGTTTCCGAGCAAACGATTTTATTTGGCTTAGATTTCAGACCCGCAATAAGAGCTTCATGAGAAGTTTACGTAGAAATAATACGAATATTTACGTAGAAATTGAAGTCCTTTTTTGTTTCAATAATCTTATAGAGGGTCGAAATTTTACTAGCAATTATTTCTTCATTTTGAAAACTTTCAAGTGATTCAAGAATATGTTCCATAAACTAATAAATATAAAAAATAAAAATAAACATAAAGGATTAATTTTAATTCACGCTCATTTTCATGATGTTAGGTTGTGCTTCCTGCTTGCAGGAGTCCTTCTTATAGTTTTAGAATCAGCTATTTTAGGTATTTTTGTATTTTCTTCCTTAACTTTAGGTGATGTAGCTGATGAACCCGCCTCGTACCTGTTTTTCTTGATGGATGTCGTTGGTACGATGAAATCTGGTAATTCAGGGCTTCTAATGTAATCTGTATTAGCGATTAACATTTTCATTTTTTTTGTAAGAATTCGCACAGAGAAGTATGTATGGTCAGTTTGAAGGTAGTTTCGTAATTATGACAGTTACAGTATGGTCAGTTTGAAGGTAGTTTCGTAATTAATATTAGCATATTCAATATTAACACAATTTAATATTAGCATATTCACAATTACAGAAGCCTCCGCTTAATTTGCATTTACGATCATTTTCACAAATATATTCACTATGGTTATGTCTACCACATTTGAAACATAAATCGACATTGAAATCATCAATTGCAGTAAAAGTTTGATGACCAATGTGGATTTTGCAGCCCTTGTTGTTAATATATCCATACAGCTGTGCAGTAACCTCAATTCTGACATTTTTCTTCTTATTTGCATCTTTAAAGTCGCAAACTACGCTGCACTTATCATCTAAACCTTAAGCGTAGAAATTTCCTTCGTTGATATCTATCTCAATTTCTTCAGGACTAAAGTCGTCGTCGATGCCTAGTTGTTCAAGCTTTGTCTTAACTTTTTGCTGTATTGTAGCATCATAGTAATTGCCAAGCTTTTTTTTAAGTCACCTATTTACACATTTTACAGCAGTGCCACTCGTTTTAAGGGCATTATAAATATTGTACATCATGTTGCAGTATTTTATTCACACTTTTCATTTCATTATCATCGTTATTATCATGCGGAGTTTAACTCTTCACTTTTATATCAGGCTCTTAATTCAAACTTTTAGGTTGATTTTTTAGTGCATACGCATATGAAACTTCTGTGAAACTTGTACACGACGGAAAACTTTTAATCAAAAGCTAATATGATTTTTCAATATCGAGTTCCTATCTCTTAATTCACTTTTCAAATCTTTTAATAAGAGGTTTTCTGTAATGTATGCCTTCACTTCTCGTTCATTTACTTCATCTTCCAGGAGAAAAATTCTGCATAAATTCTTGTGTATTCCTGGTTCTAGAAGACAACGATGCGAAAAAATTTGTCTAACAATTAAGAAAAGTATTAACTGATTTACGCGCTAAAGACTCCAACAACTAGGCTTATCTCTTGAACGGTCTGGATACTGGTAGATCCAGACCCTTGAATTAAGCGGATACATCAAGATCCAGACATGGAACAGTTTGGATACTGCAAGATCCAAACATGTGGGCACCCTGGATACTTCAAGTTCCAGTCATTAGACATATTAGATACTGCAAGATTCAGACAATAAACGTTTTGGATACTACAAGATCCAGAGTTTAAACATAGTGGATAGTGCATACTGCAAGATCCAGACATTAAACGTTTTGGATACTGCAGGATCCACACGTGTGGACATAGTGGATACTACAAGATCCATACACTGAACATCTTTGGACACTTCGAGGACCAACTTGTATTGAGGAGTTTAGGGTCAGTCTGTGTTGTTCAAGTGAATTGCTTGAGGAGTCGGCCCTTGTTAGGATTCTACTAGATCCAGACTCCGTTCCTGGTTAATTTAGCAATAACAATGCCTTAGAGTCTTTAGCGTGATGTGCCCGAGCAATTCTTACCAATTCGCCGTTTAATTACAAATGACGTAATCCTTCAAAAGCTGTATAAATTATCACCGTCAACTATTTATAACTAAAAGACCAAGTAAATGTAAAACACCAAACAAATTTATTTATTAAACTGCGTACAAATTTGGCATACCCAAATCGAACTGAGCTGTTTGCATATACCATCGAACTTCGGTAACCAAAAAGAACACGCCTCCTGCAATTGCATTTTCTGGCTCATCAACGGAGACACCCGGACTACGTTGATTAAGAATGTAAACAGTAGGACTTATGTTTGATGCACTTTTAACGTTTGACATATTTTTATTAGTTTCCTTGTCAAGCCCCTCATAAACACGGTTTCTTTAATTCCAGCAAAAATGATTCTAGTACCTTGATTAAGTTCAACTTCCTTTTTTTTTAGGTTAGGTTTTCATGTGCGTTTCAAATTACACAAATATCAATCAGATATTCAATATATTGAAGTCTATTGAAGTCACTTACGTGACAAACGTTTTCACAAATTAAACAAACAACGAAAGTGACATTTCCCTTGCGATGACTTTTATAAAATTTATTCTATTCGCTATTAGTTTTATTCGCATCGCTTTTGGTTTTAGCAATGTCCACAGCCATCGTATTGTAAGCCTATAGTACTATTGTTTTTAAGGGCATTATAAATATTGTACATCATGTTGCAGTATTTTATTCACACTTTTCATTTCATTATCATCGTTATTATCATGCGGAGTTTAACTCTTCACTTTTATATCAGGCTCTTAATTCAAACTTTTAGGTTGATTTTTTAGCGCATACGCATATGAAACTTCTGTGAAACTTGTACACGACGGAAAACTTTTAATCAAAAGTTAATATGATTTTTCAATATCGAGTTCCTATCTCTTAATTCGCTTTTCAAATCTTTTAATAAGAGGTTTTCTGTAATGTATGCCTTCACTTCTCGTTCATTTACTTCATCTTCCAGGAGAAAAATTCTGCATAAATTCTTGTGTATTCCTGGTTCTAGAAGACAACGATGCGAAAAAATTTGTCTAACAATTAAGAAAAGTATTAACTGATTTACGCGCTAAAGACTCCAACAACTAGGCTTATCTCTTGAACGGTCTGGATACTGGTAGATCCAGACCCTTGAATTAAGCGGATACATCAAGATCCAGACATGGAACAGTTTGGATACTTCAAGATCCAAACATGTGGGCACCCTGGATATCGCTTTTGGTTTTAGCAATGTCCACAGCCATCGTATTGTAAGCCTATAGTACTATTGTTTTTAAGGGCATTATAAATATTGTACATCATGTTGCAGTATTTTATTCACACTTTTCATTTCATTATCATCGTTATTATCATGCGGAGTTTAACTCTTCACTTTTATATCAGGCTCTTAATTCAAACTTTTAGGTTGATTTTTTAGTGCATACGCATATGAAACTTCTGTGAAACTTGTACACGACGGAAAACTTTTAATCAAAAGTTAATATGATTTTTCAATATCGAGTTCCTATCTCTTAATTCGCTTTTCAAATCTTTTAATAAGAGGTTTTCTGTAATGTATGCCTTCACTTCTCGTTCATTTACTTCATCTTCCAGGAGAAAAATTCTGCATAAATTCTTGTGTATTCCTGGTTCTAGAAGACAACGATGCGAAAAAATTTGTCTAACAATTAAGAAAAGTATTAACTGATTTACGCGCTAAAGACTCCAACAACTAGGCTTATCTCTTGAACGGTCTGGATACTGGTAGATCCAGACCCTTGAATTAAGCGGATACATCAAGATCCAGACATGGAACAGTTTGGATACTGCAAGATCCAAACATGTGGGCACCCTGGATACTTCAAGTTCCAGTCATTAGACATATTAGATACTGCAAGATCCAGACAATAAACGTTTTGGATACTACAAGATCCAGAGTTTAAACATAGTAGATAGTGCATACTGCAAGATCCAGACATTAAACGTTTTGGATACTGCAGGATCCACACGTGTGGACATAGTGGATACTACAAGATCCATACACTGAACATCTTTGGACACTTCGAGGACCAACTTGTATTGAGGAGTTTAGGGTCAGTCTGTGTTGTTCAAGTGAATTGCTTGAGGAGTCGGCCCTTGTTAGGATTCTACTAGATCCAGACTCCGTTCCTGGTTAATTTAACAATAACAATGCCTTAGAGTCTTTAGCGTGATGTGCCCGAGCAATTCTTACCAATTCGCCGTTTAATTACAAATGACGTAATCCTTCAAAAGCTGTATAAATTATCACCGTCAACTATTTATAACTAAAAGACCAAGTAAATGTAAAACACCAAACAAATTTATTTTTTAAACTGCGTACAAATTTGGCATACCCAAATCGAACTGAGCTGTTTGCATATACCATCGAACTTCGGTAACCAAAAAGAACACGCCTCCTGCAATTGCATTTTCTGGCTCATCAACGGAGACACCCGGACTACGTTGACTAAGAATGTAAACAGTAGGACTTATGTTTGATGCACTTTTAACGTTTGACATATTTTTATTAGTTTCCTTGTCAAGCCCCTCATAAACACGGTTTCTTTAATTCCAGCAAAAATGATTCTAGTACCTTGATTAAGTTCAACTTCCTTTTTTTTTAGGTTAGGTTTTCATGTGCGTTTCAAATTACACAAATATCAATCAGATATTCAATATATTGAAGTCTATTGAAGTCACTTACGTGACAAACGTTTTCACAAATTAAACAAACAACGAAAGTGACATTTCCCTTGCGATGTCTTGTATAAAATTTATTCTATTCGCTATTAGTTTTATTCGCATCGCTTTTGGTTTTAGCAATGTCCACAGCCATCGTATTGTAATGCCTATAGTACTATTGTTAATTTTCTAATTTTTTGATGTGAAACATCTTTAGGCGCGGGGCATAGAACTTAGGACTGGAGTGAAATTTTGCATGTAACGCTCGGGCCTGTCAGAAGACGATGAATCCTATCCTATTCAGGTGAAGACGATGGCCGGCGAGAATACATGTATAATTTCTACGTTTATCGTTCTTTTACATCTCTTAATAATCCGTTCAAGCGTCGTTTCCTACGTTTGAACGTATTACTAAGAGATGTAAAAGGACGATAGAGCATTGTTCTCTTGTAAACGTAGTGTCACTCCTCTCCCTCTCGTAGCCAAGAGTGACAATTTGCGCGGATAGCAAATCGTTTGTCTCGAATACATATCGTTGTCTGTTACTCTCTCACTTAAGCATGGAAGAGAGATGAGTGACGCTTAATATTCGAACGAACGATTGACTATCAACATTGTACTTACATCGTTTCCTTACACAGTAATGATTCGACGCTCCGTATTGGAGGGAACGATACGCTACCAGCCCAAATTTTTCACTATTATGCATGAGAGCGGCAGAAGCTACGTTTCAATAGAATAATGCGCTATTGTGCTTTTCCACCACACTCCTGTCGAAAGTAGTTAAGGCTATAGTTAAGTCGGCTAAATTTAATTCGGTTTAGTGGAACTAGCTAAGTTTACCCGGTTTAACCAACTTCGCTAGACAGACTAACTCCGTTTCATTTTTGAAAATAAACTCATGCAAAATGGATGCTGTAGTTAGCAATAAGCAGGTTGCAACCAGCTAATAGTGCAGACAGATTACAAAACTTAAACCGAGTTATCTCGTTTATCCGGCTTACGTTCGTACCCTGTACCTAACTGGATAAAATAAAACCGGATTACCAGAATTTTGAATTTTCTAAGGTCTGTTTTATTTAATAAATTAGCTGGTTGTGACCAGCTTGTTTCCAACTTCAGCATCCATCTTCTATGAGTTTTTTGACAGGAACACCCGATTAAGTCTGTCAAGCTAAGCTTTTTAAACCGCATAAACTTTAGCCAGTTTCCCTTAAACGATTTATATTTAGCCGGTTTAACTACAGTCTCTCTAGGCTTTAAGGCTTAACCGACTAGCCTTAAAAATTTTATTCTATTTTTTTTTTTTTTCATCCACTTTATTTTTCCTTTTATTATTAAATCGTTGTCAACAAAATTAGTCTTACATAAATTCATTTAATTATGAAACCTTCGGCGCACATGGTGTAAAAGACGTATATTAATCGCGGGAAAAAAATAGTTATTCTGATATTCTGATAAAAAAGTATATTCTGATATTTAGGTGTGAATTTTTGAATACAGTAAGTATACATATCTTGAGTAGAAATTTTATTAACAAAAACAAGAAGTGCATATTTTGGTGAATACTATAATTTTTGTGAAGTATCCAGAAACTATTTTTCACTAAGTTTCAGTATCCGGCCAGTGGTGTCCGGAAACTGAATATAGTGAATTTGGGTTAATTTTAGTTTCTAAACGCTTGAAAAAGTTAGCATTTTTTCATTTTTATAAATAAAATGGTTAATAATAATGTTGTTTAATTGTCAATAATAAATTGTTAATAATAACGTGAAATTATCACCAACATAGGATCAGCATTATGTCCGGTCGATCAATGGATAATGGAGCTAAGGAGCCAAGGACTCCAGGAAGCGATCACCGACGACTTGAAAGAGGTGCCCACCATAAATTGATTTCTCAAGCTGTTTTGGATATAAAAGCAAAAAAAGGAAGCATTCGGGCAGCTGCAGCTAGGTCAACCTTGCTTGGCCGCTTGAAAAGCAAAATCGGGAAAGACCCGTAAGGAAAGGGCCTGATCCAGTGTCAAAGAGACGAAGAAAGTGAAATATCGCAATGGTGTCTGGATTTGTGTTAATGCGGATTTCCGTTAAAGCAAGACGATTTGCTAAACCCTGTCCAAAATATTTTAAAAGGAGAGCAACGAAAACCGCCGTCCAAAAATGATCGTCCAAGCAGAACCTGGTTAAAGGCCTTCTTCAAAGGGCAGAGCTACTGTGACAGAGCAATTAATCACAAGCTGGTTTTCAGATCTCCTGGTATACTTAAAAGAAATCAATCAGGAATTGCTTTTAGAGGATCCCAGGAGAATTTAGCGAAGAAGGCAGCATTAATCTGTGTCCAAACAAGGATACAGAAACGTATACCAAATTCAGGCTTGGAAAGATAAGGACATACTATAAATAATGTTATATTATATGTTACTAAAAAATGCAATAAAGATTATACTTGACATTGTCGGGAAATTCGCCTTATAAAATCGGGTGTTTGGAAACTCAAACAAAATGCACAAAAACTGCTGCAGAATGCACTTTTTTATGCAATGGTAATTGCCTGAAAAGTGACAGTTTGCTGTGGAAAACTGTCGCATCTAAATGTGAGAGGATGAGATAATTGTTATATGCACGTAACAAATGTTTGACGTGAAAACGTCTTTCTTCTCGTTGAGTATGGTCATTGGTAGCCAGTCTAACATTCTTGTGTTACAAAACACCGTTATTTTTCAATCGCTAATAACTACGAGACTTAAAACGTGATAACAATGGCTGAGGTCAAAGTGGACGGAGCATATTTGTACGTATTTATTGTGTGGCGTTTGTTTTGCCAGTGACGTCATCGGGCTGTTGTATGCGCCTACGCATGACTGTTGTTTTTAGCGTTGGGTGAGGATATTTATGAGTGTAGCGTGAGAACGCGTTACGCTAGGATTGTGGAATCGCTGTCAAAAGCATAAGAAGGGCTACCAGGACCTAAAGTGAAACAATAAATATATTCTCCGAAATATAAGCAAAAATCGGTATGAATTTTAAAATCTAAGAAATATGGAAGATATCGTCTCGTATGAGCGGTAAATATGCACCGAATTCTAAAAAACTCAAATCGGAGAAAACCAGCATCAAACCGAATATTATGAACCAAAAATAATCGAGTAAGTGTGAGAGCTACGGCGAAATTGAAAAAGAAATAAAAAAACGGTGGAAAAAAATAAACTTGTGATTTATCTATTCTGTAACCGTACTACTCTCCATAACCATTGTAATGAATAGTATGATAATTAAAGTACATATTAGTTCGAAAATTTTGTTGCAATCTGTTTGACGTTAAAACGTCTTTTCGCTCGTTAAGTACACTGATAGCCCGTCAAACTTTCTAGCGGTACAATACACCATCAGATTTCAATCGCCAATAGCTACGAGGCTAATGATGCGAAAACAACTATTAAGGTCACAATGGATAGAGAATTACTGTACGTGTTTATCGTGCAACATTTGTTTTGCGCGTGTTGTCATCGGGCTAGTTCACTTACGCATGAATGTTGTTAATAAGCGATGCGTAAAATTATAAATTAGTGTAGCGTGAGAGCGCAATCATGTAGGACGTTCATTCGGGAGTCGTTGTAAGGAGTTTTAGAAGAACTACTACGACGTAAAGTGAAACAATAAAAATAATCGCCGAAGTATAAGTGAAAATCGGTATTATATTGAAAATTGTAAAAAAAATTACAGATATCGTCTCATATGAGTCGCAAATATGGGCCGAATTGAAGAAAACCCATTGGCGTTAAATGTTTCCATTGAGTTAAGTGTTAAGGAAACTTAAGCTTCCATTGGCGAGTGAATGTCAGACCTACGGCAGCATTAGAGAAAACATGAAGAACGGCGCAAAAAAATAAACTTGTGATTAATCTTTCCTATCATCGTATTACTCTATATGACCATTGTATAAGAGACATTGATTTAAGAACATAATAGTAAGAAACACTTCTTATAATTTTATCCCGAAGTTTTCACGGAAAATCTACGGCGCGAACCTTGACTGGGCCTTTCCTTTTTTTCTATATATAGTGTTGTGAATATTCCATTAATTTTAATCCGAGAATACGTTAATCCGAATACGAACTGTCCAGGTACAAGAACAGAACAAACTGTTTTTCATTGACCACTCTTTGGAATTGGTAACATACTTGTACTCGGTTTTGCAATTAAATTGTATTTGATGAATTAAATAATAAAAGGATAAATTGCCGATAATCATGAACAAACAAATTGAAGTTTCATGTTTTAGGTGATAGTGCCGCACTTGAATCACTACATCATGGAACTGAGGTAAAATCACTACCGATGCTGTACATCAAAGATACTTCAATTCGTTCGAATCCGTTATGTTAGTTTCCTACTTCAGTTATCACAAACATATTGTTTCAAGTCTAAAAGAAATTGTGAATGCTGCAGAAAATGATACCAAAAACGCAGTTTTGTAGCGTATAAAAGGAGAGTGTCTAAACAACTATGAATGAGAAGCAAATAAAACTTTCAGCAGACATGTACACGAAATGGTAAACAATGACATTCATTAGGTATATCGACACAATCCCCAATGATGGCAAATACTTCTGAAACTTCCTCATGCCCGAATTTTGAAATTACAGCTATGCTAAAGCTGGCGTCTCATACGTCCACTGGACACTCTCTATGTAGCTTCCGCTGAAGCGAACAGCCAACAAATAAACTCTGCACAGACACTCGTTCACAAAAAATGTGTCATATCTTTTGAATGCAGATAGAGAATTTCTAAGATAGGCTAAACAGCCCTTCCGAGTAGTTTTCAATGTTCATTTGTTGGTTAATAGATCTGTAACAAATGTAAAACAATTCAAAACATGTAAGTAATACCTTTTCCTATATGTAGTAAGTAAGCATAGCATTATCATTCCAGTTGCTCGCTAAACTAAAGAGACTCTTTGACACTACGGTCTCCAAGTAATGTATGTAAGTTTATGGCATTCTCACTCTAGTTGCTCTTTGAGCTAGAGTGATTCTTTAAAACACTACGGTCTCTAAGTATGGTGTGTAAGGGAATTTTGACTTCTAAGGCTCGCAAATGATAACCTGAATCGTTGCTTGACTACTGTAATCATTCGCAGCGAACCTTTCTAGTAGAAGCCAACCAAATAAGAAATGTAAGGTAAACTTATGGCAAAGGCTATACAGTGACCACCTAGGCGCTCGTTGAACTACTGTGGTCCTATAGCGAAACTTTCTAGTGACCATAAGCTGTATGACAAACAACAATAAATCAGTGTTTCTTACCAAGTTTAAATAGATTTATATAGCCTTAGTGTTGTAGAATGAATAGATAAGAAACTATTAGCAACTATTGTCCGAAAACTATCCAAAATTCTCTAAAACACTCGTCTATAATATGTTAGCAAGTTTAGATCCAAATTCTCCAGCACATCCGTCTTTAAAATGTTGCCTAGCTTAGCTCCAAGCTTCATCGAAAGATAACTGCACTGAATCAAACACCAATATTGTTTAACTGCTAAGAAATTAAAAGCACCAGTTCTATTCTCACGTTATAACAAAGAACAGATTGAGAAATCAAAAAGAGAGAGACAGACCTACGAAGAAGTAAAGGAGGAAACGAAAATAAATATCAAAAGTGAGGCTACTTATACAAATTTGGTATATTAGTTTGGTTTGAAAATCAAAACAAAAAACATGGCCGTAAAATTTTTCGATTCGTCCATTTCGCAAATTAATTTTTAAATAATTCACCTTTTAGACGATAACACTTATTTACATTATTTTAAATTTTATCTTTGCACAAGAAATATAGTTCTAAAAATAATTTCACGTTTATAACGATGGCCCTTTCCCAGAATTCAATGAATTTATTTTCCAAGTTGTAACGCACACTTTGTTTAATAATATAAGATATTTAATAGAAAAATATAACAATGACACTCACATTAATTACATCATTAATAAATTCAAAATCTATTTCACTTAAAGGCCCGGCAATTTTTACTCCTCAACGTATAATTTTCGTAAAAGTATCACGACGCAACTGTCGCGATCCTTGGTGGTAAACAAGTTTGACCCGATATGTCCCAAACAACTTTCGACTTTGACACTATAGATCCCAAGGCATTGTCGAATTTAAGCTAATCGAGGAAGGGATTTTGCCTCACTCACGGAGACTGCACATGTGTACATTTTCGTTTCCTCCTCTACTTCTTCGTAGAGACAGACTATAAATAAGAAAATTTAACAATAGCTTTTTACAAAGGTAACTGCGATTAACATTATTTCTATTTAAGCTGATCAACAAATTATGGTGCAAAGTATTTAAGGTAAATTAAATTATTTTAAATTTATTATAACTCTTAGTAACAACCCAGAGATGTTTTGTCCAACATCAACGTTCGCGTGTACCCTGCATTATTTTATGATTAGTTTTCTTAGAATTTTTCACAAACCAGTGTCGTTGAACTATTTAGTGCATTATTTGAAAAAAGTGTTTGCAATTTAACTTTTTACTTGATCATTATAGTTCATTGTAAACCACTGTTTTATAAATTCACATCACAAAAAAACTTTTTACTGTTGGATTTTCAGAATTTATTTTGCTTACCGTGGTAAAATTTTTGGGGAACACACGACGCACGTCTAACTTGTCCAATGGCTGATACAACAAATGTGTGATAAAAAAAGGATGAGAGCGATTTTATATATTTTATTTTATTTTTAGCTAATGATACCCTTTTGCTAGGTCGAGAGTGGATAATATTGACCTCGTCCTAATTTATCTAGAATCCCAGTATTTTAATTTAATTTTCGATAATCGACACGGGGTCTAAATTTTTGCATTCTTGGATTGTCTTACTTCTTACCGACCGCGATATTAGGGGATGCATATCTACTATAAGATTTTCTAATTATCCCTTATCTTTCCATTCCATATATTTGCCTTACAACATTTTTCTCTTGCTGGATGGCCAATCTATAGACTTTTGCTTGGATTTATTGATCTGTAGTTAACTGCATTCTATGTGTAATAGTGTCAGTATTTGTCAATTGATCCCCTTCATAATAAGTGAGATTTTGGAGATTTTTTCTATTTTCCCTACATTCTTCCTCGTAAAGGTAATCGAAACTTATTTCCGTAGATTCACTGAGTTCGGAACATTCGTGAATTTGATTTATTATAAAAATTTATTTCATTCGTCGCAAAACTCATAATTTTTAGAATATTTTTTATTAGGTCTATTTCTATCAATAAATCGTATTCCTTATTGTTTACTTAACGTTTATACACCTTGAAACTTTGATTTTCGTTCATCATAAATTCTTTGGAAGCACGAGTATACAAACTTTCTGATCTCTCCATATTTTCATTATGAATCGCTTTTCATTGCAACATTAGGGTTTTTCTCATTTTTCTTGATCCTTTTATCCTCTGCCCTGAGGAATTTCCGCTCCCTGGGCAATGTTCCTCAACAGTTGAAGAACCATGACTCCTATTTCCTTCAGCCCTCTGAAGGTTTCTCTCCCCAATATTTGCCTCCGACATTCGGCCAATACTGGGCAGGAGCATAATAGATGTTCCACTGTCTCCTCTTCTTCGTCGCACTCCTTACAGATACTGTCGTTTGCGAGCCCCTCCTCTGGAGGTTACTTCTGACTGGACAGTACCCTGTAATGACCATTGTGATGGTCTGGACCGAGGTCTTCTTTGCTCTTAGCAAACCCGCCGTCCTTGTTTCCTCAATTCTTGGCGACAATTGCCTTTAGTTGAAGTGGTCGTTTCTGTTGCTCCACCTCTTGCCATGTTCGCGAATTATCCTGTCGATGGTATATTTCAACAACCTCATCTGTGGCTTTGCTGAGTTTGCTTCTTCAGCACTATGAATTTAGGTTCCGATCCTTGCCAGTTTATCTGGCTGTAGATTCCCTTCCACATCGCTGTGTGCGGGCAGCCAACAGAGGCTAACTTTGTCTGGGATCCAGGACAGTGCTTCTCGGCAACTAATCACAGCCTTTGACTTGATTGTCTTAAATTCCAGTGCTCTAAGAGCCGCTTGACTGTCGCTGTAGATTGTGACCTTCTGAATTCGGTCAGCTGCTTTAATCTTGCAGCTCTTTCTATCGCCTTAATTTCCGCTTGCAATATACTACAGTCTTTGTTGAGTCTATGTGATTCTCCGACTTCTTACATCTCCGAGAATTTGCCGCCACCAGTCCCCGTTTCAGTTACTGAGCCGTCCGTAAAGACGCTTTTTTCCAAAATGGAGCCATTTTCCATTCCTCTCTGGTAGGGATGTTGATCTCTACGTCCCTCCCAAACCATTGCTTTGCCACTATGTAGTCCGTGCGCTGTCGTAGCACCCCGGTTTCCATGGTGCCTCCCATTTTCGCTATCTCTTCCTGCACACTAGCATGACCCTGGCCTGTATTCTTCCACTGCTTCGTTTCCCTCAACCGAAGGGCCGTTTTGGTTGCCTGGCCTTTTATAAATAGGTCTAACGGTCTGCGTATGCGGTGACCCTAACTCTTCTAACCCTGAGGTGTTTTAAGATCGAGTTGATTACGATCAACCGCAAAAGTGGAGGTATCACCCCTCCTTGCGGTGTACCCCTGGTTGCTAGTGTTCTGATCCTGTTTTCCCCCACCTCTGTACTGATAATTCTGCTTTTTAGCATATTTATTATCCAGTACGTGATGGTGGGCTCCACGTTATTATTCAGCTCCGTTAATGCCTCCTTTATTGCATTGGTCTTGACAATGTTGAACGCTCTCTCTACGTCCAGAAACGCCCCTAAGGTATATTCTTTATGCTGGAGGGATTTCTCAATCGTCCCGATCACTTCATGCAAGGCGCTTACCACCGATTTACCCTTGAGGTAGGCGTGCTGTGCTATCCACTCCTTCTCTATTTTGGTAATTTTTTTAATATTTGGATCCAAAAGCCTCTCCATTGTCTTTAGTAGGAATCAGTAGAGGCTTATTGGTGTAAAGTTTTTTGGTGTTGTGGTGCTCGACCTACCCGATTTGGGAATGAAAGCAACTCTCACTTCTCTTCATGTTTCTGGGATGTATCCTAATGATAGACAACCCTGAACGATGCTTGTCAGTTCCTCTGCTATGCAGCCTATCGAACGGCTGGTATGATTCCGTCCGGCCCCACAGATTTGTATGGCTCGAATGTTTTCACCGCCCATATTACCTTTTCCTTGGTGATTGTGCCCCCTATAGTTACTTCCTTTGAACTAATCCTGATCCTTAGGCACTCTTCCTCGCCCCATGTTGGCAGGCAGCCCGGGAATTGAGTCCCCGTCAGCAGCTTTAGTGTCACCTTGCTTGACTCCGTCCACGAACCATTTGGTCACAAACCAAAAATTCACATATGGCTGCATATTTCCAGGCGAAAAGCAAAACAATCACACGCATACATTCTTCCCAAAAGCTTCATCTACGCTATACGTGTGCTCAATTCCCGCATACTATCCCATTGAATTTTTTAATTTCAATTTAAAATTAAACTAATTTATAATTAAATTTAAGAAAAAAAATTAAGTGATACTCATAGAGGAAAAACTAATCTTCCAAATGGCATAATTTTTATCCTGGTAAGTCCACCTGGTTTCCTGTAAAAGGGATAACAAAAAAACGTGTCGCCTATTTATATATAGATTTGTACGGACATCTACATATAAATAGGCGACACGTATTTTTGTTATCCCTTTTACAGGAAACCAGGTGGAACTACCAGCATAAAAATTATACCATTCGAAAGATTAGTTTTTCCTCTATGTGCATCACCTAATTTTTTTTCTTAAATATAATTATAAATTAGTTTAATTTTAAATTGAAATTAAAAAATTCAATGGGATAGTATGTGTGAATTGAGCACACGTATAGCGTAGATGATGCTTTTGGGAAGAATGTGTGCGTGTGAATGTTTTACTTTTTGCCTGGAAATATGCAACCATATGTGAATTTTTGGTTTGTGTCCCCGATACATAACAAATACTAAATTAGTCGAAAATCAAACCAAATGGATCAATCTTCTACAGGTGACACAAACCAAAAGAATTAACATATAATTGCATTCCTCTACGAAAAAATTAAAATATAGAACATACTTATGTAACATTATCATTAGCAGAGATCATACGTTCGACTGAATAAACAACCATTTATGCCAAATACGATCATTCTTTTCACTCAAACCTAATATCTATGCCAATGATAATGTGAGGGGCAAATGCAGCCATATCACAGACAATATTCACATGTTCATTCTTTTGTTTTTTGCCTAGAAGAAGGCAACCGTTGGCTATTAAAATTGCATTCTTCCAGACAAAAGCCAAAACAATGAACATATGGCCACAGACAATAATATGGATGCATTACCACAGACAAATTTAAAGCCATCGTTTACTTATACCATTGTTTTTTTCTAATTTGATAAAAATATATGCAAATTTTATTTCAAAAAATATGGAAAATCACAATTTTACAGTTATTTCTAGAAAACGCGAAGTTATCTTTCACGAATATTTATGGAAAGCGAACGAAAGTCTGAATTTTATCATGTTTCCCAACTTTTGTATGGACCCACATTTAAAACATTATTTAGAGAAATATAATATATGGCCAAAAGTTGGGAAATGCAAAAATAATAGGGGTTGGTCATACCCCCCAGAATGCTTGATTTAGCCGCTACGAGCCAAAAACTGTTTAAAATTGAAAATCTGAAATTATATCATATTTCCAAACTTTTGTCTGCTCGCCCTTAAAATCTCAATTTAGAGAAAAAAGAAAAGGTAGGAAATGAAGGTTGGTACGTTTGTACGAAAATTCCAGATATATTTTATTTACAATATACAATGTATTTCCCACAACTTCATAATTTAGTTAAAAACCACATGATCCACGGTTCATGTGGTTTATTGAATCGTATCCCCGTCTGTATCAGAGATGGTAAATGCAGCAAAAGCGTTTCTAAGGACTTTTACAATACAACTTAGGGCAATGTTAGATGCGCCGTGTTAATGGTATAACAGTTGACTTTCGTGGCCACTCTGTTGACAGCCGTTATGCTGTTCCTTAAAATCCATATCTTTTAGCGAAATTTGATTGCTACTTAAATGTGGAAGTTCTTGGCACAGTTACGACTGGGCCTCATTACAGTTTGCAAGAGTTTGAGGTGGAGTTGAGGGCAAAGTTTATATAGATGAAATCAATAGCTCTTTGTCCGGTCACTATGTTGGATCTACGGAAGCTAATTGGCGCATGAATGAGTATCCAATGCATTACCAGTTACGTAATATATTATAGTTCGACTTGAATGTTACTTGCCTCACCGGCAAAATGTAGTCTTTAGGGAAGGAAATGTTCAGCAAGCTCTTACAATTCACAGAAGAACAAAATTGAATGCATTCTATGAAATCAATCGAATTAGTTCTTCCGAGTTTCTATATACAGAGACGCCGATACATTATATTTAGGTAGATAAAGAAAAGAAACCAAAAAAACCTCAAAGAGGAAGTAGTAGAGCTTTTGCTACATTATTTTATGTTTTATGTTGAGATGTTCCATTTGAGACTATTTTGCTTCATGTTCGAGGTGCCATCAGGATTTGGGTACTGTTGGGAACATTATTTACTGCACATTTTCAGCACATGCACGACGTATCGCATGAAATTATGGAGAGTGGCGTGAATATTTATTAGAAGTAAAAGAGTGTAAGTCCTCTCAGCAGTTAAGAGAGTTAGTTGCCATATCCTTTTTGTGGTATGAACTTTCCTACAAATGCTTCAGATTTCTGGAATGAATTCAAAATTTTCATGTGTGAAAAATTTTTAAGAAACTCTTCAGAAAATTATTCATAGAACCGTGCTTTATTAGCTATTTAGGAAATTTTGTTCAGTAAACGATTCATTCGGTACTCCAACTAAACTTTTCGGATATAAGACTATTTTACTCTGTGGAGATTTTTGACGAATATTGCCACCTACATCTCACGGTACACGTGTACCACTTATTGAGATACCACTTATTGCCTTACTTCATGGTCCAAAATTTCAAAATTCCACAAAATAACATTTACTCAAAACATGAAAGCTTTACCTCATGAGATTGAATTCGTTCAATTTCTTAAATCTCTTGGTAATGGAACTTTACCCACATTTCCAGATTACAGCCAAGATGTTATTGAAATTCCTTCCCATTTAGTTAGCTGCAACTTCGTGATTCCAGATACTTATAACAATGTATCTGAAACCATAAAGTCTAACGATATTCTCAATTCGGTTATATTAGCTCCCAAATATGAAGGCTGTACTTTCATTGATGCAGAAATCTCTAACAGCCTGGCCGGAGAGAAACGAATATATTTGAGTTCCGATAAAATCTTGAGTGATGATTATAGAGAGCAAAATAATTTTCCAGTAGAATTTTTAAACTCAGTTGATGTAAGTTGGCTCCCGATCCCACAAATTTATTTTAAAAACCAAATTGCATACTTTTACTTATTCGTAATTTGTGTACAGGACATGACTTGCTTGGTCAATGGTACACCTATTCGTTTAGTTCAAATGCAAAAGAAAATTTTTTGGATTGAGAGATTTTAGCAGGAGTTTTCCGAAACACACGTATTTCAACACGTGTGACGTATTTTTTGGCTTTTTTCTTTTCAAGAAACTCAACTTCCCGTCATTCTGGCTTTTGCGATGACAATAAATAAATCCCAGGGGCAAACGTTTCAAAAATCAGGAATCTTACTCAAACAACCTATATTTTCTCACTGTTAATTGTATGTTGTAGCCAGTAGAGTTAGATCGTTTAACCGATTGCGTGTTTATATGTACTAGGGGGGCGCCCCCTGCTCGCTACGCTCGCCAACCCCCGTCGTTCGCTATGCTCACTCTAATAGCTCGCGCATGGCTTTCCATATACAGTAGCATTATCAGTAAACAGGTGATTTAGTTCAGACTGCAGTAGCAATCATTTAAGCTCTTTCAGCACGTCAACGTACAGCTTCATTGAATGAGGCCCCAAAAAGATGTTAAAGTTCCTCATAAACAACACTTTTTTAATAGTTTTTCGCTCGTAGCAGCTAAACAAAGCATTCTAGAAAGTTTATATATATGTTCATTCCCCATTATTTTGTCATTTCCGAGTTTTTGGCCATACATCATATTTCTCTAAATTATGTTTTTAAATGTGGGTCCATAGAAAAATTAGGAAATATGATAAAATTCAGAATTTTGCTTGCTTTCCATAAATATTCGTGAAAGTTAAGTTCGCGTTTTCTAGAGATAACTTTAAAATTATGACTTTCTCTAATTTTTTATATAAAATTTGCATATATTTTTATCAAATTAGCAAAAAATAATGGTATAAGCAAACGATGGCTTTAAATTTATCTGTGGTAATGCATCCATATTATTGTCTGTGGCAATATGTTCATTGTTTTGGCTTTTGTCTGGAAGAATGCAATTTTATTAGCCTTCTTCAAGGCAAAAAGCTAAAGAATGAACATACGCCTATTGTCTGTGATATGGCTGCATTTGCTCCTCACCCCTCACATTATCATTTGGAAAGATAAAACGTTTGAGTGGAAAGAAAACACGTATTTGTAATAAATGGTAGGCTATTCAGTCGAACGTGTGATCTATGGCAATGATAATATTTAATAATTATGTTCTATATTTTGATTTTTTCGTAGAGGAATGCAATTATATGTTAATTTTTTTGGTTTGTGTCCCCAGTAAAAGATTGATCCATATGGTTTGATTTTCAACTAATTTAGTACTTGCCATTTATTAGGGACACAAACCAAAAATCATCATATGGTTGCATATCTTCAGGCAAAAATCAAAACGATCGCACGCATACATTCTTCCCAAGAGCATCATCTACGCTATGGGTGTGCTCAACTTACACATACTATCCCATTGAATTTTTTAATTTCAATTTAAAATTAAACTTATTTATAATTAAATTTAAGTAAAAAAATTAAGTGATGCACATAGAGGAAGAATTAATCTTTCGAATCGTATAATTTTTATCCAGTTAAGTCCACCTGGTTTCCTGTAAAAGGGATAACAAAAAAACGTGTCGCCTATTTATATATAGATTTCTGAAACACAAAGCCAATGTCATTTGGCAGATGATGAAAGAATTTTTACAAAAAGTATTTTGTATGAGAAAATTTTAAGATCTTTTAATATCCGCAACCACACCCGCAAGGTTTTTGAAAATTACAGATAGGGCCTCATTCAATATAGATGTACTTTGACGTGCAAAATGAGCTGAAATGATATCTACTACAGTCTGAACTAACTTACCTTTTTACTTACAATGCTACTGTATATTTAGCTCCATGCGCGGGCTATTAGAATGAGCGGAGCGAACAACGGGGGTTGGCGAGCGTAGCGAGCAGGGGGCGCCCCCCTAGTACCTTTAAATACACAATTTAGAGAAATGTGGCATTAGAAAAAAAGTTAGGAAATAACAATTAAATGAGGGTTGTGCATACGTATGAAGCTCCTCAGATGCTTAGTTGAGCCGATAGGAGCAAAAAACCGTTAAAAATTCCAAATCGAAATTTTATAAATTTTCCAATTTGTTGTATGCATAATTTTCAAACCGGAAGTTAGAGAAAAAGTTTGTACGGAAAGAAGGTAAAAAATGTCAAAAGAATGGGGGTCACTCATACATATGAGCCCCGTTAACCGATACGGGATAAAGCCGTTAGAAATTCTAAATCTGAATTTTATCAATTTCTCAATCTTTTGTATACACACCTCTAAAAACTGAATTAAGAGAAAAAATACGTATCAGAAAAAGGTGAAAAATGTCAAAATAATGGAGGTCTGCGATATATATGGACCCCATCGAACGCTTCGTTTAGCCGCTAAGTGCAAAACCAATAAAAATTCTTAATCTGAATTTTATCAATTTTCCGAACTTTTGTATGCACAATGAAAAACTGAATTTGAAGAAAAAAGCTATATGGGAAAGAGGTATGAAATGTCAAAATAATGGAGGTCTGTAATACATACGAACCACGTTGGATGCTCCGTTTGGCCGCTACGGGCAAAAAACCTTGAAAATTCAAATTTTTATCGGAAAACTGCCCTTAAAATTAGAACAAAACAGGTTAATTTCAGATTCCCGGAAGCTGAGATATCCAAAGATCTGAAATTCATAAAAATACTTACCATTTTTCACTAATTTGTACAAGTCCACCTGCTACGGGTTGAATGGACAAAATAGTATTTCAACTCGAGCTAAATTTTGTAGAAAACAATTAAGACCGGCTCTACGGAAATACAGAGTGTCAAATGAGACAGATTTCTTGAAAGAGAGCTCTTGTTCCGAATTGCAAGACCGTTAAAACCTAAGGAAACCCATGCATCATGCAACTCTGCAGCAAAAAAAACGGAAAGGCCCAGTCAAGGACCACACCGTACAATTTCCGTGAAAACTTCGGGAAAAAATTACAATAAGTGTTTCTTATTAGTATGTATTTAAATCAATGTCTCCTATACAAAAGTTATATAGAGTAGCACGGTGAGGGAATAGATAAATAACAAGTTTATAGTTTTGCGCCGTTTTTGACGTGATAACGTCTTATAAATCGATGGCCGGCTGCACAAATGAAAAATCGTGACTCACCGCCTGAGCTGAGCGGACGAATGAGAGATTCGTACATTAGTTTGGACTCATGAGAGATTCTTGAATCCACACTAATGCGCGTATGAACGAATCTCTCATGAATCCCGTTTCAGTTCTCTCAGTTTGGATTCATGAGAGATTCGTTCATACGCGTATTAGTGTGGATTCGAGAATCTCTCATGAATCCAAACTAATGCGCGTATGAGATTGGATTCATGAGAGAGTCGTTCATACGCGCATTAGTGTGGATTCAAGAATCTCTTATGAATCCAAACTAATACTCGTATGAGACTGGATTCATGAGAGATTCGTTCATACGCATATTAGTGTGGATTCAAGAATCTCTCTTGAATCCAAACTAATACGCGTATGTACGAATAAATAAATTGTTAATACATAGCATATTGTTACTTATAATTAATCTGCATAATTTAAGTAAAAAAATTTATTGAAAAAATTTACATTATATTTTGGCTAATATTTTTGTTGTTTCACTTTAGGTCCAGATAGTTCTTCTCAAACTCCCTACAATGACACCCGGACGAACGTCCTACCTGCTTGCATTTTCACGCTACACTGATTTATAATTTTACGCAACGCTTATTAACAACAATCAGGCGTACCCCACGATGCACTAGCCCGATGACGTCACGCGCAAAAGAAATGCTGCACGATTAACTCATGCTCTATCCATTGTGACCTTAACCGTTGTTATCGCATTATTAGCCTTGTGACTATTAGCGACTGAAATCTGACGGTATATTATACCGCAAGAAAGTTTGACTGGCTATCAGGGAACTAAACGAGCGAGAAAACGTTTTTACGTCAAAAAAATTACAACAAGGTATTCGTACTAATTAGTACTTTATTTATCAAACTATTAATTACAAGGGCTATGGAGAGTATTAAGGTAACAGAATAGATAAATCACAAGTATATTGTTTTGTGCCATCCTTTTTATTTCTTTTTCGGTGCCCACAGTAGCTCTCACAGTTACACGGCAGAAGACATTTTTGGTTTTTAATATTCGTTTTGACGCGAGGTTCCCTGATTTGAGTTTTTAACAATTCGCTTCAAATTTACGACTCATATGAGACCATTACTTCCCTTTGATGTGAAAACATCTTTCTTTTCGTTGAGTATGTACATTGGTAGCTAGTCTAACATTCTTGTGTTACAAAACACCTTCATTTTCCAATCGCTTTCCATAATGCGATAAGAACGATTGTACTAACAGTGGATAGAACATTTTTTTTTTTTTTTTAAACAACGTGCCAGGGTGCACAGCTCAGAGACACTGAGTTTTCACCATTGTATCCCTATCCCCCCGGCTTTTACTCAGAGGTGTACGCGATCCCCAGTGCCTTGCAGAACGCAAGCAGGTTGTTCACGTTCACCTCTTTGAATAGCTCTGAATTGAGGATCTCTCTGCCCAACCATTCGTCAGGATCGGACATTTGCAGAGGAAGTGTCTACGTGTTTCTTCCTCCTCACCACACCATCTGCACAGGTTGTCATGGCCCTTTGTTTTATGGGTATAACAGCGTAGGCCACAGTGCCCTGTTAAAATTCCCAGGACTTCGCGTGCTCTGCGTCTATCAGTTTTGGTGATCGCTTTCCCCCTGCCGGTAAAATAGTTTCCCAGCAGCTCTTTCGACCACCTGTATCCAGAGGATTTCTCCCAAGTCTCCCACCTCTCTCTGTCGATGGTTTGTGAAATGATGTTGCAACCTTCCTAGTATGGGACTCCCACCTCCATTTCCGCTTGTTCATCCAACTCCGCTCCCCTTTTCGCGAGTTTGTCCGCTCTTTCACTACCTCTGTAGCCTGAGTGACCGGGTATCCAGGTAATGATGACTTTGTTCTTTCGGGCTAGTTCATTAAGAGTTTCTTCTGCCTCCTTAACTAGCCTGGACTTGGTGCCGGGGTTTTCCAACCCAACCTTTATGCAGGCCTGAATGTCGGTACATATGCGTATGCGTCTTCCCCCGACATCACCTCGTACCAGTACTCCAGAACATTTTACCACCGCAGCAATCTCTGCTTGGAAAACAGTGTTGTATTTCCTCAGACTAAACGAGCCATCGTCCACTCGCCTGGTTCCAGCTGTTCCAAATCCAGTGCCCAGGTCATTTTTGGAGCCATCTGTAAACCAGATGTCTCCATGCCCGAGGCCTTGTTTGCTCACCCAGTCCTCCCTGTTCGGTATGAGCGTTTTATAGCGCTGCCCAAATACCTGGATCCTGTTTATTCTATCCTGTGGTGCGTCAAAAGCCGCCCCCCTCAGCATAGTTTTCCGGATGGACGCATGTCCGATTCCATTTCCCACCCATTCGTTGCCGCATATCAGTATGTAAGCAGACCTGGCCACCACCAGCTTAACGTCGTGGTCAATGCTATTGACGTCCAGTATCATCCTGATGGCAGCTGTGGGTGTGCTTCTTTTCAGCCCGAAAATTCCCCTCAAGGTGACTGCCTGTATATGGTCCAGACTGCGCCTCGAGGTGGCCTTCTCGGTTGCTTTCCACCATACTAGTGCAGCATAAGTAAGTTTAGGTTTCAGTATTGCTTCATAAATCCAAAGAGCTTTAAGGGGTTCAAGCCCGCAACCTGTCCCAATCGCCGACCTACACTGCATAAAGATGTTGAGAACCTTCTTACATTGCGTTTCCACATGCTGTCCCCATGTTAGCTTCTTATCTAGATAAACACCTAGATATTTGACACCCTCAGTATATGGTATGATTTTCCCACGCATTGAGACTTCCATCGCAATCTTGCTCTTGTACTTCCTGGTGAAGGCTATAATCTCAGTCTTGCCGGGGTTGACCACCAAAGATCTTGCTTCGCACCAGCTACTCACCCTTGCCAGGGCATTCTGCATGAGGTCTGGTAGAACCTCCTCATACTTACCCTTGATAAATATGGCAAAATCGTACGCATAGGCGATAGTGAAGATTTTCTCCTTGTTCAGGGTAGTTAATAGCCCATTTGCAACAAGGTTCCACAGTAGGGTGAGAGAACCCCGCCCTGCGGACAACCTTCACTGACTTTTCCCTTAACGGTCTTACCGTTCCATTCGCTAGAGATGTCTCTGTCACTCAGTACCCCCGTTATCCATCTTCTGATGGTATTTGGTACTCCCTGATCCGACAGAGCATCGTCAATGGCTCTCCTAGTGGTGCCGTTGAACGCACCTTCTATGTCAAAAAAGGCAGCTAGGCAGCTACTGACAGTTCTGAAATCCTTTACCGTGGTGTAACTTCTTCTCCAAGGTTTCGGTATGAATGAAACCCGTGTTCTTTTCCAACTACTTGGAACATGCCCTATGGCGATGCATCCTCGGAAAATGCCCGTTATCGTCCCAAGGAGGTATTCCCTTCCCTCCTGTAGCATCCTGGGAAAGACGCCATCGGGGCCTGGTGCTTTAAACGGTTCAAACGAGTCGATCGCCCATCTTACTATTTCCGGGGTGACGACTTGAGTCGCTATCTCCCAGTCATCTCTTCTCCCCGTCCTTTTCCTACCCTGTATAGACTCCAGGTTCTCCCTTTCCTTGGAAAAGTCCGGGAAACTAGGCTTCAGAAGAAGCTCCAGCGTCTCTTCCTCTGTTTCCGTGAATGTTCCAGATCTGTCTTTCAAACATTGTAATCTGGTGCCGTTTTCTCTGGTCAGGATTCTGGCTAGCCTCGCCACATCTGTCAAGCTGTCAGCGCTTGAATAAAATTCCTGCCATTTTTCTACTTTCGCCTTCGCAATAGCCCCTTTGAAGTTTCTCAGTGCATCCTTGTACACCTTCCAGCCTTCTGGGTTATTTCTCTTCTTAGCCCGATTGAAAGCACTCCGGACTTTCACCCTGAGCCCCTCCAGTGTCCTCTTCCACCAGGGTGAATTGTTGGGTTTGGGTCCAAATTTCACTGGACAGTTATCTTCGTAGGCTCTGATCATGGCTATTTGTAGCTGCTCAAGAGTCCAGTCTAGGCCATGTTCAGAGCAATACTTTCCCTTGAAGTGGATCAAGCATTCCGCAAGATCACTCCTATACGCTCCCCAACTTGTGTCCTAGGGTATCCTCCTAGGTTCCATCCTCGGTTCCTTGAATTCTATCCCGAAGATGATAGTACTGTGATCAGACATGGATGGTTCGCTGTCCACTCTCCACCCTTTTATGTTATCTCTCATGCCCATAGTGACTAGGGTAAGATCTAGAACCTCCCTTCTACCAGCTGTAATGAAGGTTGGTTCGTTCCCCCTGTTCGCTATGTCCATTCGTGGATAGAACATACTTGACGTCATCGGACTTGCGTAAGCACTTGCGAGTGAATGTTGTTAATTATCGTTGGGTAAAACTATCAATTAGTGTAGCGTGAGAATGGGTTTAGCCAGGACGTAGATTTGGGTGTCTTTGCAAAGAACTTCTAAAGAGCTACCAGAAGCTAAATTGAAATAATAAACATATTCGCCGAGATACGTATAAATAAAAATCGGTAAAAATATAAAACTGTAAAAATGTTAAAGATATCTTCTTATACGTGTCGTAAATATGCGCCGAATTGAATAAAGTACAAATCAGAGAAATGTCGCATCAAAACGAAACCTAAAATGCCCGAGCTGAGCAAATGTCAGAGCTAAACAACGACTCAACACAATTAACTTGTGATTTATCTATTCTGTAATCGTACTACTCTATATAACCATTGTATTAAAGAGACTGATTAATAATAATTTTACCCCGATATTTTCATGGAAAATGTACGGTGCGGACCCTGACTTCGGCTATCAGTTTTTATGTTTGGGGTAGTTAATTGGCTCAACTGTACCAGTTTGATCTTTGGACATCCTTTAAATAGTTAAAGAAATGGGGTAGTGGTCATTAAACAAATATTCATTTGTAATAGCAGTTGTTTCAATATGTTTACACTTTATATATAAATTATCTATGCAAGATCCACCACCTTCTGACAATCTAGGAATCGTTCGAAAAGCTGGGAAGAACCCCCTTTCTAAAAAGTTTAAGAGAAATATCTTTCTTAGAAAAGTCGATATTAGAATCACCAACATTTGGACGATTCTTAACTTTTTGTTTACTTATAAGATAGTTTTTCAATTCAAAAAGGAAATTAAATTTTGCTGAGATCATGGCAACGATACATAGCAGATTTCTCTAGATTTCTGCCAGCTCTAAGTCTTATACAAGAATTCATAATTTTAAGATTACCAAAGAAAGATTACTTCCTCTGATTCTTCTCTAATATACGTTACTGTACCATCACCAACATTCATATAGCTTTCATTATCATAAGTCTTATATCCAGTAAGATTACAAAAACTATAATGGTGAAAATTTAAAGTTTCCGAGCAAACGATTTTATTTGGCTTAGATTTCAGACCCGCAATAAGAGCTTCATGAGAAGTTTACGTAGAAATAATACGAATATTTACGTAGAAATTGAAGTCCTTTTTTGTTTCAATAATCTTATAGAGGGTCGAAATTTTACTAGCAATTATTTCTTCATTTTGAAAACTTTCAAGTGATTCAAGAATATGTTCCATAAACTAATAAATATAAAAAATAAAAATAAACATAAAGGATTAATTTTAATTCACGCTCATTTTCATGATGTTAGGTTGTGCTTCCTGCTTGCAGGAGTCCTTCTTATAGTTTTAGAATCAGCTATTTTAGGTATTTTTGTATTTTCTTCCTTAACTTTAGGTGATGTAGCTGATGAACCCGCCTCGTACCTGTTTTTCTTGATGGATGTCGTTGGTACGATGAAATCTGGTAATTCAGGGCTTCTAATGTAATCTGTATTAGCGATTAACATTTTCATTTTTTTTGTAAGAATTCGCACAGAGAAGTATGTATGGTCAGTTTGAAGGTAGTTTCGTAATTAATATTAGCATATTCAATATTAACACAATTTAATATTAGCATATTCACAATTACAGAAGCCTCCGCTTAATTTGCATTTACGATCATTTTCACAAATATATTCACTATGGTTATGTCTACCACATTTGAAACATAAATCGACATTGAAATCATCAATTGCAGTAAAAGTTTGATGACCAATGTGGATTTTGCAGCCCTTGTTGTTAATATATCCATACAGCTGTGCAGTAACCTCAATTCTGACATTTTTCTTCTTATTTGCATCTTTAAAGTCGCAAACTACGCTGCACTTATCATCTAAACCTTAAGCGTAGAAATTTCCTTCGTTGATATCTATCTCAATTTCTTCAGGACTAAAGTCGTCGTCGATGCCTAGTTGTTCAAGCTTTGTCTTAACTTTTTGCTGTATTGTAGCATCATAGTAATTGCCAAGCTTTTTTTTAAGTCACCTATTTACACATTTTACAGCAGTGCCACTCGTTTTAAGGGCATTATAAATATTGTACATCATGTTGCAGTATTTTATTCACACTTTTCATTTCATTATCATCGTTATTATCATGCGGAGTTTAACTCTTCACTTTTATATCAGGCTCTTAATTCAAACTTTTAGGTTGATTTTTTAGTGCATACGCATATGAAACTTCTGTGAAACTTGTACACGACGGAAAACTTTTAATCAAAAGCTAATATGATTTTTCAATATCGAGTTCCTATCTCTTAATTCACTTTTCAAATCTTTTAATAAGAGGTTTTCTGTAATGTATGCCTTCACTTCTCGTTCATTTACTTCATCTTCCAGGAGAAAAATTCTGCATAAATTCTTGTGTATTCCTGGTTCTAGAAGACAACGATGCGAAAAAATTTGTCTAACAATTAAGAAAAGTATTAACTGATTTACGCGCTAAAGACTCCAACAACTAGGCTTATCTCTTGAACGGTCTGGATACTGGTAGATCCAGACCCTTGAATTAAGCGGATACATCAAGATCCAGACATGGAACAGTTTGGATACTGCAAGATCCAAACATGTGGGCACCCTGGATACTTCAAGTTCCAGTCATTAGACATATTAGATACTGCAAGATTCAGACAATAAACGTTTTGGATACTACAAGATCCAGAGTTTAAACATAGTGGATAGTGCATACTGCAAGATCCAGACATTAAACGTTTTGGATACTGCAGGATCCACACGTGTGGACATAGTGGATACTACAAGATCCATACACTGAACATCTTTGGACACTTCGAGGACCAACTTGTATTGAGGAGTTTAGGGTCAGTCTGTGTTGTTCAAGTGAATTGCTTGAGGAGTCGGCCCTTGTTAGGATTCTACTAGATCCAGACTCCGTTCCTGGTTAATTTAGCAATAACAATGCCTTAGAGTCTTTAGCGTGATGTGCCCGAGCAATTCTTACCAATTCGCCGTTTAATTACAAATGACGTAATCCTTCAAAAGCTGTATAAATTATCACCGTCAACTATTTATAACTAAAAGACCAAGTAAATGTAAAACACCAAACAAATTTATTTATTAAACTGCGTACAAATTTGGCATACCCAAATCGAACTGAGCTGTTTGCATATACCATCGAACTTCGGTAACCAAAAAGAACACGCCTCCTGCAATTGCATTTTCTGGCTCATCAACGGAGACACCCGGACTACGTTGATTAAGAATGTAAACAGTAGGACTTATGTTTGATGCACTTTTAACGTTTGACATATTTTTATTAGTTTCCTTGTCAAGCCCCTCATAAACACGGTTTCTTTAATTCCAGCAAAAATGATTCTAGTACCTTGATTAAGTTCAACTTCCTTTTTTTTTAGGTTAGGTTTTCATGTGCGTTTCAAATTACACAAATATCAATCAGATATTCAATATATTGAAGTCTATTGAAGTCACTTACGTGACAAACGTTTTCACAAATTAAACAAACAACGAAAGTGACATTTCCCTTGCGATGACTTTTATAAAATTTATTCTATTCGCTATTAGTTTTATTCGCATCGCTTTTGGTTTTAGCAATGTCCACAGCCATCGTATTGTAAGCCTATAGTACTATTGTTAATTTTCTAATTTTTTGATGTGAAACATCTTTAGGCGCGGGGCATAGAACTTAGGACTGGAGTGAAATTTTGCATGTAACGCTCGGGCCTGTCAGAAGACGATGAATCCTATCCTATTCAGGTGAAGACGATGGCCGGCGAGAATACATGTATAATTTCTACGTTTATCGTTCTTTTACATCTCTTAATAATCCGTTCAAGCGTCGTTTCCTACGTTTGAACGTATTACTAAGAGATGTAAAAGGACGATAGAGCATTGTTCTCTTGGAAACGTAGTGTCACTCCTCTCCCTCTCGTAGCCAAGAGTGACAATTTGCGCGGATAGCAAATCGTTTGTCTCGAATACATATCGTTGTCTGTTACTCTCTCACTTAAGCATGGAAGAGAGATGAGTGACGCTTAATATTCGAACGAACGATTGACTATCAACATTGTACTTACATCGTTTCCTTACACAGTAATGATTCGACGCTCCGTATTGGAGGGAACGATACGCTACCAGCCCAAATTTTTCACTATTATGCATGAGAGCGGCAGAAGCTACGTTTCAATAGAATAATGCGCTATTGTGCTTTTCCACCACACTCCTGTCGAAAGTAGTTAAGGCTATAGTTAAGTCGGCTAAATTTAATTCGGTTTAGTGGAACTAGCTAAGTTTACCCGGTTTAACCAACTTCGCTAGACAGACTAACTCCGTTTCATTTTTGAAAATAAACTCATGCAAAATGGATGCTGTAGTTAGCAATAAGCAGGTTGCAACCAGCTAATAGTGCAGACAGATTACAAAACTTAAACCGAGTTATCTCGTTTATCCGGCTTACGTTCGTACCCTGTACCTAACTGGATAAAATAAAACCGGATTACCAGAATTTTGAATTTTCTAAGGTCTGTTTTATTTAATAAATTAGCTGGTTGTGACCAGCTTGTTTCCAACTTCAGCATCCATCTTCTATGAGTTTTTTGACAGGAACACCCGATTAAGTCTGTCAAGCTAAGCTTTTTAAACCGCATAAACTTTAGCCAGTTTCCCTTAAACGATTTATATTTAGCCGGTTTAACTACAGTCTCTCTAGGCTTTAAGGCTTAACCGACTAGCCTTAAAAATTTTATTCTATTTTTTTTTTTTTTCATCCACTTTATTTTTCCTTTTATTATTAAATCGTTGTCAACAAAATTAGTCTTACATAAATTCATTTAATTATGAAACCTTCGGCGCACATGGTGTAAAAGACGTATATTAATCGCGGGAAAAAAATAGTTATTCTGATATTCTGATAAAAAAGTATATTCTGATATTTAGGTGTGAATTTTTGAATACAGTAAGTATACATATCTTGAGTAGAAATTTTATTAACAAAAACAAGAAGTGCATATTTTGGTGAATACTATAATTTTTGTGAAGTATCCAGAAACTATTTTTCACTAAGTTTCAGTATCCGGCCAGTGGTGTCCGGAAACTGAATATAGTGAATTTGGGTTAATTTTAGTTTCTAAACGCTTGAAAAAGTTAGCATTTTTTCATTTTTATAAATAAAATGGTTAATAATAATGTTGTTTAATTGTCAATAATAAATTGTTAATAATAACGTGAAATTATCACCAACATAGGATCAGCATTATGTCCGGTCGATCAATGGATAATGGAGCTAAGGAGCCAAGGACTCCAGGAAGCGATCACCGACGACTTGAAAGAGGTGCCCACCATAAATTGATTTCTCAAGCTGTTTTGGATATAAAAGCAAAAAAAGGAAGCATTCGGGCAGCTGCAGCTAGGTCAACCTTGCTTGGCCGCTTGAAAAGCAAAATCGGGAAAGACCCGTAAGGAAAGGGCCTGATCCAGTGTCAAAGAGACGAAGAAAGTGAAATATCGCAATGGTGTCTGGATTTGTGTTAATGCGGATTTCCGTTAAAGCAAGACGATTTGCTAAACCCTGTCCAAAATATTTTAAAAAGAGAGCAACGAAAACCGCCGTCCAAAAATGATCGTCCAAGCAGAACCTGGTTAAAGGCCTTCTTCAAAGGGCAGAGCTACTGTGACAGAGCAATTAATCACAAGCTGGTTTTCAGATCTCCTGGTATACTTAAAAGAAATCAATCAGGAATTGCTTTTAGAGGATCCCAGGAGAATTTAGCGAAGAAGGCAGCATTAATCTGTGTCCAAACAAGGATACAGAAACGTATACCAAATTCAGGCTTGGAAAGATAAGGACATACTATAAATAATGTCATATTATATGTTACTAAAAAATGCAATAAAGATTATACTTGACATTGTCGGGAAATTCGCCTTATAAAATCGGGTGTTTGGAAACTCAAACAAAATGCACAAAAACTGCTGCAGAATGCACTTTTTTATGCAATGGTAATTGCCTGAAAAGTGACAGTTTGCTGTGGAAAACTGTCGCATCTAAATGTGAGAGGATGAGATAATTGTTATATGCACGTAACAAATGTTTGACGTGAAAACGTCTTTCTTCTCGTTGAGTATGGTCATTGGTAGCCAGTCTAACATTCTTGTGTTACAAAACACCGTTATTTTTCAATCGCTAATAACTACGAGACTTAAAACGTGATAACAATGGCTGAGGTCAAAGTGGACGGAGCATATTTGTACGTATTTATTGTGTGGCGTTTGTTTTGCCAGTGACGTCATCGGGCTGTTGTATGCGCCTACGCATGACTGTTGTTTTTAGCGTTGGGTGAGGATATTTATGAGTGTAGCGTGAGAACGCGTTACGCTAGGATTGTGGAATCGCTGTCAAAAGCATAAGAAGGGCTACCAGGACCTAAAGTGAAACAATAAATATATTCTCCGAAATATAAGCAAAAATCGGTATGAATTTTAAAATCTAAGAAATATGGAAGATATCGTCTCGTATGAGCGGTAAATATGCACCGAATTCTAAAAAACTCAAATCGGAGAAAACCAGCATCAAACCGAATATTATGAACCAAAAATAATCGAGTAAGTGTGAGAGCTACGGCGAAATTGAAAAAGAAATAAAAAAACGGTGGAAAAAAATAAACTTGTGATTTATCTATTCTGTAACCGTACTACTCTCCATAACCATTGTAATGAATAGTATGATAATTAAAGTACATATTAGTTCGAAAATTTTGTTGCAATCTGTTTGACGTTAAAACGTCTTTTCGCTCGTTAAGTACACTGATAGCCCGTCAAACTTTCTAGCGGTACAATACACCATCAGATCTCAATCGCCAATAGCTACGAGGCTAATGATGCGAAAACAACTATTAAGGTCACAATGGATAGAGAATTACTGTACGTGTTTATCGTGCAACATTTGTTTTGCGCGTGTTGTCATCGGGCTAGTTCACTTACGCATGAATGTTGTTAATAAGCGATGCGTAAAATTATAAATTAGTGTAGCGTGAGAGCGCAATCATGTAGGACGTTCATTCGGGAGTCGTTGTAAGGAGTTTTAGAAGAACTACTACGACGTAAAGTGAAACAATAAAAATAATCGCCGAAGTATAAGTGAAAATCGGTATTATATTGAAAATTGTAAAAAAAATTACAGATATCGTCTCATATGAGTCGCAAATATGGGCCGAATTGAAGAAAACCCATTGGCGTTAAATGTTTCCATTGAGTTAAGTGTTAAGGAAACTTAAGCTTCCATTGGCGAGTGAATGTCAGACCTACGGCAGCATTAGAGAAAACATGAAGAACGGCGCAAAAAAATAAACTTGTGATTAATCTTTCCTATCATCGTATTACTCTATATGACCATTGTATAAGAGACATTGATTTAAGAACATAATAGTAAGAAACACTTCTTATAATTTTATCCCGAAGTTTTCACGGAAAATCTACGGCGCGAACCTTGACTGGGCCTTTCCTTTTTTTCTATATATAGTGTTGTGAATATTCCATTAATTTTAATCCGAGAATACGTTAATCCGAATACGAACTGTCCAGGTACAAGAACAGAACAAACTGTTTTTCATTGACCACTCTTTGGAATTGGTAACATACTTGTACTCGGTTTTGCAATTAAATTGTATTTGATGAATTAAATAATAAAAGGATAAATTGCCGATAATCATGAACAAACAAATTGAAGTTTCATGTTTTAGGTGATAGTGCCGCACTTGAATCACTACATCATGGAACTGAGGTAAAATCACTACCGATGCTGTACATCAAAGATACTTCAATTCGTTCGAATCCGTTATGTTAGTTTCCTACTTCAGTTATCACAAACATATTGTTTCAAGTCTAAAAGAAATTGTGAATGCTGCAGAAAATGATAACCAAAAACGCAGTTTTGTAGCGTATAAAAGGAGAGTGTCTAAACAACTATGAATGAGAAGCAAATAAAACTTTCAGCAGACATGTACACGAAATGGTAAACAATGACATTCATTAGGTATATCGACACAATCCCCAATGATGGCAAATACTTCTGAAACTTCCTCATGCCCGAATTTTGAAATTACAGCTATGCTAAAGCTGGCGTCTCATACGTCCACTGGACACTCTCTATGTAGCTTCCGCTGAAGCGAACAGCCAACAAATAAACTCTGCACAGACACTCGTTCACAAAAAATGTGTCATATCTTTTGAATGCAGATAGAGAATTTCTAAGATAGGCTAAACAGCCCTTCCGAGTAGTTTTCAATGTTCATTTGTTGGTTAATAGATCTGTAACAAATGTAAAACAATTCAAAACATGTAAGTAATACCTTTTCCTATATGTAGTAAGTAAGCATAGCATTATCATTCCAGTTGCTCGCTAAACTAAAGAGACTCTTTGACACTACGGTCTCCAAGTAATGTATGTAAGTTTATGGCATTCTCACTCTAGTTGCTCTTTGAGCTAGAGTGATTCTTTAAAACACTACGGTCTCTAAGTATGGTGTGTAAGGGAATTTTGACTTCTAAGGCTCGCAAATGATAACCTAAATCGTTGCTTGACTACTGTAATCATTCGCAGCGAACCTTTCTAGTAGAAGCCAACCAAATAAGAAATGTAAGGTAAACTTATGGCAAAGGCTATACAGTGACCACCTAGGCGCTCGTTGAACTACTGTGGTCCTATAGCGAAACTTTCTAGTGACCATAAGCTGTATGACAAACAACAATAAATCAGTGTTTCTTACCAAGTTTAAATAGATTTATATAGCCTTAGTGTTGTAGAATGAATAGATAAGAAACTATTAGCAACTATTGTCCGAAAACTATCCAAAATTCTCTAAAACACTCGTCTATAATATGTTAGCAAGTTTAGATCCAAATTCTCCAGCACATCCGTCTTTAAAATGTTGCCTAGCTTAGCTCCAAGCTTCATCGAAAGATAACTGCACTGAATCAAACACCAATATTGTTTAACTGCTAAGAAATTAAAAGCACCAGTTCTATTCTCACGTTATAACAAAGAACAGATTGAGAAATCAAAAAGAGAGAGACAGACCTACGAAGAAGTAAAGGAGGAAACGAAAATAAATATCAAAAGTGAGGCTACTTATACAAATTTGGTATATTAGTTTGGTTTGAAAATCAAAACAAAAAACATGGCCGTAAAATTTTTCGATTCGTCCATTTCGCAAATTAATTTTTAAATAATTCACCTTTTAGACGATAACACTTATTTACATTATTTTAAATTTTATCTTTGCACAAGAAATATAGTTCTAAAAATAATTTCACGTTTATAACGATGGCCCTTTCCCAGAATTCAATGAATTTATTTTCCAAGTTGTAACGCACACTTTGTTTAATAATATAAGATATTTAATAGAAAAATATAACAATGACACTCACATTAATTACATCATTAATAAATTCAAAATCTATTTCACTTAAAGGCCCGGCAATTTTTACTCCTCAACGTATAATTTTCGTAAAAGTATCACGACGCAACTGTCGCGATCCTTGGTGGTAAACAAGTTTGACCCGATATGTCCCAAACAACTTTCGACTTTGACACTATAGATCCCAAGGCATTGTCGAATTTAAGCTAATCGAGGAAGGGATTTTGCCTCACTCACGGAGACTGCACATGTGTACATTTTCGTTTCCTCCTCTACTTCTTCGTAGAGACAGACTATAAATAAGAAAATTTAACAATAGCTTTTTACAAAGGTAACTGCGATTAACATTATTTCTATTTAAGCTGATCAACAAATTATGGTGCAAAGTATTTAAGGTAAATTAAATTATTTTAAATTTATTATAACTCTTAGTAACAACCCAGAGATGTTTTGTCCAACATCAACGTTCGCGTGTACCCTGCATTATTTTATGATTAGTTTTCTTAGAATTTTTCACAAACCAGTGTCGTTGAACTATTTAGTGCATTATTTGAAAAAAGTGTTTGCAATTTAACTTTTTACTTGATCATTATAGTTCATTGTAAACCTCTGTTTTATAAATTCACATCACAAAAAAACTTTTTACTGTTGGATTTTCAGAATTTATTTTGCTTACCGTGGTAAAATTTTTGGGGAACACACGACGCACGTCTAACTTGTCCAATGGCTGATACAACAAATGTGTGATAAAAAAAGGATGAGAGCGATTTTATATATTTTATTTTATTTTTAGCTAATGATACCCTTTTGCTAGGTCGAGAGTGGATAATATTGACCTCGTCCTAATTTATCTAGAATCCCAGTATTTTAATTTAATTTTCGATAATCGACACGGGGTCTAAATTTTTGCATTCTTGGATTGTCTTACTTCTTACCGACCGCGATATTAGGGGATGCATATCTACTATAAGATTTTCTAATTATCCCTTATCTTTCCATTCCATATATTTGCCTTACAACATTTTTCTCTTGCTGGATGGCCAATCTATAGACTTTTGCTTGGATTTATTGATCTGTAGTTAACTGCATTCTATGTGTAATAGTGTCAGTATTTGTCAATTGATCCCCTTCATAATAAGTGAGATTTTGGAGATTTTTTCTATTTTCCCTACATTCTTCCTCGTAAAGGTAATCGAAACTTATTTCCGTAGATTCACTGAGTTCGGAACATTCATGAATGAATTTGATTTATTATAAAAATTTATTTCATTTGTCGCAAAACTCATAATTTTTAGAATATTTTTTATTAGGTCTATTTCTATCAATAAATCGTATTCCTTATTGTTTACTTAACGTTTATACACCTTGAAACTTTGATTTTCGTTCATCATAAATTCTTTGGAAGCACGAGTATACAAACTTTCTGATCTCTCCATATTTTCATTATGAATCGCTTTTCATTGCAACATTAGGGTTTTTCTCATATTTCTTGATCCTTTTATCCTCTGCCCTGAGGAATTTCCGCTCCCTGGGCAATGTTCCTCAACAGTTGAAGAACCATGACTCCTATTTCCTTCAGCCCTCTGAAGGTTTCTCTCCCCAATATTTGCCTCCGACATTCGGCCAATACTGGGCAGGAGCATAATAGATGTTCCACTGTCTCCTCTTCTTCGTCGCACTCCTTACAGATACTGTCGTTTGCGAGCCCCTCCTCTGGAGGTTACTTCTGACTGGACAGTACCCTGTAATGACCATTGTGATGGTCTGGACCGAGGTCTTCTTTGCTCTTAGCAAACCCGCCGTCCTTGTTTCCTCAATTCTTGGCCACAATTGCCTTTAGTTGAAGTGGTCGTTTCTGTTGCTCCACCTCTTGCCATGTTCGCGAATTATCCTGTCGATGGTATATTTCAACAACCTCATCTGTGGCTTTGTTGAGTTTGCTTCTTCAGCACTATGAATTTAGGTTCCGATCCTTGCCAGTTTATCAGGCTGTAGATTCCCTTCCACATCGCTGTGTGCGGGCAGCCAACAGAGGCTAACTTTGTCTGGGATCCAGGACAGTGCTTCTCGGCAACTAATCACAGCCTTTGACTTGATTGTCTTAAATTCCAGTGCTCTAAGAGCCGCTTGACTGTCGCTGTAGATTGTGACCTTCTGAATTCGGTCAGCTGCTTTAATCTTGCAGCTCTTTCTATCGCCTTAATTTCCGCTTGCAATATACTACAGTCTTTGTTGAGTCTATGTGACTCTCCGACTTCTTACATCTCCGAGAATTTGCCGCCACCAGTCCCCGTTTCAGTTACTGAGCCGTCCGTAAAGACGCTTTTTTCCAAAATGGAGCCATTTTCCATTCCTCTCTGGTAGGGATGTTGATCTCTACATCCCTCCCAAACCATTGCTTTGCCACTATGTAGTCCGTGCGCTGTCGTAGCACTCCGGTTTCCATGGTGCCTCCCATTTTCGCTATCTCTTCCTGCACACTAGCATGACCCTGGCCTGTATTCTTCCACTGCTTCGTTTCCCTCAACCGAAGGGCCGTTTTGGTTGCCTGGCCTTTTATAAATAGGTCTAACGGTCTGCGTATGCGGTGACCCTAACTCTTCTAACCCTGAGGTCTTTTAAGATCGAGTTGATTACGATCAACCGCAAAAGTGGAGGTATCACCCCTCCTTGCGGTGTACCTCTGGTTGCTAGTGTTCTGATCCTGTTTTCCCCCACCTCTGTACTGATAATTCTGCTTTTTAGCATATTTATTATCCAGTACGTGATGGTGGGCTCCACGTTATTATTCAGCTCCGTTAATGCCTCCTTTATTGCATTGGTCTTGACAATGTTGAACGCTCTCTCTACGTCCAGAAACGCCCCTAAGGCATATTCTTTATGCTGGAGGGATTTCTCAATCGTCCCGATCACTTCATGCAAGGCGCTTACCACCGATTTACCCTTGAGGTAGGCGTGCTGTGCTATCCACTCCTTCTCTATTTTGGTAATTTTTTTAATATTTGGATCCAAAAGCCTCTCCATTGTCTTTAGTAGGAATGAGTAGAGGCTTATTGGTGTAAAGTTTTTTGGTTTTGTGGTGCTCGACCTACCCGATTTGGGAATGAAAGCAACTCTCACTTCTCTTCATGTTTCTGGGATGTATCCTAATGATAGACAACCCTGAACGATGCTTGTCAGTTCCTCTGCTATGCAGCCTATCGAACGGCTGGTATGATTCCGTCCGGCCCCACAGATTTGTATGGCTCGAATGTTTTCACCGCCCATATTACCTTTTCCTTGGTGATTGTGCCCCCTATAGTTACTTCCTTTGAACTAATCCTGATCCTTAGGCACTCTTCCTCGCCCCATGTTGGCAGGCAGCCCGGGAATTGAGTCCCCGTCAGCAGCTTTAGTGTCACCTTGCTTGACTCCGTCCACGAACCATTTGGTCTCTTCAGGATTTCTGTGACTACGACGTCTTTGGAAAGAATTTTTCTGAACCTTGAGGCGTCGTTCGCTTCCTGTATGTCCCATTTTGCCTTTCTCATTCTACCCGTATATTCATTAAAACAGCGCTTGTAACTAGGCCAGTCCTCTCCCTGTTTACTTTTCTTTGCTTTAATATAATGCTTTCTAGTAGCGTCCCTCTGTTGCTTGAGCTCTTTGTTCCACCACCTATTGGTTTCCCTTCGAGCTCTGGTTATGAGGCAGGTTTTCTGGGAGGCTTTCGGCAAGATCTCGCAAAATTGTTTTACGTACTTTTCGAGATCCGGCACCGTGCGGGGGCAGGGACCAAACCGCTGTTTATTGGTGTTTTTCATTGCCTTCTCCACTTCGGTGGAAAATATATTCCAGTCGGTGTTCCTTGGATTCCTGTAGGGTTTTCCAACACGAACCTTCCGGTTAATGTCAAAAAGAATTCTCGCATGATCTGAAAAAGAGTGCTAGGGAGAAGCCCTCCAATTTTCCACGTTTAAGTCGATAGTGTTAGTGGCCAATGTAAGGTCTATTACCTCCTCCCTAAGTTTGTTAGTAAAGGTAGGTGTGTCACCCCGATTACAAATTGTTAGGTGAGTAGTAATAATGAACTATAAAATTGACTCATCCCTTCTGTTAATGTCTCTGCTCCCACGTTGGACGTGATGACCGTTCGCTTCATATCCCATCACCATGTCATTTGTGCTGTGCTGTGAAAGCAAAGTGTGATTTAGTGATCCCTTTGCTACTATACACGCTCTTTTTTTACCTGTTGTGCTTGAATGAAGTAGACTATAATTTTTTCAACCTAAGTCCTCGAATTTTGTCTCCTGTGAGCCACGGTTCCTGGACTAAGGCCACGTCTACTCCATTTGCCTCCGTATGCAGCACCAAATCCTCGGTGGCCACTTCGCAGTGGTACAAATTACTTTGAACTGCTTGCAGCCTGCTCGGTGCCGCTCTTGGATTCTTTGGGAAGCTTCACTTTTGCTGTACTTAAGCTGAATTTTATGCTTCCCCTTGTATCCTTTAATTTGGCGAAGGACAAGTCGTCAACCGTCACGAGAAGGTCCTTGCCAACTCCGTTTGGACACTTGCTCGAGGAGATAATTCTCCATTTGCTGGTGTACAGACCGTTCTGCTTGGAAACCATCTTCATTGTGGCCTCGTCCTCCACTAGTAGGAGAGGAATCCACAATAGCGCGAGTTTCCGTAGTGGTAGCTTCTATTTTCGAATTACATCCAATTTGGCTTCTGGCCAAAGTTCGCCAAGGCCCTCGCCTACACAGCTCAGAAAATCAACGGATTTTCTCCTCGAGCAGCCAATGACCTTGACTCCCTTGTGCCAGCTTGCTCCTTCAAAGGAAAACTCCTCCATCGAGCAACTCTTCTCACTTGCCATCGCGTACAGAAGCCTTGCCTCGACCATTTCTCACCTTTCGCCAGATATTTTGCCATCTAGATCCGATTTCATTTTGATGGTTTTTAATAGTTTTGACCAAACTCACAATGATGTTTAAACTAGGTGGCGTTCGCGAAGTCGCACACAAAATTGAGCTGAGCGGTGGATATATAGACACTCTGCTTCATAGTCATCTGTGGTAATGTAATAATTGGTAGCAATTGATTCAAGTCAATACCATGTGTGTTGACTTGGTTTTAATGTAAAAAATATGTGTATTACAATTCTAGCCCTAAACACTGATTTATTGGCCATTTCTTGTTTGTTATTCTATCTCTTCATTACCTTCAGTGAGAGAAACTCAAGAGATAAAGTGTGGGCCATATACGATTTGGAATTTGAATCGGATATAAAAAAAACTGATGAATATTTGTCCAAAACTATAACTCTGTTAGAAAGATAGAACATTTCCATTTACGAGTGAAACACAACATCATTCAAATGACTGCCAAGCCTGGCCTTACAGTACCCCATCGGATCAATCCAATTTTTCAGTACATTTCGATTGTATGGGCTTTAATCTCATGAATGGCAACTTCAATTTCGTGCTTAAAGGACTCAATCGTCTCTAGATGATAAGCGTAACATATATCCTTAATAGATCCCAGCAAAAAATTGTCTAATGGGTTCAAATCACAGCTCTGAGGCGCCCAATTCGGATCAGAATTTCGCTTTATTATTCGATGTTCAGAAGCGGTGCGCAAAAAACCAATTGTATCGTTGGCTGTGTCGTAGCCCCGTCCTGTTGGAACCAATTTCCGTCCATGTCACACTCTACAATTTGTGGAAACTAAAATCCATTTAACATGGCTCTGTAACGCTCGCCATTGACCCTGAGGGTGGCTCTTAGGGCGGCAATTTCGCTTATTGAAATAGCCTCCACGGTGGAAATGAGCTTCATCGGAAAAGATAATTTTTCGGTAAAAATGTTCAGCTTCAACCAAACGATCTTCAGCCCATCCGATGCGATAGGCGAACATAAAACGCATCAGATGGTCATGAGGCTTCATTTCTTGCACTCTTGTTTGTAGCCAAAATTCTCATCAGACAACTGCGAGTAATGTTCAGTTCCTGAGAACGATGACGAAATGGTGTTGATGGATGTTCATGCACACTGTGCGAAACCGTAGCAATGTTTTCGGGTGTGCTCACTGGACGAAAACGGGAACGGGTTGCTTTGTCCAATAACGAACCGGTTTCACAAACTCGCTTCACTGAATGATCAATTGATTGGAAGGCAAACTTTTTCCGTAAATTTCTTATGGTTTCCGTAGAAAACTCACCAGTGTTGAAGTAAGTTTTCAATAGCTCCCAACTTTGTTCAAGCGTAAAGCGTCCCATTTTGTAAACGTCAAACATAAGACTAATTTTCTGTTAGCTCATGAAAGTCATTATGCCAATCAAACTCCAAATATACGGTAGTTCGTATTCCAAATGTTAGATGTGTCTCTCTGTATTTTCTATCTTAGTTCTAATCCTATTGTGTGCCCTATTTAGTTATAGCTTATAATAAATTATTGCGTCGACGAAATATGAAACCTTTGTAACCAAACTCCTCCCAGACCGTTTGATCAATCGATATGAAATTTTGCACACTAATAGTATTTTTGACGGTGAGTGCTAACATCTATTTTTTGTTACTAAATTCGCGAAAAAAAATCACTAGGGGTAGGCTTCTTAGTTAACAATTTTTCGGATGAACGAACCAAAATTAGTACGAAGGTTTGTGTCATGGAAACCTAAATTTAGATTTTATGTATTTAGAATGATCACTGCGTTTTTTTCCAAGAATTCCAAAATTTACGGCAAACAAAATACAATCTTGCCCAAAAATAACTGTCTTTGTAACAATAAACTTGTATAAATGAAGCTATGGTAATTAGTTTTCGCGTGCTCGAACCAGAATTAGCTTTTACTTAAAGATCTTGGCACAGCCACCTGATTGTTTCCGGGGCTTTCGCCAATTCGCTGTGGGGAATCGGAAACTTTGAAGGGAAAATTTATTTTGGTTTACTCAAAATTATTAAATTATTTTGGTTTTGGTGGATTTTTACAGGTTCTTGAAAAATAGTGTTTTAATTTATGAATTTTGAATCATGGGACAAGAAAGATTCCGGGAATCAGAAACTGGACAATATTCTTCAGGTTTTGAGGGTACTTTTCCGGTAAAATTTTGAATTTTCAACGGTTTTTTGCCCGTAGCAGCTAAACGCAGCGTCTTAGGGTGTTCGTATGTATGACCGACCCCAAATTATTTTGTCATTTTCAACCTCTTTGTCATACATGATTTTTCTCTAAATTCAGTTTTTAAAGATATACATACAAAACATCGGAGAACTGATAAAACTCCGATTTTGAATTTTTAACAGTTTTTTGCCCGTAGCGGCTGAATTATGCACTTAAGGGGTTTCATATGTATGAACGACTTTCATTATTTTGACATTTTCTACCTTTTTGTCATACATGATTTATCTCTCAATTTAGTTTTTAAACGTATACATACAAAAGATGGGAAAATTGATAAAATTCAGATTTTGGACATTTAATGGTTTTTTGTTCGTAGCGGCTAAACGAAGCATCCTAGGAAGCTCATCTGAATAACCGACCCCTCTTATTTTGACATTTTCTACCTCTTTTTCATACATCATTTTTCTCTAAATTGAGTTTAAAGGTGTGCATACAAAAGATGGGTAAAGTGATCAAATTAAATTTTGAATGTTCAACAGTTTTTTGCCCGTAGCGGCTAAATGAAGTAAAATTTTGAATTTTCAACGGGTTTTTACCCGAAGCGGCTAAACGCAGCGTCCTAGGGTGTTCGTATGTATGGAAAATTTATAAAATTCAGATTTTGGACATTTAATGGTTTTTTGCTCCTGGCGGCTAAACGAGGCATCCTAGGGAGCTCATATGTATAACAGACCCCCCGTATTTTGACATTTTCTACCTCTTTTTGATACATCATTTTCCTCTAAATTGAGTTTAAAGATGTGCACACAAAAGATGGTGAAAGTGATAAAATTCAAATGTTGAATTTTCAACAGTTTCTTGCCCGTAGCGGCCAAACGAAGTGTCCCACGGTGTTTATATGTATGACCGACCCCCATTATTTTGACATTTCCTGCATTTTTGTCAAACATTTATTTCCTCTACTGTGAGTTTTATAAACGTGTCCATATCCAAAATTACGATTCTAGCTAATAATTTTGTAAATCATTGAAATCTGATAGTAAAGATGAATGAATTATTGAAGAAATCTGATAGTCAAGATGATTGAATGGATTACTGAAAATTGTTTCATATCTTCAATATATACACTCGTAATCATAATAAATATACAAATAGAATTGTAAATAATATAAAACCCAAAATACTAGAAATCCCATTATAACAAAAAGTCATGTTTAATAAGATAAAAAGAAACCAAGTGCGTGTCGGACACACATAAGCTCAGGGTTCCGTAGAATGCCGCATAAAGTATTGAGTTAAAGAAATCTTTGTTGGTAGCTTAAAACATCGAATATCTACATAATTAACGGTAAGACTCTTATTGTTCAAACCAAATATCGTTGACTGATTTTATATAGTTCTACTACCTTTAATTTTTTCAGATTTTTCTGGCCCGTCGTTCAAAAGTTAGAGAGGGGGGAACACCCTTTTGACGCTTTTAGAAGCGTATATTTCGCGAACGATTAGCTTAACGGAAAAAAGTTTTTAACAACATCATTGTCATTTTTAAAGACCTATCCAAAAATACCTCACACGGGTATGTGCAATGAAAAAAAAAATCTTGTCCCTACCATCTAGATTGATTGACAATCTTGTCGTACATGTATGGAGTGTCACCTTTAATAAAACTTGTTTCTTCACTTTCACTACTGCATTTTGTACGGAACCCTAAAAATGATAATTAGAGTAACAAGGATCAAGTTATTTCTAGTTTAGCATTTTTCAGAACAATAAATAGCATAAATTACATCTTTTCTAAATTATTTAACATAAATTAGAGAAGCTGAGTAATTCAACAGTGTAGAGGAAATAACTAGGTGGCGTTCGCGAAGTCGCACACAAAATTGAGCTGAGCGGTCGATATATAGACACTCTGCTTCATAGTCATCTGTGGTAATGTAATAATTGTTAGCAATTGGTTCAAGTCGATACCATGTGTGTTGACTTTAAATAATTAGAAAAGATGTAATTTATGCTATTTATTGTTCTGAGAAATGCTAAACTTGAATTAATTGATTCCTGTTACTCTAATTATCATTTGTAGTGTTCCGTAGAAAAACGGAATCCTTATAGTTTCGTCATGTCCGTTGTCCGTCACAGCCATTTTGTTCGGAAACTATTGAAACTATATAAATGAAATTTAGAAGTAAGGTGTCTCCTGTGAACCACTAGAAAATGCAGTAGTGAAAGTAGAGAAAAAAGTTTTATTAAGGGTGGCACTCCATACATGTGTCTGAGGGACAAAATATACGCTTCTAAAAACGTCAAAAGAGTGTGTCCCCCCCTCTCTAACTTTTGGACGACGGGCCAGAAAAATCTGATAAAATTAAAGGTAGTAGAACTATATAAAAACACTAAACGATTTTTGGTTTGAACAATAAGAGTCTTACCGTTAATCATGTAGATATTCGATGTTTTAAGCTACCAACAAAGATTACTTTAACTCAATACTTTATGCGGCATTCTACGGAACCCTTAGTTTATGTGTGTCCGACACGCACTTGGTTTCTTTTTATCTTATTTATCATGACTTTTTGTTATAATGGGATTTCTAGTATTTTGAGTTTTATATTATTTATGAATCTATTTCTATATTTATTATGATTACGAGTGTATATATTGAAGAAATGAAACAATTTTCAGTAATCCATTCAATCATCTTGACTATCAGATTTCTTCAATAATTCATTCATCTTTACTATCAGATTTCAATGATTTACAAAATTATTAGCTAGAATTGTAATTTTGGATATGGACATATTTATAAAAACTCACAGTAGAGGAAATTAATGTTTGACAAAAATGCGGGAAATGTCAAAATAATGGGGGTCGGTCATACATATAAACACCGTGGGACACTTCGTTTGGCCGCTACGGGCAAAAAACTGTTGAAAATTCAAAATTTGAATTTTATCACTTTCACCATCTTTTGTATGCACATCTTTAAACTCAATTTAGAGAAAAAAGATGTATGAAAGAGAGGTAGAACATGTCAAAATAAGGCGGTCGGTTATACATATGAGCTACCTTGGATGCCTCGTTTAGCCGCTACGAGCAAAAAACCATCTTTTGTATGTACACGTTTAAATACTCCATTTAGAGAAAAATCATGTATGACAAAAAGGTAGAAAATGTCAAAAGAATGGGGGTCGTTCATATATATGAAACCCTTTTAGTGCATAATTTAACCGCTACGGGCAAAAAAGTTTTAAAAATTCAAAATCTGACTTTTATCAGTTTTCCCATCTTTTGTATGTATATCCTTAAAAACTGAATTTAGAGAAAAATTATGTATTACAAAAAGGTAGAAAATGACAAAATAATGGGGGATGGTCATACATACGAACACCCTAGGACGCTTCGCTTAGCCGCTACGGGCTAAGAACCATTGAAAATTCAAAATTTTACCGGAAAAAGTACCCTCAAAACCTGAAGAATTTTGTCCATTTTCTGATTCCCAATCTTTCTTGTCCCATGATTCGAAATTCAAAAATTAAAATACTATTTTTCAAGAACCTGTAAACATCCACTTGTTACGGTTTGAGAAAACCAAAATAAATTTTCTCTTCACAGTTTCCGATTCCCCACAGCGAATTGGCGCAAGCCCCGGAAACAATCAGGTGCCTGTGCTAAGATCTTTATGCAAAAGTTAATTCTGGTTCGAGCACGCGAAAACTAATTACCTAATTTCAATACCATAGCTTCAGTTATACAAGAAAACTAACGATTATTGTTACAAAGACAGCGATTTTTTGTTAAGATTGTATTTTGTTTGCCGTATATTTTGGAATTCTTGGAAAAAAACGCAGTGATCGTTCTAAATACATAAAATCTAAATTTAGGTTTCCATGACACAAACCTTCGTACTAATTTTGGTTCGTTTATCCGAAAAATTTTTAACTAAGAAGCCTACCCCTAGTGATTTTTTTTCGCGAATTTAGTAACAAAAAATAGATGTAAGCACTCACCGTCGAAAATACTATTAGTATGTAAAAATTCAGATCGATTGATCCAACGGTCTAGGAGGAGTGTGGTTACAAATGTTTCATATTTCGTCGACGCATAAGAGCGCAACAACAACTCCGGTTAGAGTCTTTGAAGTAGTGTCAATTGATATTGTTGGTCCGTTTACTAAAACTGTGAACATAATAAAATAAAATCATATTACATAAAATCTAAATTTAGGTTTCCATGACACAAACCTTCGTACTAATTTTGGTTCGTTTATCCGAAAAATTGTTAACTAAGAAGCCTACCCCTAGTGATTTTGTCTAGTCTTTGAAGTAGTGTCAATAGATATTGTTGGTCCGTTCACTGAAACTGTGAACATAATAAAATAAAATCATAATACATAAACTCTAAATTTAGGTTTCCATGACACAAACCTTCGTACTAATTTTGGTTCGTTTATCCGAAAAATTGTTAATTAAGAAGCCTACCCCTAATGATTTTTTTCGCGAATTTAGTAACAAAAAATAAATGTTAGCACTCACCGTCGAAAATACTATTAGTATGTAAAATTTCAGATCGATTGATCAAACGGTCTAGGAGGAGTTTGTTTACAAAAGTTTCATATTTCGTCGACGCATAAGACTTTCAATAACTTTCATTTAGAATTCGCTTGTTTATAAAGAAAACCAATATATTCTTTTGACGTGAAAACGACTTTTTTCTCGTCGAGCATGCACATTGGTAGCCAGTCTAACATTATTGTGTTACAAAACACCGTCATTTTTCAATCGCTAATAACGACGAGACTAATAGTGCGATAAGAATGGTTGAGGTCAAAGTGGACGGAGCATATTTGTACGTATTTATTGTTGTGGCGTTTGTTTTGCCAGTGACGTCACCGGGCTGTTGTATGCGCCTACGCGTGATTGTTGTTTTTAGCGTTGAGTAAAGTTATTTATGAGAGTAGCGATGAATTTCAAAATGGGAAAAAAATGGAAGATATCGTCTCATATCAGTCGCAAATATGCACCGAATTATAAGAAACTCAAATCGGAGAAAATCCTGATCAACGCGAGTATTAAAAACCAAAAATAATTAATGACGAGCAAGTGTGAGATCTCCAGCGGCATCGCAGGAGAAATAAAAAAACGGTATTTTTTCAACGTAAAAACGTCTTTTTGCTCGTTAAGTACACTGATAGCCAGTCAAACTTTCTTGCGGTACAATATACCGTTGTTGTACTTTAATTACTCGGTTGTTAAACTTCACTTTAACAACAAGTTCTTGAACTCACTACAGTTAAATGTCGAAGGTTGACAACTCATTTGATAAATCAAAGTCCTTATTCTAGTTCCTTACATATACCAATTTATTACAAATTCTAGCATACTCCAAGTTATTTTAAACTATAGCTCCTTAAACCTTATTTCAAAATCTCTATATAATCCAAATTTCTTTTCGTACGCTCATGACTTTAAACCTATTTTACGGGGTAATTCTTACAGCTGTACTTAGCCAAAATTGCCGACTGTTGGGCGAATTCGATATTGCGTTCTCCAGGGTATCTCTATCTGTTCGTTCTTATTTATCTATCTCTTCTTTTCTCTTATTATTGTTTTTCCTTTTTTTTTCTCTTTTCTATTTATTTTTCTTTTCTTTATTTTTTTCACCTCTCTTTTCTTTCCGATACCTGAGCCGCTCGTTGTGCAGCTTCTGCAACTCCCGGCTGATTTGCAGACGTTGCTCCTGACCTACGGCCAACAACAGGCGACGCCGGACCTCCTCTATAGCCCGGCGGAAGTTAGCTTCCTTCCCTGTACGGCGTTTCGGGACACGGACGTTGGGCAGGGGGGATGGCTGCGTGGTCTCCCGTCTGGCTGCGTTCCGGGCGCGGTACTCCTCCAGAGTAATGGGCCTAGGACCGGCCCCCGAGTCACGCAGAGCCTCCGTCAACGACTTTTTGGGTGATGATGGCACTACGAATGGACCAACTCATTAGTTTGGTTGATTTGGAATCTAGTTGATGGGTTTTATCAACCACTTTCAACTTGGGGATTCCCCAGAAACCGATAGGTTCCAGGAACCGTGTTCGGTTGGTTGGTTTGGACGTTAAACGATGGGTTTATACAACCACTTTCGCCTAGGCGCTCCCAAAAGGCCGATAGGTTGCTGGAACCGTGTTCGGTAGAGAAATTTGAAATTGGGATGATGGGTTTTTCAACCTCTTTCAACCACAATTTCTGGTTACCGATGGGCTTACAGACCGCTTTCGGCGCTAGTTGCACTCACTTGTCCTTGGATATTCTCCTCAGGTCGAGCTTTGACAACTGATGCTTTCCCTAGCTTTCGCTGGCTTTTTATATTTTGAAACCGGGAATTTCCTCCGTTATTGCGATGTTGTCATGTGTTGCTAAATTCCTCTTATTGTACGGTGGCTCCATCATGTAGTGACTAGTTGAGTTTTTTAGAACTCACTTTTCCTCATGTGGTTGGCTTTGACAAGTGACAGTCGGTTTTGGCGAGTGACAGTATGCAGTTGTTTATGTTTGTTTTATGTACGTTTATGTGTTTCTATGCAGATTTATGTGGACGGCGATGCTCAGGTAAGTTTTATGGGACCAGCTGATGTTTGATGTTTGATTTCTTCTAGGTATGTTTTGTTTTGAACCACTTCGGTGACTGTTTGATGGTGACCATGGTGACATGTGACATTATGCTTTGCTATGTTCATATGCTGAACTGTTGCGCATTAACATTGTCAGCGTGAACATAAACATCACTTCTCTTGGTGAAAGAAATGGTGATTATGATTATATGTGTTTTTTGTGTACTTTGTTTTTTAGGTTATCCGGTGTTATGGGTATGGTAGGTGCTTCATGTTTGCATTATTATGCTGTTTTAACCCCTTTTCTTTTTAGATGGTGCGGAGTCTCACAACATTCCTCCCCCTTTTAGAAGTCCCCCCCCCGGCTGGGTGGCGTTTCCTGGGGTACACGAACTAGTACTAGTTTGTAGTGTGAAGTGTGGCGGTTTTTGTGGTAAGAGTGGTTCAAACTGATTAGTCTGCGTTTGTACTTCTGAATGTTAGGCGGTTAGAGGGTTCGCGCGATTCAAGTAAAAGTGTTATTTTTATACTTAGGGTAGTTTAATCTTAAATTCCTAGTTCTGTAACTCTTGTATTCATTGGTTTCTCTTTATTTCATTTTGCAATTTACATCTATTTTGTTTCGCCTTAACTTAGTGGTTTTTGTTTTTCCACCTTGGGTTTCGTCTACGGGTGTTTTTCGTTCCCTCCTGGGGTTGACAGTATTTATCCCCGTACATGGCTGACTGATCTTCGGTTTCAGGCTCGCCTAATTGCAGTTGCTGGAATATCTGGTCTGTTTCCTGCAGGGTGATATTAAGTTGGATTTGTTGGTATAGCCGGTCTGCTTCCCGTAGGATGTCGTCCCACTCGGCCTTGGTCAATCCTAGGTCATCGATTTCAACGGGTGTACTGTTCTGGTCCATTGTAAATCTGGTAATTAGGAATATTGTAGTTATTAATGATGTTCGGTCTATAGTGTGTGTGAGTGGGTGTTCTGATCTTAATTAAATAATTTCAAACGGTTGTTATGTACGCGACGTTTCTTATTTCTTATTAAAATTGTTGTGTTGACGGGGTTATTTATTGCTGTGACTCGGTAGGGCCCTGTCCAATGTTGAATCAGTTTGTTTTGTCGGGCCGTATTTCTGAGAAGCACTTGATCTCCAACATGGATTTTAATTAGATTTGTCTTTTGATCGTAGTATTCTTTGGACTTGATCCTACTCTCTTCCAAATTCCTTCGCGCGGTTTGATATGCCCGCTGGAGCTTGTTTCTTAGTTGTAGGAAATAGTTCTCGTGATCGTATACTGGTTGGGGCGCTTTCTTCAAATTGTTGGGAAGGGGGGCGGAGAAGCCGTATAAGCAATCCATAGGCGTTAATTTTGTGGTTGTGTGCATACTATTGTTCCTGACGAACATTGCCGCAGATGCTCATCCCAGTTTGTTTGGTTGTCGTCTACAAAATTCCTTAGATATTCGATTAGAGGCCTATGTGATCTCTCCAATGCTCCGTTGGATTGAGGATGGTATGGTGTCGTTTCAATCTTCCGTATCTTAAATAACTTGCACACTTCTCTGAACATTTCGGAAGTGAAGTTGGCTCCTTGGTCGGTAATTAATTTTGTTGGTATTCTGTAACGACTTATTATTTCCTCCACAAAAGCCTGTGCCACAGTTTTCGCCTCCATATTTTGGAGTGGTATTACGTCCATGAAGCGAGTCAAATCGTCTTCGAAACTTAGGATATACTTGTTCCCGCATGGTGTTTCTGGAAGTGGACCCACAATGTCCATATAAACCTTGTCGAACGGTTGTTTGGCGGTGTCTGTAATGATCATCGGCTCTCTGTGTTCTCTACTTAACTTATTTATTTGACATTTTCTGCATTTTCGTATATATTTTTTAATATCCCTCATCATTCCCTTCCAGTAGAACTCTTTCTTTAAGCGGTGATATGTTTTAAGAACTCCTTGGTGTCCTCCTAGAGGGGCGTCATGACAGTCGCGTAGTATCGTCTCGATGTCCTGAGGGTCTGTCAGGATTCTTATTTGTGGTTTTTCTTGTACGGATGGTTCCTCCAGTGGATTTTGTTCCGTGGGCTCTTTTGCTGGGGCAATCTCTTCCCCGGTTTCTGAGGTTTGTTCTTGTTGCTCTCTTGCCTGTTTTCGTGTGGTCACCATCACCTCGTATGGAATTCTGCTCAGAGCGTCCGCGTTGCCGTTTTTCCTGCCTTCCTTGTACTCGATTTCAAAGGTGTAGTCGGAAAGCTTGTGCCACAACCGAAGTATTCGGCTTGTCGGATCTTTAATCCTAATCGCTCCATTCAGGGGTTTGTGATCGGTGAATACTTTGAATGGTCTGCCGTATAAGTAACATCTGAAGTTCTTCACTGCCCATACGATTGCTAAAAGTTCTCTTTCTATGGTCGAATAATTCTTCTCTGCGGCATTCAATGTGCGACTTGCGTAGGCTATGGGTTTCTCTTCCTTGTCCGGGCCTTGTGCTAGCACTGTTGTCCGGGCCGAGAGCTCCTCCACTGGCGTCGGTGTGAAATTTAAACGGCTCTTTAAAGTTTGGGTACCTTAGTACCGGTGGACTGATTAACTTATCTTTAATAGTGTTGAATGCTTTGGTGCAATTTTCGTCCCATTTAAATTTTACATCCTTCTTCAGGAGGTTATTTATTGGTGCTGCTATCTTAGAGAAATCCGATATAAACTTTCGATAATAATTTGCTAGTCCCAAGAAGGACTGCACCTGTCGGATTGTTCTGGGGGTAGGGAAGTTTCTCACGCTGTCCACCAAACTCGGATCTGGTTTCACTTTTTCCGTCGTGCATTTATGCCCAAGGTATATAATTTCCTTTTTGAGAAAATTGCATTTCTCTGCGTTTAACTTCAGGTTATGCGCTCTCAATTGTTGTAGTATCGCCCGTATGCTTTTCTTATTTATTGGTTCTGTATTCTCTACACCTGCCGTTTCTTCTTGGTATCTTGTCATTTGTATTGTTAGATTTCGGATATTTGCCTTATAGTTATTCACGTTTATTACACTGAGCGTTATTTTCCCGTTGTTAGGTTGCACCAGTGCGTTACTTAGATATACCTGGTGATATTTCCTTTCCTTCTGTGAGGTGGGGGCCCGTGGTATTGGTTTCCAGACTGACGAATGTTAAGGACCTAGCTGGTATTATAATATCTCTGGGTGTGGTGGTTTTGACTTCTTCGTTTGGGTGTGGTTCCTTAGCATGATCCTGGTCAGATTTAGGTTCGCTCCTCCCGGTACACACTGTTTCCTGGTTTTTCGTGCATGTACCCGTTTCGAAGAGTTTTGTTAAACCTTCCGGTAGTTCTTCTGTCAGCGTGTCCATCCACTCACTCTCCTGTTAGTGCTTATCATGGTGTCTACTGGCAGTGTTGTCATCCCCCCTAGCAGTTTCGCTAAGAGATTTTCGGATGACTGTCCCCGTTTCTGGCCTGTCTGGAACTATATCATCGCCAAAACGTTGACGAATTGGTAGGGTAGCTATTGCTGGTCTTTCGTAGTAGCTATCTGGATCCACGGTACTGTCATCCCCCATAGCAGTTTCGCTATGAATTTTTCGGGTGACTGCTCCCGTCTCTGGTCTATCTGTAGCTATGACGTCAACAAAACGCTGTCGAGTTCCCCGCTGTTCCTGATCCTCCACAAGGTTTATCACTGTTTTATTTTTGCCATCCTCGGATGGGAATGTTAATCTTTTGGCAGGTCCTTCGATATTACAGTTTCTAGACAGGAAATCGTTGCCCAGTATACCCACCACGTTAGTGTGAGTCAGAGATTTTATCAGGTGAAATTTACACGGATAAACTTGGTCCAGTTTTACGTGCCCTGTAATGGTGCCTTTCGATGATACCTCCCCGGAAATCGTATTAAGCGTTATCTTTTCTTCCCTATTTATGAGCTCTCGCTTATGATTATTAATTTCTTCTTCTTTTATTAGACTGATCTCTGCCCCCGTGTCAACTATAAATGTACTGATTTTGTTTTCTAGGATGTCCAGGGATAAGTTTACCATCGGTATGTTTGGTTTTTCTTCACACCTTTTTCTTTTATTTAGTGACGACTCGCGGTGTGATCGATTGTCACTTCGCAGTTTTCCGAAAATGAGGTCTTCGCTTGTTTTTCCAATTTCAGTCGTTCCCATCTTTCTTTTAGGAAGCACCAGTTTTCGGTGAGTCCATTTTCCATGCAACTTCTTCTGTTGGGGGTGCAGCGGTGGTGTGGTTCACCTGTCGGTTCCTATGGTCATTAGTAGCTGCATACGTATGGTTACGCTGCCTCTGGTTGTTGCAATTTTGGGTTGAGTGTCCGTAGGTTTTACACATCGTGCAGAATGGTGTCATCTGCTTTGTACGACACTCGGCTATCACGTGTCCTGGTCTTCCGCAGAAATGACATCTTATCTGCCGTTTATCCTTTCTTTCTCGAGGTGTATTGGTGTTGTTTTCCACGGCATTTCTTGGCATCGAGTGGTAACTATTGTATCCATTGTAGTTTCTCGCCGATGGGTATTGTGGTTGTTGCTGGTTTTGTCCGAAGGCTCGGGGTTCCCTTGTTGTTTGATTTTGAAACCGACTTTCGGGCTGGCTCATCCTGTGTAACCCTGGGATTGCTGGTTGCTGACTTGTCATCTGCTGATTTGCAGTGCCTTGCTGCATACATTGTTCAGTCTGTTCAAGCCTTGCTATTTTTCTTCCCAACGCTTCCAAGTTGTTGTCGCAGTCTTGTAGCAGGTAAAATTTATAGTTAGCGTTTGTTATCCCTAGCTTGAAGCAATGCAGACCTACTTCCTCGATTTCGATTTTTAGTCCTTCACCACCGTTGGCGTACTGTTGTTCTGCTGCGTTCTTGCAAGCATTTATTAATGTTTTAACCCTATTGAAATAGCCCATCACTGTTTCCATGGGTAATTGCTGCACGTTTCTTAATTGCGTGTTCAGTGTTATGTAGGAGGTGTTCTGTATTAAGTTTGATTTAAGGGTGTTGAATATATCCTCAAGTGTCTCGTTAAGTCTAGCTTGTACAGCTTCTAGGGCTTTTCCTCTTAACCGTGTTGGCAATAGTTTTATAAAGAGCGCCTTATCTTGTACTTCGGACAGTGTCTCGTATCCCAGGCGAGCGCAGCTAATGAATTCATATACCTCGTTTTGTTTTCGGGGGCTGTCTTCTCCCATTAATATCGGTACGTTGTTGTGTAACACGTTGTTTACTAACGTTATGTTTGCCATTTTCTTGCTTTCTATTTCTTTTGTTTCCCCAATTTCTTTTTTCTCGATTTCTGTTCGTGTGTTTGCTGTTGGCCCCTGTTTGTTGCTGGCGTGGTCGTCTTTTCCTTGGTCCGAGTTCGTCTTACAATACCTTCTCCCGTGTCTCAGCTGCACTATGTCTGTTTCTGGCTCTTCTGGTGTTTGTTGTATATCTCCTGTTTCTATATTTCCTTCTATCTGATTTTCTATTCCCGGTTCTGTTATCTGATAAGTTTCCTGGTTGCTTGACATCAATACGTATGTTTTGTTATTTGTTCCTTCCTCGTTGTCCTTCTTTTCGTTAGATTCTTCACCTGTGTGGGTTTCCTCAGTGCTTGTAGAGAATTCCGGTTCCGGATTATCAATTGAGAAGTATTCTAGAAACCTCGAAAATCTAGTTATAGATGATTTCAGAGACGATTTCGGGGTTGACTGGGCCATATACTGTGTTTTTCGTTTGTTTTATCATTTTGTTATGACTAATTTTTACTAGCTAAAAATTTTTTCCTTGAATATTTTTAATTTCTTTTCCTATTTATATTTCTTTTTTCTGATATATATATATATATATATTTTTTTTTATGTATCTTTTTTTTTTGTTTTATGTTTTTATGTATTTTTGTGTTTAGTATTATTCTTTTATTGTATCCATTTTTTATTTCGTATATCTTTGTTTTTTGTTTTTTCTTTTTTCAGCTTGTAACAATTTTAATACAAATATTCCTTAATAAATAACTTATCCAAAAAATCCTATTTTATGTCTTATATTCTACAGCGTACCTTCAACATTTACCTTATTTAAATTTAATTTGATTAATTTTGATCAATATTATTTTCTGTGCGTTTAGGTCCTTAATGCGGCTGCGCCAGTTGTTGTAGTTTAATTACTCGGTTGTTAAACTTCACTTTAACAACAAGTTCTTGAACTCACTACAGTTAAATGTCGAAGGTTGACAACTCATTTGATAAATCAAAGTCCTTATTCTAGTTCCTTACATATACCAATTTATTACACATTCTAGCATACTCCAAGTTATTTTAAACTATAGCTCCTTAAACCTTATTTCAAAATCTCTATATAATCCAAATTTCTTTTCGTACGCTCATGACTTTAAACCTATTTTACGGGGTAAATCTTACAGCTGTACTTAGCCAAAATTGCCGACTGTTGGGCGAATTCGATATTGCGTTCTCCAGGGTATCTCTATCTGTTCGTTCTTATTTATCTAGCTCTTCTTTTCTCTTATTATTGTTTTTCTTTTTTTTTCTCTTTTCTATTTATTTTTCTTTCCTTTATTTTTTTCACCTCTCTTTTCTTTCCGATACCTGAGCCGCTCGTTATGCAGCTTCTGCAACTCCCGGCTGATTTGCAGACGTTGCTCCTGACCTACGGCCAACAACAGGCGACGCCGGACCTCCTCTATAGCCCGGCGGAAGTTAGCTTCCTTCCCTGTACGGCGTTTCGGGACACGGACGTTGGGCAGGGGGGATGGCTGCGTTCTGGGCGCGGTACTCCTCCAGAGTAATGGGCCTAGGACCGGCCCCCGAGTCACGCAGAGCCTCCGTCAACGACTTTTTGGGTGATGATGGCACTACGAATGGACCAACTCATTAGTTTGGTTGATTTGGAATCTAGTTGATGGGTTTTATCAACTACTTTCAACTTGGGGATTCCCCAGAAACCGATAGGTTCCAGGAACCGTGTTCGGTTGGTTGGTTTGGACGTTAAACGATGGGTTTATACAACCACTTTCGCCTAGGCGCTCCCAAAAGACCGATAGGTTGCTGGAACCGTGTTCGGTAGAGAAATTTGAAATTGGAATGATGGGTTTTTCAACCTCTTGCAACCACAATTTCTGGTTACCGATGGGCTTACAGACCGCTTTCGGCGCTAGTTGCACTCACTTGTCCTTGGATATTCTCCTCAGGTCGAGCTTTGACAACTGATGCTTTCCCTAGCTTTCGCTGGCTTTTTATATTTTGAAACCGGGAATTTCGTCCGTTATTGCGATGTTGTCATCTGTTGCTAAATTCCTCTTATTGTACGGTGGCTCCATCATGTAGTGACTAGTTGAGTTTTTTAGAACTAACTTTTCCTCATGTGGTTGGCTTTGACAAGTGACAGTCGCTTTGGCGAGTGACAGTGTGCAGTTGTTTATGTTTGTTTTATGTACGTTTATGTGTTTCTATGCAGATTTATGTGGACGGCGATGCTCAGGTAAGTTTTATGGGACCAGCTGATGTTTGATGTTTGATTTCTTCTAGGTATGTTTTGTTTTGAACCACTTCGGTGACTGTTTGATGGTGACCATGGTGACATGTGACATTATGCTTTGCTATGTTCATATGCTGAACTGTTGCGCATTAACATTGTCAGCGTGAACATAAACATCACTTCTCTTGGTGAAAGAAATGGTGATTATGATTATATGTGTTTTTTGTGTACTTTGTTTTTTAGGTTATCCGGTGTTATGGGTATGGTAGGTGCTTCATGTTTGCATTATTATGCTGTTTTAACCCCTTTTCTTTTTAGATGGTGCGGCGTCTCACAACACCGTCAGATTTCAATCGCTCATAGTTGGGAGTCTAATAATGCGATAATAACGGTTGAGTTCACAGTAGATAGACCATGCCAGAACGTATTTATCGTGCAGCATTTGTTTTGCGCGTGGCGTCATAGGACTAGTGCACCTACGCATGATTTTTGTTTGCGTTGTGTAAAATTATAAATCAGTGTATCGTGAGAATGCGATCATGTAAGACATTTGGCCGGGTGTAAGGAGCGTGGGAAGAACTACCAGGACCTAAAGTGAAACAATAAAAATATTCGCCAAAATATAAGCAAAAATTGGTATTAATCTGAAAATTAAAAAAAAATTAAAGTTATCGTTGCGCATGAGTCGTAAATATGCGCCGAATCGAATAAAACGCAAATCAGAGAAAGCTTGCATCAAAACAAATTTAAAAAAACCTGAAATGTTCAGTGCCGAGTAAATGTCAGAGCTACGGCAGCTTCAAAGGAGAAATGAAAATGGGCGCAAGAAATAAACTTGAGACTTATCTTTTCTGTCACTGTACCACTCTTTATAGCCATTGTATAAGAGACAATGATTTAAGTATATGCTAATAAGAAACACTTATTGCAATTTTATTCCGAAATTTTCACGGAAAATATACGGTGTAGACCGTGACTGGGACTTTTGGTTTTTTTTTTAACTAAAAGTGAATCAATTAAGTTTTTTATCTTTGTCCCAAATAGATTCGAAAAGGATTGATCAGTTTCATCAGTTAATGAATTGATTAATTTTCAATTAACGCAAACCTTTTTAGATATAAAAATTTTCAAGTTTTCTCAAATTTTCCTAATATTGCTTTTTCTTGTTACGGATTTCCTCTTTTAATACTCGTGTGAATTTAGAAAAATTCACTACACCCCTTGCGATTTTCTGGCCAATATAAACACATTGTGTAGGTTTGCGTGCTCCTTGTTTGAAAAATAGTGTCGAGGAACAAAATAAGGAATGAAATGTATCATAAATACGCTCAAGATACTGATTGTTTACCAATTTAATATAAATGTAGCAATATTGCAATTTTTCGACAAACTACACATATTACCCCAAAATCACGTTGTACACCTAAACGCAACCCTGCGGCATTGAAGTATGAGTTGTCATTTTCTAAGATTTCCTTGTATTCAGTGAATTATATATAAATATTATATTGGTCTCATATATATTCAAAATATTATTTCGAAAATGTATATCAACACATAAGATCGATTAATTTGCTTGAAATTTCTTCACATGTAAGAGCACGGTTAGAAAAAACGTGTGTCTCTATCGAAAATCTATGGACTCTATGGACACATTTTGTCACAAGTCTTTTCAACAACTTTCTTGAGTAGGTTCTTCTCAACAACTTTCTTTTTTTTCTACAACCTTAACTAATTTTGCACTATTTGCAAGGCAAATTTTACTATGTCAAGTATTTTAATATGGTTTTAGAAAAACCAGAGAAAGTGGTGAAAAAATACTTATGACCAAATGTTATTATCTCTGTTTTTAGAGAATTTTTCCACTAATTTTAAAAATTATTAGACAAGTTTTTTATTTTAAATAATTTTTATCATTACGATAATGGTTTATGATTCGGTTCACAAATTTTATAGCTCTTCTCACAATTAGTTATATTAATAGTTTGTCCACATTACATAATTTTTCTCACAATTAATTAATTTTATGGTTTTTTACCCGACTGACCGAAGGAGGGTAATGTTTTTCGCGCGTATGTATGTATGTCTGTTTCTTTCTTACCACCTGTAGCCTAAACGGCTTGACCGATTTTAAATAATGAGGTGTCATTAGACTCGTATTACTCCCGCGAGTGTCTTAAGCTATGTGACGTCAGCAAAAACTCAATATGGCGGACGTTACCTGCCAATATTCACCTGCTACCATTTACCTCCTGTACCTCAAAAGGCTGGACCGATTTTGAAGAATGGGTTGTCATTAGAATTGTATTCTTCCCTAGAGTGTCATAAACTATGTGACGTCAGCAAAAAATCAATATGGCGGACATTACCTGCTAATATTTACCTCCTGTAGCTAAAACTCCTTGTCCGATTTTAAAGAGTGAGGTGCCATTAGATTCGTATTCCTCCCCCCGTGCCATAGGCTATGTGATGAGAACCAAAACACAATATGTCGGACGTAAACCTTCATCTCTAGAGTTTGCATAAGTGACATATGACGTCAGCACAAAACTCCTTACAACATTATAAACTTGCCTATTTGCTACCTACTTACTCTCCGACTTCATATTAAACTAAAAAGCCAAAAACAAAAAAAGTTAATATACCTTTAGGGGCACTCACTATCAGCATAAAACTAGAATGACACAAGTACAATTTTAATAGTACTGATTTATAGATATAATTATGAATGTGTCTTGTTTACATCTTTTTGTTTAAATCTTGCTTACATCTCTTAAGTTCTTTTTTACAGTTAAACTTGTGATCTCTAATATTCAAGTAGCTAGAGAGAATTGAGAGTTTATGCCTGAAAAGCAAAAGAGAAACACATGGTCGTAAGAGAGGATTTAAAAATGGTCATTGATTCATGTCAAAATACTTAAGTGTACGTATGCGTCCTTTTTGAACTTATAATTTCAAACATATTAATTTCAGTTCGTATGAGAAATTACAATTTTGAAATTTCTATCTTCTCAAAAATAATTATTATGACTAGACTATTTTGTTTATTATTATATACATTTAATTTAAAAAAATATACTAAATTAAATTATTTAGTATTAGTCTTGAAGATAAAATTTTACTTGCTAGTGAATAACTTGAAACAATTTATTATTATTTACTAATTATATACAATTTGCAATATATTATTAACAATTTGTGATTTTCTTCGTAGTCATGTTGCTTTTTTGAATTTTTTTTCAGAGTAAATATTCTAAATTTCTTTCATTTGTGAATCCTGAATAACGTGAATTTTTAGGATAACACACTCAAATATATTGTATATATACAATTTTTTTTGACATTATAATTCCAATATTGTTGTGAATCTAAAAATTCAGATTTTAGGCATTTTGTTGAAAATTAGTGTCTGCAAAAATAACGTGTATTTTACTCTAAGTGTTTATTTCGCGAAAAAGTGTTTAATTTGAGACACTTCTGGTATATTTTTATTTCACAAAACTCTCGCAAACATTTCTCAGAGTTTTGTATTTGAAAACGCTCAAAACGTTTAGAAACAGAACACCTAGGTGTCTAAAATTGTGCTACTAAACACTTGATCCGTTTTATTTCAAAACATTTTGTGCATCAAACACTTCGCTCTTAAACATTTTGTCCATTGGACACTTTAAATATTTTGAAACATAACACTTGCTCGACACTGGGATTTGCAGTGAGCACACGCAGTACATTGTAGGTTCAAAGAATTCAATTTGAGAATAATTGCGGTTTGGACAAAAGTCTTATCACAACCATGAGCTGTAATACAAAATATATTGCAATCAGTATTACTATTTAAAACTTCCTGTAAAACTAAATCAATCGCGAAACGCTGCTCGGCATTGGCACTTTGGAACATTTCAATTTGATTGACTTCAAAGAATGCAGTCAATTTTTTTCTGCTGTGATTTTGAAGAGATTGCGGAACATTTCTTTCCCTAAAGAATTCATTATCGGTGAAGTAAGTGACATTCAAGTCGAACTTTAATATACTATGTGACTGATAATGCATTGGATACTTATTTATGCACCATTTAGCTTCCGCACATCCAACATAGCGACCGAATAGAAAGCAATCAATTTAATGTACCTATATGAACTTTGCCCTGAACTCCATCACTAACACTTACAAACGGTGGTGAGGCACAGTCGTACCCCTTATAAACATATTTGTATATAAATATTTCATCTCTCGTACAGACGAAGTTACGATTTAATTAACCACACGGACCGGACATCATATGTATTTTAACTAAATTATGAAGTTTTAGGTTAACTGAAATATGTCTGATATTTCGGCACAAACAAACAAACCTTTTCTTTATACATCATTTTTCTCTAAATTGAGGTTTTAAAAGTGAGCAGACAAAAGTTTGGAAACAATTAAGCTGTTGGGGGGGGGGTATATATAATTTGGTTATGATTCGGTTATATACATTCACAATCAACTCCCATTATTTTGTCATTTCTCAACTTTTTGCCATATATCATATTTTTCAAATTATGTTTTTAAATGTGTTTCCATACAAAAGTCAGAAAATATGATATAATTCAGATTTTCGCTCGTTTTCCGGAAACAAAGTAAATCTTGTGAAAGTAAATCTCTAATTTTATTTCAGTTCCATTAACAAAAGATATACAAGATATACAATTAACAAAAGATTGCCTTCGTCCAGGCAAAAAGCAAAAGAATGAACATATGGCTATTGTCTGTGATATGGCTGCATTTGCCACTCACATTATTATTGGCATAGATTCCATATTTGGCATAAATGGTAAGTTATTCACTCGAACGTATGATTTATGCCAATGATAATGTGTGATAAGTAATGTCAATGGAATACGCAGCCATATGTTCAATATTTCAAAAATTGTTTTGGTTTGGGTTCCCAATAAAAGATGAATCCATTTGGTTTGATTTTCGACTAACTTAGTACTTGCCATTTAGTGGGGACACAAACCAAAAAATCATCATATGCTTGCATATTTCCAGGCAAAAAGCAAAACAATCACAGGCATACATTCTTACCAACAGCATTGGCTACGCTAGACGTTAATTCCCATTGGATCAATTCAATTCACACATTAATTCCCATTGGATTTTTAAATTCCAATTTTAAAATGGAACTAATTTATTATTCAATTTGAGAAAAAAAATTAATTGATGCAGTTAGAGGAAGAAATAAGCTTTCGACTGGTATAATTTTTATTTTGGTAAGTCCATCTGGTTTCCTGTAAAAGGGGTAATAAGAAAACCTATCGCCTATTTATATATAGATTCTCAAGAAAACTCAAGGGTCCGAACCTCAAGACCTTTCGCATTCCTGACTTTTATGACAATTTCGCATTTCTGTCTTTTATGACAAAGCTCGAGCTTGAGAAATGATTTAATACCTGAAAGAACCTTTTCAAGGCCTATGAAATCATTTTTTACTTGAGTTTCGTCAAGTATTTTTGGTACATTGATTTCTAAACAAATTTAAATCTCTTGTTCTAAGTACACTGCCCGCATCAAAGTGTTGCTTTTGACTTTAAATCGACACCCGCTTATATGTTGTTTTGATTGAATTGAAAACATCTTTCCGCTCCTTTAATACAGTGATGGCCGGTCAAACTTTCTTGTGTTACACAATACCGTCATATTTCAGTCGCTAATAACTGTGAGACCCATAATGCGATAACAACGATTGAGGTCACATTTGATAGATTATGTCTGTACGTATTGATCGTGCAGCGTTTGTTTACCCGTAACGTCATCGGGCCAGTGAAAGCGCCTACGCGTGATTGTTGTAAATTATAATTTAGTTGTTGTGAAGAGCTTGAGCTTAAGTACTTAAAGTAAAACAAAAAAAATGTTCGCCGATATATAAGTAAAAATCGGTATTAAATTGAAAAAAATTAAAGATATCTTCTCATATGAGTTGTAAATGAAAATAACAAATAAGAATCAGAGAAAGTTCGCATCAAAACGAAATTAAAAATCCTTAAGTGACAAGTGCCGTGCAAATGTAAGCTACGGCAGCATCGAAGAAGTAATGAAAAAACGCAAAAGAATAAACTAATGATTTATTTATTCTGTAACCGTACTACTCTGTATAACTATTGTATAAGAGAGGTTGATAAACGTACATATGAATAAGAAACACTTATTATAATTTGATCCCGACATTTTCACGGAAAATCTACGGTGCGCACTTTGAATACGCCTTTCGGCTTTTTTTATATCTTACTTGAGAGAATTTCACTATTGGTAGCAAAATTTTAAGAGAACAGACGTCATATTAGATTTAGAGCCATGCAGGTTAGGCTTGGAGCTATAGTAAATCGCACTTCAATTTTGCTGATAAGTTCATAGTTAAAAACTAATGGCATATGGCTAGGTTGTTATAAAACAGAACTAAAAATCTTCTGCTATTAGATAGTATATATTTAAGTATAAGATAGTATATTATACATATCTGCATACACAGCCCGAAACGGTATCAAATAATTCAACACGGCTCCGCTGGACTTAAAACAAGAGTGCGTTTCTAATGGTAGCGTAGGATGGAGTCGATTCTATGTTCTGCTCGTTTTACACCCCCGCACTGCAATATGTGTTTTTCTTATGCAATTTGTGGCTCAGATTGCTCAACGTGGCCTGCTAATAGAATCTACTCCTACTTCCAATCTGGAGTTGCAGAAAGCTTTTCCAAATTTTATTTCGAAGCGATTCCAACAGCTGGCCGCAACAAGATCATTCGACGAATTTTTGCATTTTCCCATAAAAAAATTAGGTGAAAATGTAAACCAATTATTCAGTTCTAACATATTCGAAGAATAATAAATAGAATATACTTTAATTATGAGGAAAGAATATTATAATTTTCAGATTTAAAGAGGACCGAAACAATCTACTCTGCTATTGAGAACGAATGTCGGAGTTAGTAAATGCGCAATTCTATTGTGGTCGTCCACAACAGATTCTGCCATTTTGACAACCTGCTATTTTCCATAGCATTTTTGTTGTGTTTGCGAAAAAAGAATAAAGGCGCGTTTCCAATGCTAGCTTGGAGTGTAGTGTGTTCACGCTGACTCAGGCACTCTCTGACACTCGTTTCCAATGCCAGCGTGGATTGATTTCACATTCCTCTGCGAGCATAATTTCAGTCATTTTAACTGTTAAATTTATAATGTTGCTATTCACATAAAATAACCATATCTGAATTATTATACCTTTAATCCATTAAAGCTAATTATTTTTTTCCAGTTTTAAATAATTTTACTAACAAATATACAAAAATTTTCGCACATTTCGAAGGATCTCGTGGACGCCACCTTTTGGAATCGCCGCGAAATAGATCATTATGCCACTCCAGCGTGGAAATAAAAATACATCATATTTTCAATCAATGCTGGGCACAGATTGCACGAGAGCCACATATGGCGGAGTGCGTGGGTGCGAAACAAGTGGAACATGTAAGCCTATCCAATCCACTCCAAGCCGGCAAATGCAATGGGAAAAAGCGGATTTGCAAAATAGAAGAATCTGCTATCGACGGCCAAAATGGACCCCATTTTCAATGGTGATGTATTCGACTGATTTTTTGCACATGTAATTAATTATTAGAAATACTCTTTTATTTAGAAAAATTCAAATACACAATACCTTGACACAATATTTACAAAATTTCCTTTATATTTATTTGGTTCACGTACATATATATTAGCTTAAAAAACTATTATGTACTTATAGTAATACAATGCATTATACTTACTATACGCGGTTTTTAATAAGTTTGAGTTTTTCACCTTCATCTCATGTTTCGGCAACAAGGATTAATGATCATGATTTATGCCTTACTATAACAATTGAATATTTTCCTCTTAATTAATTAGATGTGAGCTCTTAAGGACAGGGGAATGAATAGATTGGGGATTTTTTGCAGTTGTCTTTCAAACGACGTTACCTCCAAAACTTGGAAAATTTAAAATAAGCAAATAAGTATGTAAGTATATTAATGGGATCTACGTAAGAATAAGGAAACAAATAATTGCAGCCTTATCGTTACTTATTATATACGTTCGAAATTAAATTGGCGCTAATGAGATTTTATGATTTTGCATGCAGTCAAAAATTCACACTTTTGTTGCGATTCCTTTTGTAATAAATAATTAAATAAATAAACTAATTTAATTGAATTGGTGTTATTCGGCACTAGTCACAAAATAAAGGAGAACCAGCAATCACATTCGCATTTTGGTTAAGTTCAGTTAACGTAAGCCATTGTTGTACCTTTCCTGTCGAAATGTCGAACACGAACGAACAAAAACGCTGCCACAATTGAGGCAACTGCTAGGACCAAAAGTAGCATAACTAGCCCTCCGACGAAGCTAGGTACAGACATGCAAATGATTTCTGTATCCACCGATCGTGCAGATTGTATAACCACGGTTTCATTGTTGTTATTGTTGTTGAGGGCGAAATTAACATCTCCGGGAGCAACGACCTGTATCGTACGACTTGTGTTTACGTCGGTCATTTCTTGTGTATCCCGTTTATAAATTCGCGGCCTCACTACTACTGCCATTGTCCCACGACGCCGTCTGACTCCTCTCAGGTCATCTAAGCCTTCCACAGAACGTGGTCTACCTCCAAGTGAAACTAAGTTCCCACCTTCTATATCATCTTTTCTTTTAACCGTGCTGTAGCCCGAGTGTCCAGGTGGTGGAGGTGGTGGTAAATTTATGTCATTTTCTTGGTTGTTTGTCTTGGGTGATGGAGAGCTTATACTGTTGTTGTCGGAAGATCCTCCTGTTTGAGCTTGTGGAGAGGGTACAACATCGAGTTGATTTTCTGAGAATGATCCGGTCGCATCGACTGGGTGGCGCGGATCGGGATATGCTTGTGGAATCCCATATTCGCCGCCAAGTCCTGCTGCTCCATATTCTTGTGAAATTCCGTTGCCGTTCATTTGAGGTGGAATTCCATACTCACTTGTGAGACTTGATGCATGGCCACATTTGGGCTCTGGACAATTATACCGACATACTTGAATTACACATTGGAAGTGAACATTCATTGAGTCTGGAAATTTGAAAGCTTGAAAATAGGCGAATGACACAACTGAAGCAGATGGTCCAAAGTTTTTGATTTTTTGGAACTTGCTCATGATCTTCGGACGCACAACACATCCATGCTGGTCGACTAATTGAATTGGTGCACGTTTGCCATCATGGGCAACACAGTTTCTTACCAACATGTCAAATTTGTTTTCATCATCCTTGATAGCAAGCACCATTGTCATCGTCTGGCCAATTTTTACAATTCCTGAAACTTCGGAGGCCCATGGCCCCTTTCCGACTTGAATTTGCATCCAGCATTGAAGATTATCTCCTAAGAAATTAGCAGTAACAGCATGTAACATATCAACTTGGAAAGGTCGAAATGTAACAGCTTTTTCATAGAAATCGTACCAAGTACAACGCAGCTTCCTAGCTTGATCCCAAACTTCTTGTACATAAGGATCATACTGAATTATTATTGTATTTTCAACAAAACTTCCAGATGGCGTAGGTGCCCCATAACTTGCGGCGTTGTGGTTAGCAGAACTAGTCATACCGCAACTATTCAAAAATATTTCAAAAGTTGCGCTTAAATGTCCTGTCCCAGGTTTCAAATGGACACAGTGTGAGTCGCTATAAAATCCCTTGGAAAAAATCATTCCATAAAATGGCCTGTCGAATTCAATATTAACTCGCATGTGTGTTTTTTCACACTGTACTTGCAAGTGTTTTATTTGAGGGCTATCGTTTGTAGAAGAAAGTGGCCAAGGATCTTCGGAAACATCATTATTTACTCCCAATGGACCTGGAGGTGTACCGTAAACTGGTGGTCCATATACTGATCTATGCTCAAGTGGCAGTGATGCAGAGTCACCAATGGGCGCGTCGCAATCAGCACTCTGCAATAGAAAAATTTACATTTCTTTAATTGCTTTTCAAAAACATATTTCTAGTCATTTCATTGCACCAAAGCCGTATTCTTTTGGTCATCGCTATCGAGAGCAAATCCAAAGTACCAAAAGTCACGTTCTTTTGGGACATCGAGTGGTGTAGAACTGTCAAAACCCATATATTTCTTTCGTGGAAATTTAACACCCGGAATACATGGGATTGGATTTGCAATGGATAGCCGTTCCCAAAAGAACACGGCTAAAAGAACAGTCCGGACTTACCCTCGAAAGATTACATACTTCAACCAACTTCAGTTCACATTTGTATGCATTTTTTTGATTCATTTATATCTTGTTACGCCCGCGATTAAACAAATTCCTCATATATTAGTTGAATTTAAATTTTCAGATGAAATTAACTGAATGTTTTGAAGAAATTGTAATTTTGTGGAATTTAAGGAAAAATGTAGGTTCGTGGCAAAGAAAATGAACCTCTGCGGAAATAGTTGAGCTAGAAATATGTAGATGGCGACATGGTTCATTTTTTTTGCCGCGAACCTAAATTTTTCCTTAAATTGCAGAAAATTACAATTTCTTCAAAACCTTCAGTTAATTTCATCTGAAAATTTAAATTCAACTAATCTATGAGGAACTTGTTCAGTCGAGGGCGTAACAATATATAAATTAATCGAAAAATTCATACAAACGAGAACTGAAGTTGGCTGAAGTTTGCAATCTATCGAGAGCACGTCCGGACTGTTCTTTTGCTACTTTGGATTTGCTCTCGAAAGCGATGACCAAAAGAATACGGCCATTATTGCTCCACAGAACTCAAGTAGCCGCAATTACCTTTTCTTTTCGAGGAATACAAATCCTTAATTAAAACAAAGTTGCTGCCTTAAAAATTGTGTTTGCATACAGTATTCATGAGTATATATACAGTAGGAATATGAATGCGTTCGCAACAAAAAAAACTTACCCTTAATATATTGACAAGAAACAGAAATTTCGCGAACAGGTTCAAATGTTGCCTCATTTTTTCGGGAATGGTTTCCTTGCGATATCAAACAATTTTGCCAGCAGTTTCGCCTCTGAACCTATAAATTGTAAGAAAAAGTATTAGATTATTAGATAGGTTATAAATAGGCAACTGCCATCAATATTTGTTGGTTGATGCAAGCAATTAATTTTTGTAAAGTTTCAAATTTCAAACATTAGAAAATTAATTTTTGGCGACGTGTGTAATTAATAAAACGCCATTCATGACAAAAGTTTCATAACATGAGTAACTTACTTAGTATCCCCTTCTCATGAACATTCATACTATTTTATATCGTTTTTTTACACTAAGGTGGACTTCCTTTCCTGGCATAAGGTCTCAATAATAAATAATTGGCAATTTGAACCAAAAATATTTCAGGTTTAACAATTTTCGGTAGCAATTATAAAGTCAGGTAAATTGTTCAATTTGGCGGCATAAAATCAGTAGATCAGTAGCATTGTCGAAAAGCAGGTAGAACTACTGATAAATCAGTAGATCTGGCATCACTGCTACAGACGATCATTGAAAAATACATCATATTATACGACATACTTGTATAGGGTGGTCCATCTAGTGTCTAGAATTTGAACTACCGATTATTTATTTGACTTTAAAAACGTCAAATGTCATTCGGAAAGTGATGAATATTTAGTATAAACTCTAACATTTACGAAATGAGACGCTATTCGCCTGAAGAAAGTTGGAAAATATTAAAAACTTATTTCCAAAGTTGTGAGTCTTCAACTCAAACTGTGAGAAATTTAAAAAAAAAATTTGACATAAAAAATGTTCCAAAAACCCAATTTGAAAAAAATGAAGCTGAAGACTTGGACGATATTTGGTTTCAAAAGAAAGGCGCTACGTGCCACACAGCGAACGCCACAATCGATGTTTTGCGCCCTATCTTCGGAAATCGAAAAATTAGCAAAAATGCTGATGTGAATTGGCCACCAAGAAGCTGCGATTTGACGCAATTGGACTATTATCTTTGGGGAGCGATGAAAGATGAATATTACGCCAACAATCCAGAAACCATTCTAGACCTCAAGACCAAAATTCAAGCCGCTGTTGCTGATGCAAGGCCCGGAACAATCGAAAAAGTACTCAAAAATTGGGTTGACAGAATGGGCTACTGCCAAGTCAGCCGTATTCTTCATAAATAAATGTCATGAACTAACCTTTTAGATAAATGTTCAACCATTGAAAAATATTAAGCCGTTTTTATTTTATAGCAAAGAGACCAATCCAATTTTTAAATGGACCACCCGTTGTCATATCATATATATGACATATTATATGATGAACTGTCCACACACGTTGTTGAACATATGACGAAAAATATGACAAAGCGACATATTTATATGTCATATATATGCTGTTTCATCATAAAACTATGTCATACTTTTTCGTCATATGCCGTGTGTACTGCTTCATCATAGTTTTTCATTATATATGTGACGAAAAAATATAATATAATGACCTGTACACACGAAATATGACCAAAAAATACGTAATATTTCTATGATGTTTCATCATATATATGACATAAACAAATCATATTATATGATCGTGTGGACGATTCATCATAGATATGACATATAAATAAGGCGTCTAGAGACGATCATAGAAAATACATCACATTATATGACATAGTTGTATCACATTATATATTTGACATATTATATGATGAACTGTACACACACGTTTTTGAAAATATGACAAAAATATGATGTTAAATTTTCTATGATGAAAATTTATGATAAAGTGATTTTTGCTTTACACACGACACAATTTAATATGACATATATTTCTAATGTTGTCTTTTGTTCGAAGCTGCCAAACACAGATTGTATTTAACGAAAAATATAAGTTAGCAAATTGCAAATAAAATGAGTGATGAATATAATATTGTGTTTGAAAATTATAAATAAAATATAAAAATTATAATTTATTTTCCTGATTACCACACTCCTTTTTATTTTACCAGATGACAATGGCAGAAAGATGTCGTGGTGGACAACACTTGAATTGTTCCATATTGTCCTCTTCTCTCAAAAGTATTCAAAACGCATATAAATGTTAAATTCTGCAATTCAGTGAAGTCCATCAAAAACGTTTGCAAGTACGTCAGTTGGCAATTGGAAACGGACAGATTGCGGTTGATGTTGCGACTAGTCTAATTTCGTTCCCGCAGAGTTTTTGTCAATACACATCATCGCAGAAAAAAGCTCATCACCAAATTGGTCCTGAATATCAGTCGCAATTATTTCAACAACGAGTGGCTGTGTGAACGCGCGATATTAGCTGCGAAGAACAAGGATTTCGATGATTTGAACACCATCATTCAAAATCAATTCTCGGACACATTGCATTCATTCAAATCGGTTGATTGCATTACGAATAAAGACGAAGATCCAACTGAATTTTAGAATTTATTGGATCTGCGTGGTCTACCACTAAATAATTTGGAATTGAAAGTTGGCTCAGACACTGAAGAAACTCATGAAGAAAGTCATTCAAGCCACGATAATCAGAGGCGAGGACGTACGTATTCGTACTTATTCAATTTCCCGTTCGAATTGCATTCGCCATGACAATCAATAAATCGTAAGGCCAATCGTTGCAGGTGCATGGCCTTGATCTTGAATTTTCGTATCTTCTTCACTGCTTTGCCACAGACAATTGTACCTGACCTGTCCGCATGTCGGGAAGCCGTCCGCATTATTTGTTTACCCATTGGACAACAAAACAAACAACGTTGTTTATCATAAAGCGTTACAGTGAACTACTTAAGAGCATTACAGTGAAATGCATAGAATTGAGATGAATTCAAAAGGAGTTTTATTATATTAAGAGTTTTAAAAGTAACAACTAGGAGAAAGAAAGGTGCATGTCAACATCGACATCGGTATGAGGCGGCCAGCTAGTATGATTATAATAATATAAAATAATGTTTTTATATAAAATTTGGATTTTAACAATTGCTACTTTTCTTATTTTTCATGAAATAAAATAAAGATGACATAAAGTAATTATGACACAATTGAGACATAATTGAGTTACATTAATGATAATAAATAAAAATAAAATAATTGAGTAGTTAATATTGTACTTTTGTATATTTTTCCACATTTGAAAAATTGTCAGTTCACTTTATGAAGTGAGTTTCAAAATGAAGTGACGTGACATTAACTCACGTCACGTGAGATCACCTGAGTATAAATTCATCAGCAAGTGATCTTCACCTGAGTATAAATTCATCAGCAAGTGATATTTTACTCACAGGATGACTCTAAGAATACCAATTCTCCAAACTCACGTGACGGAGCAAGTCGCGTGACTACTGCAATAAGGGTAATTGTAATTTATTACAATTTAGTGTGTTAGCAGATCTATAGTTGCAAATAAGCAAATTTTTGCAATGAATAAAAATAAATACATTATAAAAACATTATCCACGGTAAGCACCACAGTCGCTACTAGCCGTGTTTTTTTATGACATATCCAGATCATGTGTCAATGCTATGAGATGATTCGCTTCAATTCTAAACAGTTAATGAAATAAATTTAAATATCCACATAGCATTAAACTAAACATTTACAGTAAAAAATCAAACGCTACGGCGCCTGCACGCGAAAATTTCAGAGTTTTCGACGATCAATAGAGTGATCAAACTTTTGATTCGGATCATCATTATCATTGTAACTGCATGTAGAATATGTGATCTAATTTGGATCACATGCAAAAACAGGCAGCTACTAAGTATATTCTACTTGCTTTTTCAAACTGAAACCGTTCTACAGACAATGCATGTTTTTCAAAATGTATATATTTCATGTTGTGGTTAGAGGACCATTTCTCGAGGTGATTAAGAGAAAAATAAACCGATTTCATCAAAATGAGCACAAAATGTAGACGAGAATTTCACATTAAGACAAGAGAAATTCAAAATATAGCAGTAACCGATGTTTTCTCGAACTAAAATTGCTTTTTAAATAATAAGTTTTCATCTAAGTCTGTTACTGCATGAGGAATTCGGATCAGTTTCATTTCTTACTGCTTTTTATCTCTTCTTTATCCAGCCAGTCGACCTACTATGTTTATTTAATTCATCACATTTGTTATTTGTGTACGGCTTTTGATCATAACATAATTATTCCAGTTTCTCATTTTGCAAGCATTTCATCATAATAACAATCAGGTTGATGTAGTTAATAATAATGAAATTAAAAAATGTTGGAAAAGAAAATTTTACCGACATTAGGAACATGATGCTGTATAAACAAGGCAAAGCAGTGAAGAAGATACGAACACTTCAGTCATATCTTTTTCAATACGCACAGATGCTTATGTACCTACATGAAGTATGTATCCGAAAGCAACAACCTAATAGAAAAGGAAACCTGCACTCAAGTGACCTAGTGATATACATTGAAATTAACAGACTGTTAAGACGATATATCTTATAAATGTCAGTTTTGGAATGAATGATGAGCAGCTCCATAAATACGGTTTATGCTTCTTTCCCTCTAGTATACTTGTGGATTACGATGTCATTCGCTTCCACGGCTCTCGACTGTTTCGAAAGCACTTCTTTATTTAGGAATATGTGTTTAAAGTCGAAAGTACGGTATGCCAGTTATTTTTCCTCTATAACAGACCGACATTATTGACTTGTTGCAATTTTCGTGCGTAGGTTTGGAAATTTCTTCGTAAACTCCGTTCCGTATGGCTGGCTCAAGTGAAAGTCGGAACGAAGATTACTGAAGCAGGAGAAAGATCGTGCCAAAATTTGCTCCAATGTGATTATCTTTTTCTTTCAATGAATCGATTTCTCTTTTACCTAAATTGATTTTGTTTTGTTTTTTGAAACACGTTAAGATGACGTATAAGGGAAAATAGCAAAAAAACTACAAATGAACTCCACTGTGTTTTATGTGTGACGACATCTTTGCACTATGAACTATGTAGGTAGTTTGATAAACTTTGATGTAAATAAATTTTATTCAAACCTTAAAAAATGATTCTTGATTTTTTTGGCTTTAAGAAATGGCCATAGACCACAATTTCTGAATTTAAGTTCACACATAATCTGTTATATGTGATATTAAAACGGTTTTGATTTGTGAATATTAATTTTTCGGTCATATTATATGTAGGTAGCTTACTCGTATTATGTATAATAATTTCTTATTTGGGAAGAATAATTTTATTTAATTCCTGACCTTTGTAATGACACTTGTGGCTATTGCAAATTGTATTCGTAACCAATGACGTAGAGAGCTTTTTAGGACGGATGGAAATGACTTAGCATTCTCTTGCTACGGTGAGTAGGTAAACAAGTCCCATAAATTAGTATGACTTTAAAAGCTCTGCATAAAGAAAATTATTAACTATATGCAATACAAAAACCATTCGAAAATGTTCATGTATATTATATATGAGTAGACTCATGAGTGAATTGATGACCTTAGTCATCCATATCTACGCCAAATTCCTACCATTTAATGTACTTTAAACAGCTCAAATAACACATTTTTAACATACAATATTTTGATTTTTTTTAAACTCAGCTAGAATCATTTCATTTAAGGTGCCTACAGGCGATCATAGAAAAATACACCATATTATATGACAAATTTGTATCATATCATATCTATGACATATTATATGATGAACTGTACACACACTTTCTTAAAAATATGACGAACAATATGATGTAAATTTTCTGTGATGAAAAAATATGACGAGGCGATATTTACTGTACACACATAACTTAATATGACATATATTTCTAATGTTGTGTGTTGTTTGAAGTTTTCATATATGTACACATTGTATTTCATGAATAATAGAAGAGAGCAAATTGGAAATACACTGAGTGATGAATATAATATTGTGTTTGAAAATTATAAATGAAATATAAAAATTATAATCTATTTTCCTAATTACCACACTCCTTTTTATTTACAAAGAAATTACGTGCTGCATAAATATAATATTGTTTCGTCACAATAAGAAATATTGAAGCCCAATACTGTTTCCAAGCGAAGCAGTTAAAATTTAAAACTGGCGCCACATTTCATCAAAGCTTTCTTCGAATGCTTCATCAAAGCTTTAATGGAAAAGAAACATATGACATATTTATATGTCAAATATATGATGAATGGTCCACACGATCATATAATATGACATATTTCTATGTCCTATAAATGATGAAACATCATAGAAATATGATCGTCTGTAGGCACCTTTGCAAACTTTGGTTTCCATTGCTGTAACACATACCAGTACATACTATTAACCTTAAACCACCGGCCTGGCCTAAACAGACAACCAACCCCGAGCCAACATCTAGCTAACCTAAAATTAATAAAAAAGTAAAAGATTTTATTTGCATGTCCGACGCTTATAACTTTAAAGGGTTGAAGGAGTGTTTATCACTTTAAATAGATTTCTGGATGATATATGCAGATGTGATCTTCGCATGAATGACCTTGAACGTGACTTAAGATGAAAATGATTGGACTTGCGAAGCTTAGAAATTCATTTTAAGCAAACACGATTTGGTATGTATTGTCTTCTCAAAAACTTTCGAAATATATGTCAAAATCATATGTGGTGCTTCAAAATTTCTTTTAAACCGTAGATGATCAAAGAAAGCTGAAATATTATAGCGAACTTGTGTTCATGAAATGGGACCTACTTTCACCTCTGGAAAATCTGAAACCTGTATGACATGTTACTGACAATGAAAGTGACAGGGTATGTCATATAAGCAACGGAAATGTATGCAAGATCACATACACATGTACATATGTATAACCTATAGGCGGTTCTTACTTGTCAGGTGATATGTTAACTTAACGAAATATATCACATTTATATACAGTGAGTGGAAAAATTATTCTTACGACGCCTAATTTTCCAGAAAAAGACGAATTTTACATATTTTTAGATATTTTTTTTTTCATATTTCCGTACTTTTGAAGCTTTTACTGTGGTACCTATTCTTCCTAGTTCAGCAGCAATTCTTGCAACGCTGGATCGTAAGTTTTTCTTGACTAGCAGTAGAATAAAGTTCCTGTCTGTATCAGTTAGGACTCGGCGACGTCCGATTTTTCGCCTATTTTGCAGCGTTTTTTTTTTAAAAGTGGTCGATGATTGACTGTACCGTTGAATTAGATTTCCCAACAGCTTCTGCCATCTTATCATGGGACCAATTTATGTTGTGGAGCCTGTTAATGATAAGTTTCCTTTCACTGTTTGTCGTTTCTGAGTCTTTCCGCGAAATTTTGACCAAATTCAATTAATTTTACTATTCGAATGGTGTGAATATTGTATGAGCTTAGGGTATTTATTAAAAGAGCCTGTTTGGCAAGCCCTTCTAAGTAAACTATTAAGCTTAATAAAACTGAAACTGTTGCCGTACGAATACTTTTTGCGCGTCGGTGTATGACAAATTTTTGTTTTTACTTTTTTAAAAGTATGTGTGAAAGTTTTTAACTTGACATTGTTAGCGTAGTGAATAAAGCATATTGTGTTCTACAATTAAAATTATTTTCATTGCAAAAAAATATGAAAAAATATGGAAAATTCGTCTTTGGAACTAAACCTCCTGAGTGCAGGTCTGGTGTGTCCTTTTGCTACTTTGGATTTGCACTCGATAGTGATTACCAAAAAAACACGGCTGTTATCATTAATTTCATTGAAATTTTATAGCTGAACTTTGCACTAAATAAACAGTATAATATGACATTTTCAATTTAGTATGGTTTATTTTAGCTCCTGAAGTCCTCAACCGGAGATATTTCTAATTGCGCGCTGCCAAAATTCGGCAACCGAATGACCTTTAATTTATGAATGCAGATAGAAAATAAAAATATATTAATTAAAAATTCGTTATAAAAATCGTAAATACTTTCGTTTACTAAATTCATGAAAGAGAAAACCTACAATTTGTACCATAAAATTGAATTTTATGGATATGTTATGGGCAATTTGATAAGTCCGGGCACTATTAATAATGGCCGGTCTGTATTCATAATGCCCGACTCAATTGGACAATGTGATTAAAACAGTGATTAATCACTTTTCCCGGCAATTATGAATAATTCTATAATTTTTATTTATTAAATGAAATTAAACTTACAAAATTTTCATGAAAAGTCAACAAAAAATATTATTAATACTCAACATAGTAGTTAAAAAATAAACAGTTAAAAATGTAATAATATCATTAGTTACCTACTTTTATTTTGATAAAAATATTACTTAAGAACAAACGTTTAAAAATTAGTAAACTGAGAAAAATCAACAGAAATATCTAATAATTAAGAACTATGCAAGAAAGTTATTAAGTTTAGAATTATTTATTCTTGCAAGATGAGCTTTTGTGACATTTGGAATTGCAAAGAATGTTTGATTTCTTGCATTTACAACGTCTTGAATTGCAGTCACCACTACAGTTACAATGCTGGAAGCCTTGCCCATCAAAATGAGAGTCTCTTCGAGCACATTCTCGAAGAGTAATATCAACTTTTGGAACATCGTCGATCGAAATGAACTTTTCTTTACACACAGTAAACTCATTTCTGGAGTACAGTTGGTTTAAAATACCGTGTTTAGTTCCAAGTTTGTAAAGTTTTTCTTTTTCGACAGATATAATAATAGCAATTATATTACGACTATCCGTCTTGGCTCGATCTACATCTGGTATCCTTACTCGAACGCTTTGGCCTATTTCTGCAATAGGAAATTTTGCATTTGAACGCATCAACATTTTTTCGGCTTGCTTTTCAAGTGATACTTTAGCTGTATTACGATCCTTCCGAATTTCGTTTGATTTTGCGTTGAGTAAAGATGCAGTCTTTTCATTATCAGAATTTTCCTTTTCATTGCTCATATCGGAAGGCTGTTGATCGTCTGGTCGAGGGTTTTCATTTATAATGTCCACAGTAGGGTGCTGATTTTCTAGTTGAATATCGGCAGATTGTTATTCCAGTTTGGAACGGGGTTCAGGTGCAATCGTAACAGTAATAGAACCAGTAACAGCGGCCGAGTTTTCATCCATGTTATCGCTGTCTTCGTTTACGGCATCACCCGCTCTGTTCACAATTACGTTTTGACCTTCACCGGATTCACCACCTTTTAACATTACCTCAAGGTCATCTTCACTTACTATCTCCGTTCACCCGTCAAATGGTGGCAAGACTGATTTTAAATCTACTTTGGGTTTGCAGCCAAACATAGCTTCGGAAGGACAGCGATCGATGGCGGAGTGGTAAGCTCTATTTTTCATGAAGTGTACGAATCTTAACCCTTCCGACCATTTTGTGGTTTCATTTGCCTCCAACCATGTAAATACCATCTTTTCTATATCCTGATTTACTCTTTCTAATGAACCTTGAGATTGGCTATGACGGGGTTTGCCGTGTACAATTTTGACTTCTTCCCACATTTGGCATAGTTCGACAATAACTTTATTTACGAATTCCCTGCCATTATCACTGTGCAAAATGCATGGAGCTCCAAATATTGTGAAGATATCCAGCAAATGGTATGCGACTTCTTCGGCTCGTTTTGTTTTTAATGGTCTAAGAATCACAAACTTGGTGAGGTGGTCTTGATACACCATGATAAACTTAAAATCATTGTCTGCTTGTATTTGCATGTCGATTAGGTCGACTTGGCATCGTGAGTTAAATTCACTACTTTTTATAGGCTTAACCACTAGCCCTTTTTTGGAACACTTAGTTTTTTTTGACATGGTTCACACAAAGCCAAAAACAACGCCACAAACTCTTTAGTAATATTTTTCTACTTTAGTTTGAGCTCTTTCATCATCCTATTTCTACCTCCATGCCCGATAGAAATGTGAGTTTCGTGAATAATATCAAATGTTTCTTCCAAATAACAGTAATATTGAATTGGTTCTCTGTCATTTTTCACTGGTACGATTAATTTTTGAACTGTTCCGATATTCACTATGCCATACCTCGACAATCGCTGATATTCCTCCGGAGTTTTGCCTGCGATCTTGTCTTTTGTCACTTGTACTTTGGTTAAAAATGAATAATACTCATCGCGAGAAAATATTGAGTGTTTTTCCCCTTCGTTAATTTTAGTTTATGAACTTCTTCGTTACAACGTCTTTTCATATCCATCATATCCATGGATGCCGCCATTTTGGGAGATAAACGTACTCAATGCACTCACGTGTTCTCGTTTCGAAGTATTACTGCGAACTAAACTGTCGCTGCGTGCGCGCGCGGCCCCTTCCGCGGTCATTGCCCGGCAAGTAGGGAATTATTCTTACTGCCCGGTCCAAGTGATAAATTCAAGCTATCTCAAACACTGACTTATTACATGGACCACGGGCCGTCTGGCATTATTAATAATGGGCGGTCCTTATTAATAATGCCCAGTTAATCACGTTGCCCGTAACAGATATATTTTTTAGCTAATTCTTTTTGGACTGTCATTTGGACAGATTAACGTAAAAGAAAATTGGTTAAAACCAATCAATATTGAAACAAAATAAGAAATATTTTATCAAAATGCTTTAATTGATTATAGTAAGTACGTCTTAGCTGTTGTGGACAGTATCAGATCTGATCTGTTGTTCGAAACATTTGTAATGTTACTGCGGAATTTATATATGAATTATCCTAATCATTATATTAATAAACTTTTGGATTCACCCATACTTTTCCCCGTTCAAATTTTTTTGTATAAACCTTAACCTGTGAGAATGACTCTTGCGTTATGAAACTATTTACTAGGTTGCGTTCGCGAAGTCGCACATAAAATTAAACAGAGCGGTCGAGATTTAGACACTCTTCTTCATAGTCACTGTGGTAATGTAAAATTTGGTGGCAGTTGGTCCAAATCGATACCACGTGTGTTTACTTGGCTTGAATGTACAACAATAGCCGCGTTCTTTTGGTCATCGCTATCGAGTACAAAACTAGAGTAGCAAAAGAACGCATCGGACTTGTTCTCGATAGATTACAAACTTTTACCAACTTCACTTACCATTTATATGAACTTTCTTCGATTTTTTTCCATTTTTTGAGCCCTTGGTTGCATAAATTCCTCACATATTACATGAATTTAAATTTTTAGATGAAATTAACTGAAAGTTTTGAAGAAATTATAATTTCGTTGAATTTAAAGAAAAATTTAGGTTCGCGTCAAGGAAAATGATCCATGTCGCCATCTGGACATTTCTAGCTCAACTATTCTGTTCAGAACAGCAAATTAGTTCCAGGTATTATCGAGAACTAACCTTGTTCTGTTAAATGTATGGGATTTGACAGTTCTGTTCTGTTAGAATGACCAAAAGCACACGGCTAATATGTGTGTTATAATTCCAGGCCTAAACACTATACTACTGCCTATTTCTTGTTTAATATCCTATCTCTTCTGTACCTGCTGTAGGGAAACTCAAGAGATATTTTCTATCTCAGTTCTAATCCTATTGTGAGCACTATTTGATTATAGTTAGAGGCACGAAATTTTCGTATTTACGAAATATGTGCGAAAGTTCCATATAAATGCGAATAATTGCGAAATTTTAAATTTCGTAATTTTTAGCGAAAACTACGATTTTTCAGTGACTTCAAAAAACAAAATGTTGACGTTGACGTTGTTGAAATATCGGCCAGTCGACGCGATAAGGGAATCATCAAATTCTGGAAGTTAATGATTGCCTTATCGCATCTACCATGGGTGGTCGACGCGATGAGAAATTCAAGGTCGAGGAATTGCGACGTTCAGCACAACAATTTCAATTTAAACCTTTCGGAGTTTTCAGTTTGGATTGCACCATCATCGTAAGAACATCGAATATGGGACGAAATAAAAGAGATTTAATAGATCGAGTAAATGAATTTGAAGAAGATGGTCTGTTTCTGTCAGATACGAAAGTTATAATGTGCAAGTATTGTAACATCCGTCTATAAGGTGATAGAAAAGATACACTAAGGAAGCATATAAATTCGGCAACTCACATAAAGAAGAAATCTTCTACACCCGGTACTTCAGGAACTCAACGGCAGTCTACAATTTTTGGCGGGTTCGAAAAGCAGAAACGTGCGAAACAAGAGAACAATGCTTTTGTGGAGGATACAGTAAATATGTGTCTTAAAGCCAGCATTCCACTCCACAAATTAGATCACCCAGCTGTGCGTGAATATTTTACAAAATATATACCGGGGTCAGGTGCTCTTCCAGTTGCTGACACTTTAAGGAGAAGGTTTGTGCCATTGTGTGGACAATCTGAAAGAGACAATACAAAGCAACAGTTGAAAAATAAGCCTGTTGTGGTCGTAGTAGACGAAACCTCAGATAAGCGAGGAAGGTGCCTCTTTGCTGTTCTTTTTAAAACTGTCGACTCCAAAGTGACTCAGGAATGTTTTTTAGCAAGTGTTAGCTTTCTTGACACTTATAATGCATCAACATGCTCTCAATCGATACGCTGAAAGATTATGAAATCGATTACTCCCAAGTAAAAGGCTTGGTTTCAGATTCAGCCCGGCACATGACTGCTTGTTTCAACCTTTTAAAACTTTTAATAGGCGACCATATTCTGCATTACCAGTGCTGGGCTCATCAATCTTATTGGAGATATTTTTGTGAGCGAATTCAAGGAACTAAATGTGATCATGGCAAAAGTTAAGTCATCTTTCCTTCTTTCAAGAAAAATGAAAAGTGCTTACTACCTGAAAACTACCTGAAAGAAAATGTGAAACCTGTGAAACTACCTGTGAAAACTACCTGAAAGAAAATGTGTCTCACCTGCCAGCCAAACTTTATCCAGCGCCTGTTGTCACCCGATGGAACTCTTGGTTCACAGCGGTTTTATATATCAATGCTTATTTGGTTCATATTTTTTCGACGAATGGGAAAATCGAAATTCAAGTATTTCGTTTCTCAAAGAAAGTTACGCAGATGAATCTTTCAAACGCAAACTCACGGTTCAAATAACATTGGTCTCTGAGTTCTGCCCAAAAATAATAAAATTAATCGATGAGTTAGAAGGTTCAAGTTATCCATTTGGAACAAATTAGAGGATTGAAAATCATCGCTTGAGAGGCAACATCAGGGCTACTTTGGTGAAAAAACTTCACACTTACTACATAAGTATAAAGGAATTGATGCCACATTAAAACCAATGTTTAAAACAGCAAACGAAAAATGTTTCAATAAGCTCTCTGTTCATATGACACTGAAGGACACAAATGAAGCCTTCCAGCACATAGGTCAACTATTTTGTCCATCTGTTACTGCAGGCATGACTAACATAAACACAAAAGTGTTGCTCGAAAGCTTTTCAAAGATTCCTATCTTCAGAACACTTACTCAAAATGATCTGATTGATGGGTACACTCACTTTCATAGAATAATCCTTCAATCAATTAGCAGAAATGAAGATCCTAATGTAAAAGATATATTGTTGGCTACAAAATGCGGCTTTTCATCGTTTGCTGAAGCACAGAGTATCTGGAGTCCAACCACCAGCGTAGACGCGGAACGCTTCTTCAGCAAATACAACGTCGTCATAACGGACCGCAGAACGACTCTTAAGGAGTCTAATGTAGAAATAACAACAATGTTAGCTTTTAATTTTTCTTTGATATTGTATGTCGTTCTTTGGAAACGATTGAATTCAGTAAAAAAAATGACCGAATAAGTTGTTTCATTTTATTGCGAAATTATTGCGAAATATTAAAATTCTTAAACAAATAAATGCGAAACTTTTATTTTTTATTTGCGAAAATTCCGTACCTCTAATTATAGTTTATAAATTATAATTTCCCCTACACTATTCAATTACTCATCTTTTCTAATTTATGTTATATAATGTAGAAAAGATGTCATTTATGTTATTCATTGTTCTGAAAAATGCTAAACTTTGTTCTGAAAAATGCTAAACTTTACCTGATTTCCATTACTTCAATTTACATTTTTTAATTAATCATAACTTTTTGTTATCATGGGATTTTTTGTATTATGTTTTTTTTTTTATTATTTATGTATTAACATATGTGTTTATTTATGATGACAACGAGTATATATACTGAAATTATGAAAAAATTTTCAGTAATTCATTCATCTTATTCATCTTTCCTATCAAATTTGATTGATTTATAAAATTATAAGTTAGAATCTAAATTTTGTCATATTTTCTAACTTTTGTATGAACACATATTTAAAAATCCATGGTAGATAAAAATAATGAATGAAAAAGGCAGGAAATGATGTATGAGACAAAGGTAGCAAATATCAAAATAATAGTGGTCGGTTATACATATGAACGCCTTAAGCCGCTTCGTTCAGCCGCTACGGGCAAAAAATCGTTGAACCTTCAAATTTTTACCGGAAAAAATTGATAATTTCTGATTTCCGGAAATTTTGATGTCTTCTGTCACTTACTATATAAACATACTTACTATATTTCATGAAACTGTAAAAGTTCACTTGCTACGGGTTGAATAAACCAAAATAAATTTTCTCTGCCAAGTTTCAAATTCCCAACAACGAAATGGCGAAAGCTCCCGAAAATCGCTTTCAAAATCGGGTGGCAACTAGTTGTATGGGAATGAGAAATCTGTATTGTCTGTGCTAAGATCTTTATGTAATAATTACCTAAGATTAATACCATTGCTTCATTTATACAAGTAAACTAACGTTTTTTGTTAAAAAAACAGTGGTTTTTGTCAAAACTGTATTTTGTTATCGTATATTTTGAAATTCTAAACTGAGTGAGAATGATATGAATGCAGTATCAGGATTATGATAATTATTTTGTTTATTTATTATAAAAGTACCCAAATGGCCCGTCGTTAACGCGTGTAGAATCTTCGATCATTTCACAGCGAGCCGCATACAGTTGAACGTGGGAGAAGCATTTAGTTTCACCTACTACAATCCCTGCGGTTGAAAGTGTTTGCCCTTGAGACTTGTTTGCATTCATGACAAATCAGACACTAACTGGAAACCGCAAAAGCTTAATCTGAAATTTGATTCTCGCAAAAAAATCACAATAAAAAATGTAGTGGCGTTTCTCGTTTTAAGTCTTACAAGGATTTTCATAGCTATTAAAAATTCACAATGAAAAATTTCCAGAACAATCTCTATGTGGTACAGGATCTGTATCCGTACCACAGTCGAAAAAAAGTCAAAAGCAACTTTTTTTTTATTATTTATATAATAGTACACACTTTGTGAAAATTTTAAGTGTCGACCTACTATGGTTCAAGCGATACAATCCTGTGACAAACGGACGACCAGCAAAGTCATACCAATAGGGTTCCGTTATCACCCTTTGGGTACGGAACCATAAAAACGTTTCAAATGTGAACTGAAGTTGGTAAAAGCTTGTCATTTATGTATAAATAGGACTTTAGATTTGTAATCGATCGCAATTCCCAAAATAACACGGCTATAAGTATGAAGAAGAGTAAATGAAAACAACATGCATTGTGCAGAAACATGTCGGATAGCATATTTCTTGGTGAATGTTTTCTTCTTACTTCTTTTCATTGTTCCGCGGGCCATTTACATAGATATATTAATAGTGAGTTTCGGTAGAAGATTACTCTTGCGATCATTCAAGTTTTGCTGATAATTTGTGTTTTGACTTAATACAAGTACAAGTACAATGAGGGCGATTCAACGAGTTAAGGAAAAGTAAAAAAAAGGAAAAATATACAAGGTGCTTAATACTAAAAAATAGCTCAATAAGAGAAAATGGAAAAAGAAAACAAAATAAATGTAAGTAAAATTAACTAAAGACAGCAATTCAAAAATCTTAGAAATATATACATTAAGGGTATATATTTAAAGATCTAGAATCAAAATTACTAGCAGGGAGAGCATGTTCAACGAATCAGGGTGTACCCAGATCGCTTTAGTGGTGGAGCAGCCTCAACACAGTTTTGTAAGAGTGTGCGGAGACTGCTAGACCCTAGAATGGATTGAACGAGAGGGTCTACGCGATTGTAGGCCCGCAGCATGCGAGTCACCGGTTCCATCCTGCCGTAGTCAGTGTGGTGGAAGCTTATCTCGAACAAGTGTGAACTTCTGAGGTCCCAGTTTCCATGCCGCGAGGCGATCTGGTTCGTAATAAGCGGCGCACGTATGTTCCCCTGGAGGACACCATGCACGAAGGTGATGTCGGCCATCGCCCGTCGACAAGAAAGAGTTTGTAATCCGATGAGTCCCAGGCGATCCACGTACGGAGGAAGGAGAAAGGGATCAGACCATGGGAGGAATCTAGGGGCACCCCGCAGGAAGCGTTTCTGTACCGCTTCTATCCCTCCCGAGTGAATTTGATGGTAGGGAGACCAAACCTGGGAAGCATACTCGAGGATCGGTCGAACAAGGGAGGTACACAGAGATTTACATATGTATGGGTCAGCAAACTCCCTGGACCACCTAAGTATGAAACCAGTCATCCCACTCGCTTTGCGAACCGCATAGTGAATGTGGTCCGTAAAGGAGAGTTTCGAATCTAGGTAGACACCAAGATCTTTGACGAGACCGACCGTGCTAATGGTAGAGTCGTTAATGCTGAAGGTGTAGAGCACAGTGTCAAGCTTTCTGGAGAAGCATACATGCTCGCACTTAGAAGTGTTGAGCATCAGATTGCTTTTCTGGCACAATTCAGCAAACCGACTAAAATCGTTTTGTAGAAGCCTGGCATCAAACAGAGAGCGTATGTTTTTAAAGAGTTTAGTGTCATCAGCATAGCTTAGAATTGAGGAGTCACGCACTACCCTGGAGGCATCATTTGTGGTAAGGATAAAGAGAAGGGGACCAATGTGACTGCCCTGAGGGACACCCGAGATGACGGTAATGGAAGTAGAGAGTTGGGAGCGGAATAGGATACGGTAAGTGCGCTTACGGATGTAGGAGTCAATCCAGCAGATGAGAGGACCAGGACATTCTGCTAGTTTGAGCTCAAGGATAATGAGGCTCTGAGGGATGCTATCAAATGCTTTACTCATGTCAGTGAAGATTGCATCAACAGTCTCACCGCGTTCGAGGGCATTGATAGTTTGGGATAAGAAGTGGAGAAGGTTAGTGACGGTCGAGTTACCCTTAAGGAAGCCATGCGGAGAAACTAAGGAAGAGAAGGAGGGATAGATTTTATCTACAATGAGTCGTTCAAAAAGCTTGGGAATAACAGAGAGTTTTGCTATCGGTCGGTAGTTGGAGATGAGTGACTTGGAACGGGGATTAAGAGTCCATTCTTCCAGACATCAGGAAACATGCCTGTTTTTAGAGAGAGATTGAATAGTTGGGATAACGGTCCGGAAAGATAGTAGGCACATCTTGATGTAGGAAGGGGGGTAGACCATCTGAACCAGGGGAGAGATCGTCATGGAGGCTGAGAAGAAGAAAGGAGACATCTTCTTCACTGATAGTGAGGTTGTGAAAGTCCAGTTTCGAGAGGGTCGAGGTAGGCTTAAGTAGTGAGAAGTATTCTTCATCAGGAACAAAGGCATCATCCTGGAATGTGGAGGAAAAGAATTCGGCAAATGCATTTGCAATAGAGTTAGGGTGGTCAAACTCCTTACCGAGATGCGTAAGGGATTGCTCATAGTTGTCCCTTTTCCACTTTATTTTCGAGTTAACGAAGGAGAAAAATTCTCGGGGATTTGACACAAGGTTGGACTTTACCGTCGTAAGGTACTTGCTGTACAGCGAGTTTACCTTGGACGAGAACTCACTATAAGAAGCATGGAATTTGTCATAGTCGACGCGACGGCTAGTGACTAGGTATCTATTCCAATTGGAGTTTCATTTGTTCCTCAAGGTTTTAAGTTCCTTGGTGTACCAACAGGGAGAGGAGTCAATAGGGGAAGGTGTGAATAAAGGCGTCGAGGAAAAGATAATCGCGGCGATTCAGGCCACTTTCGTTAAGTTAACAGGTTTCTGTTAAGAAAGTTAAAAGATTTGGTTTATAACAGAATTCTTTAAGTTGGTATTCTGGCCAAAATTTACTCTCAAATCTGTTACGAAACCAGTTTTGTTCCAGATCTCTCAACTTTCTTAACAAAAATCCTGTTACGATTAAGTTGAACAATTTCGGGCCTGCTACGGTAAAAGATTTTTAACAAAAATCTGTTAACTTTTGGCACCCAGAATACCAATTTCGACCGTAACTAAACATTTCGAAATCCAACATAAAATTACATAGGCTGTCGAATTAACAGAATCTGTTAAGTACGCACAGAATTGCCCCTGCTTAGTGGAATACGTTTCGGACTGAATAGTAGTTGTAATGTTCCTGTTTCAGGACCTGGCATGGTAGCTTGGCCGAAGTTAAGGAAAGAATTAGCTGACATGTAAGATTTGGTGTTCAACATTCATGGATACTAGATGCTAAGTCGGTGATCGCAGGTGGAATATTATCATCGAGCGAGTAAAAGTCATAATCTAAAAAACATTCTTGTATGTTTTTGATTATGAATTAAATTTATTGCAGAATCCACAGACAAGAAACATTTATGGTGGAAGATTTGGTATTGTGTACAGGTAACAAGATTTTTGAAGATTTAACCACATTCGCTTCACAATGCACAAATGAGCATATGTTTAATCTTGATAACTATGAATGAAAAGGTTTTCTCTTTTTAATCTATGGATATAAGAAATGATGTGCAAGCAATCGATTGTAAGACAGTTTTTATCAGATAAAAAGCAGAGATTTCGAAGAAATATTGAAATGATAGCGTGTGGAATTGAGAGAAGAGAGAAAGCGTGTTGGCCGGAAATAAATGGACTGACATACTGACTCGCTTTTTTTTTGTTTATGAGACCAACATCTATGCTTCAATCTGTATTTTCCAGCTTTTTTCACGTATATGCGTGAATTCGATAACAACTAACGGCAGCTTGACAACGATACATTTCGAAAATTTATGACAGTCAAGTCGTGTTTATCAATGGCAAAAGCAAACTATTTCCCGATTGTTCTGAGACAACTTTCGTCCCAATTATTTATCTTTACATTAAATGCTGATTTTGCCTATATTTCCAAAAATATTCACAACCAGGAAAGCAAAAATTACGATCATATCGAATTAAAAACGTGCCAGTGTAAGCCCATAAGAACAAAACATAAAAAATGTGAAAAACAAAAAATCTATCTCGTGTAAAGTTAAAAAAATTCCACTAAAGGACAAAACAAACGAATATACCCAACACACATCCCTCCAGTCTACATCGGTGAAATCGGCATGTTTAAATTTGCGATTCGAGCCGTTTGGCGGCGCAATGCTTGGAGTTTAAACTTGCCTCGATTCCACTAAACCACTCGAGTCGCATGTGCGCGGAATCGCTTTCGCGTAGTTCGAGTCAACCGATTTAATCAAAGTGGCAACTCGAGTTAACTCGCTACCAGTATAACTCGAGTTAGTCGAGCAAACCAACTCGACTCGCCCATCGCTGGTCCGACGTGATATTAGGTCGGTTCGCGTACGTGCTCGGAACATATTGCAATATGTTTCAATCTCCAGACTGGCGTTCGCGTACCTTCTTAAGGATGATTTTTGAGAGAGTTTCACGTGACGTAATGGAGGGGAAATGAGCTCGAGATTGAAAAATGTTACTCGACAAATTTGGTCGAGTAAAGTCGAGGTGCTTGAAAAATTCTGTCACAACTGTAAAATTTTCATGTGATTTTGATCGATATAAATCGAAAGCATTTTTGTACTTTTCAAGAAAGAGAGCGAAATCGTGTCAAACCTCTCATTTTTCCTCGAGTATAGTCCAGTAAAGTGTAGTAAGATCAAAAAGTACGCAAACAGACATATCTTTGACGTGTTTAATTTTTAGTTTAAGTTCTCACTGAAGTGAGTGAGCATACAAAGACTGATTTGTCTTAAGGCGGATGCACACCAAACGATCAAAGAGCTAGAGCTCGAACAAGAACATTATTTCTTGATCTTTTAGTGTAAACGAAAGCACGTGTTCAGCGTTTACATCAAAAGAACAAGAGAAGCAAGAACTAGAGTTCTTGCAGAACAGATGATTAGATCAGCCGAACGATAAGTAGGTATTCAAATCACTAGAACACAAGAACACTTTGAAGAGACCGCTCCGGGCAGCGAGCATGTCAGGACACGAACGCTCTAAGCAACTGTTCGCACGCTCTAGTGCCGTTTACATCAAACGAGTGAGCATTCTCAGAATTTTTCATAGAATCCTTGTGAACGCAGACAGAACAACGAAAGAATGCTCCCCGTCTGTTTACACTAAAAGAATTCTCTGGAGCATTGAGAGATCTGGTGTGCATCCGCCTTTATGTGCGACTTAACCCTTTCAAGTATTTTTGAAGGTTGCTGTATGGTGGACCAATTTGAATCCCCAAGTCCAAACAAATTCTATTTTGATTTTCGACTCAAAGGTCATTTTTCAGTACGATTTTTCGAAATTTAATATTTGTCTAATCAGCTCTTTCAAAAACTATTGAATTTTTTGAACTATTTTTAATAAATAAAATACTAAAGCTAACAAAACATATACAATGAAAGTGTAAGACGCAAGATTTTAGCGGCGAACGATTCGAGGACATTTGTCCTCGAACAATGAAGAAAATGTGTGCGTTCCGTCTGTCCAATGTTTGTTTAGTTCAGATTGTTTTGTCAGGTTTGAATTTAGGTTCTTACTTAATTAGGTACATTGTATTTAGGAAATAAAAACAATACATTTCCAAATTTGAAATGTTTTCCTTCGAAAATACTTATCGGGTTTACAATCCTTAAGGAATTTTCAACACCTTATCGTTCTGGATTTACCAAGCAAGCCGGCAGCCCCTGTGTTTTAGGAAGTTGTAGCGTCTAAAAGGATCAGTTCGTTTTGAACAAGTAAATGATCCAGACGTGTTAAATCTAGTGAGAAATTGAATTGTGTTTAAAAGATATTAGTGATTGATCGAGAGTCAAATCAGGTGAGTTATCTCACTAAGTTTTTGGGATTTGTGTGTGACTTGATTAGGAAATTTATGATCAATTGTGGTTTATTGAATATCGGTGTAGTTTTGTTGTAGTGTGACCCGAATTGAAGGTTTTCTTAGATTGTCAAATGAGGTTGGTGCTCTCCTGCACCGGACTTAGTGTCATGTGGCGCCTATTGGGTTGGTCTTCTCCCATAGGTTTAGTTTGAGAGTCATGTGGTTGGTTTTTCTCCACACGAACATCTAAATTGGCCTTCAATTCGCGATCACCATGTGTGTATGAGAGCAGTGGAATTAAATTTTTAACAAATGGTGAAATAAATATTCGTTGTAGATCCCTACTGTGGGGTGTGTGGTTGGTGTTCTCCCACACCCGTTTGGTCGGACAGTTGGTTGGTGTACTCCACTGTCCTGAATCAAAAATGCTGCCGATGGGTTGGTGTTCTCCCATCTGATGGTGGTTCTTGGGGATTTACAGCGTTAGTTCGTTATGTTGATGTTTGGTCAGTTATCTTTCAGTATAAATACTAGTCTCTTTACAATGTGTACGAATAAAATGGCCTGGAATAAATCTCGAAACTTATCGTGGATTTATATTTTCAGAGGCGACGTCATAGAAGAAGCAACATGTGACCAGCATCCACGACCTGTGTCCTGACAGTTTATGAAAATATGCGATAATAAAATCAATTTTGATAACTGATGCTTTTAATTTTAAATATCATTATTATAAAAGATCCTCACATTTTTTCGTCTTATTCAAAAAATTCAGGTATTGGTGCTTTGCTAATCATCTCCTTTTCAACTGTGAGGTAAAGCTTTTGTAACTTTAATTTTAAAGTTAATTTAAACGTTCGTAAGGACCAAAACAAGAAACAACGTTGCGAAAGTGAAATTTTCAAAGCATTTCAATCCATTTTCGTCAAATGAGGTTTTCCAAGGAAAATAAAATTGATGAAATAATAGAACAAAAAATTTGGTTTTTGTCATAGATAATAATTTCAGAGTATTAAGGTACGTGGAGTAGTTTGGAGTGTGTTTCATTTTCTGCTCGTTTGGTAACCACGCATTCCGAGACATTTTCTTATCGTGCAATCTGGTTGAGATTTGTCAGCGTGGTGTGAAAATTTGTTCCGGAATCAAAGCTATAAAAAGACGATCAAATGTGTAATGGAATATATACGTTTCTCGATAACCAAGTATTCGTTATATTCGTATCGTTACTGATTACTGCCTCTAAGGCAAACAAAAAAAAAAAGTAAATTTTCAAGTTCTATAAGAATTCCCATACAAACGTACTCAACGAAACGATTCATACTGAACATGTATCCGCATCCATATTCGCTGCTCTGTAATCAAATACTTTCTATACAAATTTCCATGCAATCATATTCGAATTATGGACACGAATCACACCGAACATGTATCCGCATCCATATTCAATCCGATTCGATTCATTCCTATGAATGGATGTAACAATGTACATTCATCACGAACCGTTCTCTCGAATACGTAGCGCCACTCATCTCTCCCTCATGCTTAAGAGAGAGAGTAACGAGTACATACGATTCGCTACAGCTCTGTACTCACCACCAAATCGCCACTGGAAACGCACTTTAAAGCTGGTTTCGATTGTTTCCAGAAAATAATTTGAATGTTTTGTTTTGCTCTATGTAGAAAAATTATTAACATTTGTTCTTTTTGTAAGATACGACTGATATTTCAAATTGTATTTTCATTGTCATTTTATTTGAAAACAAAACAAATAATATTGTGAAAGTATTTCTTCTTAGTTGAGCATTTTGTGAAACTGCTGCTAACTTTACCACTTCTCTGCTTAACCTACAAAATGCTCAAAATAAGCTTGTGTCAATTTATTAAGATCTTTTTGGACAAGGCCATTTTCAGTTTATTGCATACTATATGGAAACGTACAGCATATTTTCACATGTAGCAAGCAGCAAAATTTATTTATTTTTAAAATTTATCATATTTCATTTGTAAGAAGCAAATAAATGGATAGCTTATTTTCAAACTAATGACCGAAACCTGCATAAGTCGACTCGAAAACCAGTTTAGAATAGTATTGAAGAAAGTGAAACCAATGGACAGAAAGCAAAGGGATTGTTTTTTTACTAACCGCACATCATTTTATGGGGTTTACGTACTATTTAAACCGATTGTTGACCTAATTTTGCAGTGCAACTGCTTTGGAATACAAAGGAGAAAGTATGTACTTTCGTTTCTAACCGTATAACCTCGTAGAACCAGTCAACCGCAAATCCGCATTTTTCGTATTTGCACTTTATTACCCCATTCTTCAGTGCTGCGTTGGTTTGTAACATACGCTTCTTTTCCTTACTTGTTACGTTGGTGAAAATAGTTCAGATGAAAGCCAGAGACATAACAAGTGCTATTCACAAGTCAAAAAATGTTACAAATGTAGCAATGATTAATTATTGTAAGATAGAATTTAACGTAAGCTCTTTGAAAATTTACCGGCAATAGTACACTTAAGGTCACTCCTTGTTTATGGTTTTTTCTGAAAAAAAATCACATATTTAGTAAAAAATACTTATTATGTTTCATTTAAGGAGTGGGCGAATATATTTTATGGTGTAGTTATTTATATTAAATTTTCAACTTTATTCCGCGAGGCACTCATACAAAAAATTTGACACTTTTGGAATTCGGATCCAAATCATACACATCTGTCATATACAAGAGGCCCGGGGGCAAGGAAGGGCGGGGTTAAAAAATGTTGCACCCCTTAAAATGCACAGAATAGTCTAATATATATATAAATATGTGACTTAAAAAAATATAATTAATAAACAAGGAGTCCACTTAAGTGTACTGTCCCCACAATTTCAATAATGCATGAAACAACATCTTCATTTGATAAATCTTCTATAGGAACGAAATTGATTGACTTTACCTCGTTCTCATTCTGTAAAAATGTTCACTTCAATACAAAAGATATCTTAAGTTAAACATTCAAGTTTTTCTTGTGATAGTAAAATTTTTATACCTCCATCAAATAAGACTTTCCTATAGAACACAAGCAAGGATATATTAGGTTGTAATATATCCTTAATGAAACTGTAATCTCTTACCGTCAGTTGTTGGTAGTTCCTATGAGTTATTCCTCCAGAAAGTAATCCGAACTCAGTGTTTTATAAATTACGAAAATTAATATTCGATTAAATGGCACAAATTAATTTTTGCGGTTAGTATTACACCAAGCCGTGCGATCACTTTATTTTCAAGTTTTCGTTTCAAATAAGACAGTGTTTGTTGTTCATTACTTATTCTTGTAACTTTTTAACTGCTTCTTCACTTCAATGCCAAATTTATTCAAACTTATATATCACTTCGTTTCAGTTGCCTGGCTGCACATATTATCGTGACGTAGAATGCCTTTTGTCTTTCTGTAGATTTTCAAACGTTAAAAAAGAAATCTAGAAACCACAGAGCACTTGTCGTTTTTTTCTGACTGACTAACAACGCAGCAGTTAATATAAAAATGCGCCAGCCTCAGTTTGACATCATGATTTTATATCAGGTGAAAGTTGTGACCCCTTTCTCCACTTGGGTTTTTCAGTTTTTCACAGTAAGTGGTGGTCGCTTAAGAGAGATAAAAAGACGATCGAAACGGTCGAGATGGTATTATTCTTCATGGTGTGATCTCAATGTGGAGAAAAATAGAAACTTTTAAGTCTATTTCTTGAATATTGTATCTTTTATTACTTCAGATTGAGGTGTAAGGTGTCTTACAACTAACTGCATATATGAAACATTTGCGGATCTAACATTTGTTTGGCTCTAACACCTCAAATTTTGGTATATGACTTTACTTCCATGTCTGATGCATCATCAACACTATTGTGCGGTGCAGTGTCTTGAAATTATTCTCATAAACTTCATTCGAATTGGAATTTCCCGTGATCTCTTCCTCCGTAACCCAATATCTTTTTCGTTCTCTCTTCTAGCATCGTGGAGCTATGGTAGAAGGACACTTTCACCCAGCCGTTTTAGCTATCATGCGTTGGCTGGTTTGTTTGCACTATCAAAAAGTGCATGAAAAAATTACGGAGCATAAAAATTGGGTGGATGTGCGTAAATGTATGTATGTATCTATATCCAAAAAATCAGGGATCGATGGAAAAAAAATTTCTTTATCGACATGATATAAGCGTAGTTATTCGGTTCTTCGAATTTCGTAACAATTTGCTTCCCGTTTGGAGTCATTCTTAACTTGTATGTGCATGTCCTACCAACAAAATGACCTTCAGTTAAAATTGAAAGAGAAATCTTTGACTGATGACGGTTTCGGAAAGAATCCGTAAAGTGAAATGACGTAGGTAATGTGAAATTTTCGAATTAAAATTTGTAGACAGTAACGTTATGAACAACGTTCACAAATTTCACAACGAGCATTATGTAGTTATATAGGATTACTTTTGATGAATAATTATTATTACCAAGTTTAGTCGATATGTTTGAAATGTACCTAGCCTTTTTCTGTTTATCGCTCGCGCACGAGAAAACATTGATATGTAAGTACATAATATTTTATACAACTTTCACTGTGTTGTTCCGGATCACGTGATTGCCTTCCGTTCTACAACATATTGGTAATTTCTCCCTAATGCATTGGACAGACGGGACAGTTCGATCTGGTTTATGACGTCACGTTGAACCAGTTCAACAACTGCGACAGACGACTCTTTAAAGTGAGTTACCGTCGATCGTTTCTATTTTGACAAGTAGTAAGTGAGATACTGTCATTAGTATATTGTTAGTTGTCAATGGAAACTTCGCGAGAGTCAAAACAAATTCAAAACCTAAATAATCGCTGTCAAATGCCAGATACGTACAGACTCGTTCTTACTATATTTATGTAGCAAAAGTTACTACGGAGTGAAAATGCTTTGAAGGGCTATTTCTTGTCAATTGGAACAAAAATTGGTAAAAACTAAGGAAGAGACCTGTTACCTAACAGGAAATCTTTAACTGACACTATGAGCATTTTCCCCACTGTAAAATCAACTCTCCCCTTATTGTGCCGAAAGTTAACATGCGTGCCTCCAACGCCATATAGCTGAGTTTCCTACCTCCTCAGTCCCGCGTGTTCCAATCGCTCACAAACAGAGGTTTGTTTACCAGAATGCGGAATTTACTCATCGCGCGAGTGTCGACGAAAGTACATATTTCATTTAAAGTGTTCCTTACATAAAATGAATATGAATATATGATACATAGGAAATTCGATGAAGATTAATCACGCATCATTTTTATTAGGCTTATTATAATATTATATAATTTTAACTATATTTACTTTTTTAACTTTATTCAAAATGTACCAGTATAGAGTTCATAATTAGATCATAATATTTCAATAATTATTTACCAGTTAAAAAATACAAATATATGCAAAAAAATAGACATACAATAATATCTGCACATCGCTGCAGAGACGGTTAGGTTTGTCCGCAAACTGGCTACAACTAAATAGCTTAGAATTAACTTAAGATCTAGTAAAAAACTTACAAGCTAAACTTACATACTACATTTCTATTACAAATTTGTTTTATTATGTATGTATGAATTTTTTTTTTTTTAAGTAAGTTATATAAGTTCTTATTAATATTTCATAGTGTCATAGTAGTCATTCATTTCATTCACCAATCGCCATGTCATGGAGAAGCGCGCATGCGACTACTATTGTCAGTATAGTGTTGTAAACAGTACACAATGTAAAAGATGCTCATGCCTTTCCCAAGAGAAGGTAGCCTTAGGACCGCAAATGCATTTTACAGTGTTCTTTGTTTTTATGTGTGACTTTTTATAATTGATTTCAGGAGAAGTTGTGGGGTTCATTACAGGACATAAGATATTAAAAGGCGTTACATTGTCCAACTCGACACGGGCAAAAATAAATTAGAAGAATAGATAGACATGTGTGAGGAACGAAAAGAACCATTTGAGATAATGTAAAGCAAACAATTTGAGAAAATGAAGCCTCCTTAACCTCCAAAAGTTTCTTAAATTTTGCCCACTAAAATACAACTCAATCCTTTTCAATGTACTCTTATTAATTGATTGTCCTCAACCTTACCTAACCTTGTCTATAGATAAATTCCAAATATTTACAAGTAAGCAATTTCGATAAGTCAAATAGGTTCTAAGGTGCAGTTGGTTATTCTTAAGTTACAGACTATTATTAGACTCATGGATATTATTTAGATATGCATCACGGAATAAACATATGCAAATTAAAAAAGCGGCATGAGTATCCACTGTCTCCCAGTAAAAATGTGTTCACAAATTTACCACTTTTCTAGCGACCTCACACCCGGGAAATATCAATTATGGTACTCTAGTGGGATGTCCACTTGGCCTCTTGGCGACATCGTCCATTATTTCTATCGACGCTTTTGCAAATATTAATGCAAGTTTGGCCATTATTAACAATGTGTTTCAAGTAAGACCTCCGTAAAGACGTAGAGTCCTCCGTTTCGCAAATTTAGTCTGAATAGTGTCCTCAAGGAAAGATTATATTTTGACATATTTGACTAGGGTCGATAGGTTAAGCATCACATTAATACTGCCGATGACTGGAAGAGGCCATCAGGGATTTCGGGTGTGATCCAGCTCTTGTCCATATAATTCTGTAGGCCTTAATCGAATGGAAGGATGATCCGATTGTAGATTTTAAACTACTTATTAGGGTTCCGTACCCGAAGGGAGATATCGGAACCGAATTAATATGACTTCGTTATCCGTCCGTCTCTCACAGAGCTATATCTGTAATACTATTGCCGCTATAACAACAAATCTTAAGAAAACTGTTATATTATTATATTTTTTATATATTATTGGTTATAACTGTTAAATGGTTACGGGCGGAGCCTTTTCTGGATGAATGTGGCAGTAGCAATCAAGAAGTAGATCCAGTGAGAAGCATGTAAATTTAAATAAAGAAATTAAAGTACAATTGGTGTCGTATTTTTGTCTATTGGTTTTGAAGTTTTCACAACTGGGTTTAAAGGTCCTAACAATATAAGATCTAACAAAACATTTAAAAAAATACAAAAACAAATCTAAAAAAAACTGAAAAAATACTCAAAAAAAACAGAAAAATTAAAAAAAAAAAATCATACACGCGCTGATAAGAAAATAACAAATGCTGATTACAACAACCGTAACCATAAACGAAGAGGAACGTGCGCATTACAATCTAAAAACGAAGAAGGCGATAAGGAATGCTGTTACGCATTACAAGGAATGTTGTATCGTAGACAGTATTCCTTATCGCCGTCTATTGTTTTTGTTCGACATGGAGATGGAGGTGATTTAGTGTCACAGTGACTAAAGCTCTAAATCACTGTCATTTTTTCAGACAAACTCCGACTGAAAAATAACGCTGTTTTATTCCGTTTTTCTAATTTATTCGCAAAAAACAAAATTTTTTTCTCTGCCTATGACAATTTTTGAATGACTCCATAACTGAAATGGATGAATTTTTGATTATGTTATTATTTTATCAGTGCGGAAAGTACTAACAGGCAATTTTGATCCCTGTGTCTGTTCAAAAGGATGGATGTTCAAATATCATTTTTGAATGGAGAACCACACTTTTCCCCATCTCTAGTTCGACATTCAAATTTTCATTGATGTCTCAAAATGTAGTGCACGAGCACTAGAATGATTATTAAAATTGGTTCAAACAAAATATGTTTTGTTTGATCATTCCTCTGCATACGCGTTACCTTTAATCAAATATGAATGAAACTAAAAAAAACTGGACTCCTTAAAAATGTGCTTATATCATTGAAAAGTGGAAAGTTTCAAGTTTCCAGATACGCCGGACACAATTTACACTAGTTCATGCTGAGACAATTACCATCCATAAGAGTCAAGGAGAAACGATGGACAAAGTTGACATTTATAAATCACCTCGGTCTTTTCCAACTATTGTGTGCGGAGATTTAAATATAGATATACTTACATGTAATGATAGTGTAGGTACACCTCAAACAATATTTTTACCGTATTGGTTTGAACTCGAAACTACATCAAGTTGCAAGCACAATGGGTTACACTCAAATAGACATTGAAGGAAATGCTGGTACATACAGTACACTATATAGTTACCACAAAGCGTTAAATTCTACTATCGCCAGGGAATTCTGATAGCATTGCAATGGGCACCGAAACCTTCCGAAGCCATATTTCCTAAGGCCAATTTAGGCAGATGGAACTAAAAAGTTTCCACTTTTGGTTAATTTTACAATGGTGCCTATGTCCTATGTCCATAATGATTGTGCCTATGTCCAATACGACTTGTGAACAAATATTCTCTCAAATGAACAATATAAAAACGGATCTACGGAACAAGACTCAGCACTTGTACATAAAAATATCGACACACCAGATGAAGATGATGCTTAAAATAAACTTAAAATTTAGAAAACTACTGTCAGCAAGTATCAAAATAACATTCAAAAAGTTTAGCAGAATTCAACAGAACTGCCCCAAACATCTAGCAGAATGTTGAATCAAAATCTGGTCACACTGGTTCAGCAGTAACGTTATTAAGGATTGGGTCAGCGAAGAGAAAGATTAATTTGTAAAGTGGAATTGTAAAACTTTATATCTTATTTTACTTAAAAAAGAATTATAGGCGTTTGTAATCAGTTGACAATTATTGTCGCACGTAATTTGTAAGTCTATCACGTTTTTGATTATTAATCTGGATTAGTATACTGTCTGGTACAGAATCTATGTAGTTCCCAAAATCTGTAAATACACACTGATTTATTTTACATTGATTATTTCTGGATTTTGATAGAGCCACGAGTAAATGAAATTTAGTTTGATGGAATATTTGAAGCATATTTGCAGACCATGAATTGTTCTTCAAAGAATCTGCAGTATCATCAGCATATGCTATTAAATCGTCTACGATCACAAACAAGTAATTAATATGCAAAATAAACAACAGAGGAGCCAATATTGGACAGGTAACTTTGTAGAAAAGATAAACACACTCCTCTTACTTCCATGTTGTATAGTTTTTGTAGCAGAATTTTGAAGAATGCGCCTGTTATGATGGTGCTGTATCTTAAATTTTCATATAAGAGTTGACTTAATAAAGCAATTGCATTATCAGTACATTTTTTGTTGAGAAAATCAAATTGTCTTGCACTCAATAAATTACTTTGCTTAAAGCTGCATGATCTGGTATGAATGATTTTCTCAAACACTTAGACCAAGTTTGAAATTAATGCAATTGGTCTAAAATTATTGACTTCAGGTTTTGTTTCATCCTTATCTACAGGGCATATAACCTTGTAGATTTGGATTGTTTATAACACGGTTTACTGGTTAGGCAATTCATCATATCTTCCTGCTTTGTTTTTGAGTCCAATAATATTTTGATGATTTCCTGTTTAATTAGTTGGCTGCAAAAATAATGTATTTTGAGTTAAATGAAATGTTCGGAATTTTATGTTGCTGTATATGTTTTGCAACTGTTTCATTTAACTTAGAAGTAATTGTACTGAAAAAATATATTAAAATGATCAGATTGTTGTGAATAAAACTCCCATGTCGATGTCGACAAACATTTAGATTGAAATCTATGGTCTAGCAAAAGTACGGATCAACACCAGTTGTTATGCAAGACCACATATTAATCCAACCTACAATACTGCTGTAAACACAACACGGGCTATCAGCTAGAAAATAGCAGCTAGAAAAATAACCCGCCGTAGTTTTCAATGGAGGCGCACAAAGCTATCGACTAAAAAATATTTCAAAGCTGGCTTAGCCGCGGTGCAGCTAACTTAATACTCATAAATACTATGAATATGTTGCCTGCACTGAACGAAATTGCCGTCTGATTGTTTCATGTGTTTCAGGTTTGTGTTTCATTTTCATGTGTTTTCAATGAAACATATTTTTATTCCGGTGGAAATTATTTAAATCAAAATTATAAATTATAAAATTTTTTTAAATTAAAATTATTAACTTATATTTTGGTGGAAAATTCAAAGTTCAAATTTTAAATTCATTTTCATGTGTTTTGACAACTGTAAGTGTGACGTCAAGCTGCATTTATAGCTGCAATTTTGTTTCTAATTTTTAGCTCACCATAGCTGGCTACCAGCTATGAAATATTTTCCCTATTTATAGCCCGTGTTGTGCTTACAGCATTAGATTTGGGGAAATACCGGTTCAGGGGAAATACGCACCAACCGAACAACTTTCCCCCGCGTAATTATAAAACACACTTAAATACAACAAATTAAAATCATAATCCAACACGGGGAGGATTGGAAAGGCGACAAGCGCGTTGTGATTTTTGCAACCGTATAGATCACATAATGGCCGAATGTCGAACGCAACAATTGACGCCGTTCTGTTCTACATGCAGAGCCTATGGCCATACAAACCAAAACTGTCGATCGAATAAGCCACACAATCAACACAACCAACAAATTGGAGGTGAATAGATGCTACTTAAAAGAAAGATGGGGGTGGTTGCAAATAGACGTAAAAATTAAAAATACGGAAAACTCCATAGTGACGGCCGACCGCACCGCGAGTCGTCATTAAAGGAAAGCAAAAACAGGTGCGATAACATGCGATACGCGTTACAGGTGGGGGAAAGTTACGTTAAATACAATTTCCGGAGAGCTTACATCTGAGGGCGCTATAACAGGCCAACTAGAAGCATTGCAATCATATCCATGTAAGTTCCAAGTAATAAAATCCAGAAATCCAGCGCACGTAGCAGGGATAATTTGAAAAGACTTCCTGATGAAATACTGCAACGTAGAGGGTCCAGCACAGACACTGGCATTCCCGTCACTAAATGGAAATAAAGTTACAACTATTCCATTCGGAGACAACCAGGTCCCGAGAGAAAACGGAGCTCGATTTGTAGATGTAATAGCAACAGGCAAGAAATGTACCCGGCGTGAAAATACCATTGAAGGACACATTAATTACCGCTGCTCGAAAACTCCGGAGCGAATTTCACCTTCAGCGTTGGAAGAATTCATGGGTCAAAAGGAAGCCTTATTAACACCCACAATACCTGACGAAATACTGCGAGATATGAGAGCACTCTTCAAAAACGATATACAGGTTGAGAAGTCAGCAGTCCTGACTGTGCAACCAGAACAGAGTGATGCCACTTGTAAACGACATACGCGCACGTATGGGGACCACCTAGACACCTCAAACATGCTCGTTACGGGAGGTGAAAGTATTGCAGCATCAAAACAAGGAGTTGGCGAAAAATTTGGTTCCACTACAGGGAAATACCGAAGAAAGTGTCATATTGACAGAACCAAGATCAATCCAATTCCCCCCAGGACAGTGAAGTTTTTCGAAATATTAACAGATATTCAAGGAAAACATGGAATTATTGGAGAAGAGATCGAAAAAGGAGTACATGTTAGTAATGCCCTATAGTATATAGCAGGGGTTCCCAATCTTCTTCAGCCCACGGCGCACTTACAAGTCTAGTACATTGTCACGGCGCCCTACCCTAGCTAGCTATTTGAAGATACAGATACAGACGAAACACAAAGGTACCTAAAATCATAGGAGTTAGGTAGATAGGCACGAAAAATAAAACATCTGCAATATGAAATTCATTTTTTTATTATATTCATACAGTAAAAATTCAGAATTGAAACAGAAAAGAACTAGAGAGGCTTAAAAAAACAAAAATAAATTACAAAAGCTACTCATTCTAATCAATGTGACGGGTGAGCTTGGTGATCTCCGCACAGTTTTTCGTACCGGGGAATAAGACTTGAGACTGCTACTCTCATTTCTTGCTCCACATTGATCCTTGAGCGATATTTGTTCTTGATTGCAGCTACAGCTGAAAATCCAACTTCACATAAATATGATGTTGCAAACGGAATGAAAATTCTTAAAGCTTTTGAAGTTAGATTTGGATATTCATTTTGAACGGATAACCAAAACTCCACCAAATCGGAACTGGTGAATCTAGTTTTAAGGCTGCTGTCGCAAGAGAGTTCTATGAGACTCTCTTCCTCTTGTGAAGTAAATTCTGGCGGGGCTTGTGCATGGAAAGGATCTTGGATCCACGCAAATTTTTCGACATCATCATCTGCAAAGTATTTCGAAAACCATTCGATAAGCTTCGAAAGGTGATCCTTGAAAAGGTCCATCAGGTCTTGTGAAACAACCAGTTCATTAGATGCCGCATATTTATACAATTGCGGGAAGCAATCGTGACCGACACTTTCATTCATTTTTTTTATCCACAACTGCAGTTTCTTTCTAAACGCGGCAATCCTCTCCAATAGTTTTAGAATGTGCGTGTTGTTGTAATTCGAACATATGAAATAGGACATTTCCACGTGAAAGCCATCGTGAATTACAGTAATACAGCAGGGCCGTATGTTCAGCTCCCATATCTATGCATAGTTTTTTAAAAAGTCTGGTCTTTAGCGGCCTAGTTTTTATGTAGTTAACTGCACCAATGACACATTCTAGTCCTTGGTTCAATTCAGAGCTCATTGACTTTGATGCAAGAGCTTCCCTATGGATGATGCAATGGGTCCACATAGCATTCGGTGCTTTTTTACGAATAAGCGCTTGCATTCCTCCATACCTGCCAGACATGGATCGAGCACCATCAGTACACACACCGATACACTTTTCCCAATCCAAACCATTTTCTGCAATGAACTTTTCAAGAATTTCAAACAAGTCTTGGGCCTTCGCACTTTCACTAATGCTTTTGCAGAATAAAAGTTCTTCGACAATGATATTATCAGCCAGAAAGCGTACGTAACAAATAAGATGTGCATCATTATTACTGTCAGTACCCTCATCAAGTTGCAAACCAAAATCCTTGCCTTTCATTTTTTCTATTAATTGGTAATTGAGATCCTCAGCTGTGTCATGGATTCTTCGACTGATAGTGTTGTTAGATAAGGGTACCTTGGAAATTAATTGTCCTGCCGATTCTCCCACCATAATATTCACCATATCGAGAGCAGCCGGTAGAATAAGCTCTTCTGCGATAGTATGAGGTTTTCTGCATTTTGCCACCCTGTATGCTACCTTGAATGATGCCAACAGTGAGTTACTCTGTACTGACGTTTGCTGAGTGAACACATGTTTTGTTTTTATTAAATTTTGTAATTTCCGGTTAAAAAAATCACGCGATTTTTCAGCCATAGTTGGATGAATTGTCTCAAGATGTCGCTTTAACTTACTCGGAAGCATACTTTCGGATGATAGTATTTTTAAACAAAGCACACATTGCGGTTTTTCTTCATTGTTTATTTCTACTGAAGTAAAACCAAAGTCCTAATAGCTATCATCGTACTTCCGGTACTTTCGCTTCTTTGCTTGTCCACCACCACTAGTTGATGCTATTTTATACTTTAAAACACTGTCCATTTTTCAAATAGTTAACAATCTAATCTGTTCGAAAGAATTTAACTGAATGAAAATTTATACGATCCAAATATTCGAATCGGTCAGTAACAACAAAGAATGGATATAATATCCTCTAGAGCCGAGGTCATAAGTAATTTTTATCGACTCCAGACGATATTTGTCTGAGCTGATAAGAGCTTAAATGTTGCGACAATGGTGCGCACCAAGAAAATATTGTTGCAAGTTGAACTAAAATATTGTTACTTTACGGATACTCGCAAATACTTATAGTTTCGAATAATGATAGAGGATCGTCTAACGGCGCCCCTCTTTACTTTCCACGGCGCATACTTTGGGAACCCCTGGTATATAGTATATATACAGAGTATATGTTAGGTACTACAAACAGAAGGAAAAATAAAATTCAGTATACTTAACGTCAACATTACAATAACAATAACATGTAATCATAAATCAGTTATATATCAAGTTGGAAAAAATCGCTAATGAACCTACTGAATTATTAAAGGAATATGTAACCTCAAACAAAGAAAATTATAATATGATTAAAACGGACCAAGGAGTCACTTAAGAAAGTAATGAGAGCAGACTAACGAAGTTAATGAATATAATAAATATCAGGGAAAATCTAAACGAAGAAGAAAAGCAATCAATAAACCAACATGTTATGCCACAGATATACCCCCTCCCCCCTGTCCACGGATGGTTTTCAAATGATCCTGATGGTCACCTATAGTCCCAAACACTCGGTCCATTAACGGAAATGTTGCCAAACTGCTCCTAAATTACCCATAACTGCCAGACTACTTCTTAATAAATTTACCATTGCAACCAGGTAAACACCCAAAATAAATGAAATGCCTGTTAAATGTTTATGTTGAGAAATGCTGGGTAAGTACAAAATTGATTACAGATCGACGTTTTGGTTCCGCACCTAAAATTGTGCTGAGTCAGTGACGCTGGGGACAAATGGACCTCCAACGAATGGTATTAGCGTCAGTTTAAATTAGACTTTCATTAACTGAGTATCTTCGACTGTGTTAATTGTTAGTGAGTGTTTTAGACTACATAAAGGAATAACTTTGCTCATCTTCATAAAGGAATAACCAGGTGGGTGTGTTTTAAATTATATATAGTCGTTGACGATGTTTGATGCTCGCTGGAAGCACAGAGGTGTTTCCCGAAGTGTTCCTGGTTAAGAAGTTACTAGCGATTGTTGTGTGTGCATTGTTTCTCATGTCTTGGTTCTGTGGTTTGTCCACGCACAATATAAATGCGTTCGTCCGCTTAAAGAAGAGTCGTGTTGTGTACAGACCTTCTGTGCTGGGTTGGTATGTCCACCCAAAGGAGATATACGACTAGGTATGTCCAGTCATAGGGCTGATTTGTTCGGCCAAAGTGAAGTTGAAGGCTTGGTATGTCCAAACCCAGAGTGTTGTTTTGTGTGTAATGTTTTTGGTGCGTTTTCAACGTACCCACTGAGTTTTAGTACTCATAAATGTTTTTACTCTCGTTGCAGGTGAGGACACTCGCGTTGATCCTGAGCGGCCCCAGACAAATTGATATACATGAATTTATATGTATTTATATGTAATACTTTTAAGTTTGCTTAATTAATAAAAGTTATATATATCTACGTTTCATTGTATAATATGCCCCAAAATACCCCACAATGGCCTTCAAACACCACAAATTCCCTTGTAAATTGACTGTCAATAAACCGACAGAAAACCGACAAAATCGCTTACGCTGCATTTACACCTAATCAAATCCGACCTTGCATCCACGCCACCAGTAATTGGACACCTTGCCGCCACATTCCTTCATGGGGCACCGCTCACAAAAAATGATCCGAAAATGCTGACGCAGCATAAAAGGGAATTCCCGATCACTTACTCTCGGATGCCTAGGTGTAAGGAGACACCACGCGATATAACTGACATGTTGCAGCTAAACACTTATCGCCACCGAGTCAAGAATGCTGACTCAGCGTGATTACAAAACCAGCGAGCAGATGGTCACGGTACGTGTGCCGCAAGCAAATGTTTGGGTAGATACCATAAAGATCATTAGCCAAAAGGGAATCTAAGAAGCAAATGTGGGGGGGGGGGGCATCAGTCAGAAGGGAGCCTGAAACGATCCTCAGGCCTGAAAGCCTGAAGCACCAGTTGATAATAAAAGAGTCTACAGAGCAAGGTATTATGGACGTCAGGAATGACACAATGATGAGCATGGTAGATACGATCACCCTGAGGGAACATGAGCGTTCCTCTCAAGGCTAGGAACATGCATGCAGCCAGGGCACATTGATTGTGCAGCAATATCTTAAGGAATGTGCCGAATCTATTGAATCCTACTGGGTTGCGTCTAGGCGAACAAAACCTAGTGGAATCTTGGGAACCAACCGAGTGCAATCCATGGGAACCATCAGGACAAGAATGCGCTGATTAAGTGAAACACGGGTATAAAAACCGGGAGTATAGCCACCAGAAGGCAGTTGATGACAGCCCACGAAGACGAAAGAATATTGAAGGAAGTCACCAGTAGCCCCAAGAAGCCCGAAAAGACGAAGCTCATTGAAGACGTTGACATTGAAAGAAGCTACCAGAAGCCCCAAGAAGCCCAAGAAAACGAAGCTCATTGGAGACGTTGAAATTGAAGGAAGAAGCCCCAAGAAGCCCGAGAAGACGACGCTCATTGAAGACGTTGAAGCTGAAGGAAGCGACCAAGAGCCCCAAGAAGCCCAGAGAAGAAGAAGCCCTTGACAGAAGACTTAGAAGGTGGCAAGAGTTGCAAGAGCAGCATTAATAAAGTAACCCAAAGTGGGCTAGTTGAATAGACCACCCATCAATTGAGTCCCAATCAGGCTAATTTCATTAGTGGACCCGATGGTGAGAAACGATGGAGGAAAGTCGTCGACTATAGAAAGCTCAATTAGGTAACGGAGGAAGACGCCCATCCGCTGCTTAGGATAGAAGATATCCTAGATCAGTAAGGAAACTGCCGCTACTTCTCGAGGTGATAGACCTCGCCAGCGGTTATCATCAAATGACAATGAAAACCGAAGATCGCGATAAGACGATATAACGATTTTTCAAAAGGATGCCGTTCGGATTAAAAGTGGCGTCCGCCATATTCCAGCGCCTAATGAATCACGTTTTAGCGGGACTACAGGGACTACATTGTTTTGTCGATCTGAATGACATAGTCAATGATAAAAACCTCGCTGGTTATCAGAATAAGTTACGTGAGGTATTGGAAAGGATTAAGAGAACACCAACTAAAGGTTAATCCGGACAAGTGTAATTATATACCCTGGGCACAAATGCGGTATTGAGGGCGTAGCACTCGACCCAAGATAACTAAAAAATGTGAAAGAATTTCCAGTACCAAAAACCGTCAGACAGGTACAATAATTTCTGGGATTGGCTAACTATTACCGGAAATTCATTAAAGGGTTCTCCAAATTTTCCGCGGCAACTAACAAACTACTGAGGAAAGATGCCGAATTCAACGGGGATGAACAGTGTATGCTGGCAAAGAGAAATTGACCAAGCCGCCAGTATTGCCATACCTAGATTTTGACAAACCATTTAAATGGTACACAGACGCCAGTGGAGAACCGTTAGGTGCAGTTCTTGCTCAAGGATCAGACAACGAAGAAAAACCAATATCTTACGCCAGTCGAACGTTGAACAGTGCCGAGAAAAAATTATTCCACAATTGAAAGAGAATTGCTTGCCATAGTATGGAACGAAAAACAGTGCACACTGATCATAAATCACTACGTAGGGGCCATACGGATTAAGGGCCCCACAAGTCGGATATTACAGTTATGGCATAAATTGTCAGATTACACGTTCGACATTCAACACACAGTAGGGAAAAAGTTTGGCAATTACGAGAAGGCAAGCCAAAGAGGTGGACAATAGCGGAAAAGATCAAAACCACCCAATTATCGCGTATACACAACCTAAGATAGATGATCTCACAGCCCCTGAGGAACAGAAAACCTCCGACAGGGTAGTGCGAGTGCTGACGGATCCAAATGACATTAAAACAATATTTTCAGACGGTCACGACTAACCATTATGTGGACACCAAGGGATCTACAAGACTTATCAGCGGATAAAACGCGAATACTATTGGAAGGGGATGATGAAAGATATAGTTAACTACGTGAAGCGTTGTAAAAAATGCCAGTTAAACAAACAAAGTGAGGAATATAGAGAACCTATGGTCATTTCGAATACCGCTAAGCTACCCTTTGATAAGGTGTACATAGATATTGTAGGGCCCCTGCCGGAAACAACGTAGAGAAATATATATATATTGAGCTTTGAAGATGACCTCACCAGATTCATGGATGTGTCCATTGTATACCATTGACGAACACAGAGTCGAAAACTGTAGCAAAGGCATTTGTGGACGAGATCATCAGCGGGTATAGAATACCAAAGAAACTGATAACCAATCGCAAAACCAACTTCACCTACGAAATTTTGCGTCAAGTTTGCAAGTTATTTAAAATCCATAAGTAAGAGACAACGGCATACCACCCGCAATCAAACGGAACGTTGGAGAGGTCACATAGACCTTTAGTGGACTATTTGAGGAATTTCGTGGACGCAAATCAAACCAACTGGGATGATCACCTACGGGCGACAATGTTTGTAGGAAACAACAGAAGTTAACTCTAATGGACTGTCTCTATGGATTTTCGGCGACAATACCAAACAATCTCTAAAGAGAGTCCCAACCGGTCTACGACCATGAAAACTATTACCTGAAGTTAAGAAACAAACTCCAGAGAGCATATCACATAGCCAAACAAAATATAGAGGTGAACAAAGTTCAATCAAAGGAGTACTACGATCGAAAGGTGAAGCTGCTAAAAATACACGTCGGCGACCACGTGTTACTAAAAAATGCTGCAAGAAAAATAAGTTAACGTAATTCTGGTTGGGACCATTCAAAGTATTCAGCCCAGTAAATACAACGATACAAATGGGTAGTAAGGAACGAGGATTACATAAAAACCGACTCAAAATTTTCAATTAGCAGTTTTTGTTAGTAATTTAGTAAATCCTCTTTCTTTCTTCTCACCTTTTCAGGCTGAAAGGATTAATTTTCGCTTGCCTGCAACCCAACCATCCGTTGATATCCATACCGTCAAGCAACGCGGGGTGGTCTTTGAAACAATTGGAGAGGCTCAAACATTTCAAGATTACTGGAAAATAGTTACCCAAATCAATAAACCAGCGTGGGAGTCAGCATTAAGCTACCTGGAAGAAAGGAAAAAAAGAACGGCACAAATAAACGAACTTATCAGTAAGGTGGAGTTAGCCATGAACATCAAATCAAGAACCAAATGAGGTCTCGTAAACCTAGGAGGACGAATTATGGAGAAAGTATTCGGAAGCATGGACGATCATGATTCAGCGAAAAGTTACCAAAAACTGGATGAACTGGAAGAAAGTAACCAACAGAGTCTCGAATTAACTACACAGCAGGTCACTATTATGCGTAATATAATCAAAACCTTCACTGCAACGACTTAAGAAATGACCAAAACATATAACAAGCTGATTCGGAAACTCAACGAGATAAACCGAAAAAGATAGGACGGGACTCGAAAATATACTGTGGATTTAAGAATATTAACAAAGTTATGCTGCTAATTATTGGGGATCTACAACAGATTTACCTTGAAATCACCGACCTATTCGTGATGACAGAAACGATATTTAAACGATAACTGAGTCCCTTATTGCTACCAGCTCATAAATTTCAAGAACTGTATGCAAATATCAGTAAATCTTATGGCAGGAAAGAGCTAGACATAGATTTCCACACCTTACAAAAGTTAGCCAAAGTGGAATGCGAACTTATAGAAGGTAGAATGCTCATACAGATAACAGTTCCTTTAATAAATCCCGTGAAGTACACCATCAATAGAGTATACACTACACTAATCTCGATAAGCCAGAACACACCGTGTATTTTTGACCTGGAAGAGTCGTATGTCTTGGACGCTACTCGATCTCAGCTTAACTGAGCATAACTGAAAATGAGACATACGTTATTTGCCATTGGAAGCACCCAGTTAAACAGGACCCAAAAACCCGGACTTTGATTAAAATAAAACATGAAAATCCTACACGAATACCATAAATGGAACAAACCAGAAACTTAATCGACCCCATACACCAAGATAACGTTTGGTTAAATTGGTTGCAACAAGATACTGCGTTTATAATCTTATGCGATAACACTGAACATACCGAAACACTCCGAGGACTTGGTATAATTAGGGCTGAGGCTGATATATTAGTATTCACTAAAATATCAGTAATATTTGACGTATTCACGTATCAGTAATACGGGTAACACTGATATCATAATATTTCATATATACAAATGACATGAAATAAAATATTGTGGAAAGATGCGAGAAGAGAAACCAAAACGAATTGTACTCATATACGTTTTGGTTTCTCGTTTCTCTCGTGAATATGGCTAATACGCGTATTAGTTTGGATTCATGCAAGATTCATGATAATGGCTAATATGCGTATTCGTTTGGATTCATGAATATGGCTAATACGCGTATTTGTTTGGATTCATGAGAGATTCGTGAATATGGCTAATACGGCGTTTACACCGACCGAAATCTAGTAAATAAGCGACTTGAGAAAATTTAGCCCGAAATCATGCTCAAACGTCCAAGATTTACCATACATTTTTGAAATCTTCTCGGGAGTAGATTTATTCGAAATCGGTACTAAATCACCTCAGTGGCACCATCAACCGGTGATCATTTGTGCTATTTTACATCCTTTAGCACAATTTAGTACTACGACGTATCCGAAGTAAGTTCAATTGGTTGTTGTGCGCGATGTGTAATTTCATTATGAGGCGCGATTTTTGATTTTGAAAATTTATTTTAGTTTTAATAAAAAAAAAATCGAAAGAGGGAAGGGAAGGCATGAACTATTGTCCAAGATAGTTTTGAAATAGATATGAAGCAAAACAGAACCACAAAACACTACAATTTCACATGAAAAATGTCGAAGTGTCAAACTAAATCTCTTCACTGGCGGTGTAAACGGGCGAGGAGATTTATCAAATCATCTCACGAAATTTACTAGATTTCGGTCGGTGTAAGCGCGGTATAAGACGCGTATTCGTTTGGATTCACGAATCACTCGTGAATATGACTAATAGCCGTATTAGTTTGGATTCATGAGAGATTCGTGAATATTGGATATTATGATATTAGTCTCGTATTAATTTCGGATTATCTTAGCTCGTGAATATCGCGTTTTGTTGATATTAGCCGTATTAGTTTCGGATTCTAGTATTTCAAAAGAATATTGCATGTTATTAATGATATTTGTCTTGTTAATTAAATGTTTTATATATTAAATTAAATTTTCCTAAAATTATGTAGACTTGGTTGAGCTAGAATTGAAATCGAGTAGATGTATATTTTATGTCGTTAAAAAAAAGGTATCCTCTTTGTTAGAACAAATCCTTGTAAAGAAACTGAACTGATATTCATATACTAGTTTAGATATCCCAATATCTGCTGACTAATATATTGATATTAGCTAATATCAAGAAATATCGGTATTAACCCAACCCTAGGTATAATAATATTGAAGTCACTATGTAGCTACCATTTGGCTAGTTACCAACTTCCCTACCAAAGGACTGAAATCCATCCGATACCGATACACATGTACAAACCAGCACAGGATCTTCGACCAAAGATCGACAGGAATGGAAAAACATGAGCGATGTCCAACTAGTCCACCCCATGACGTTCAACGACAAGCTGAGAGAAGAAAGCTACGCCATAAAAAAACCTTGAATTCGATATCACCGAAAACGCACGCAAATAACATGCACACATTCAACTCAACACGACCACCATAATAACAGGATGTCTGGCTATCATCGGCATATTCCTGTTATGCTTAAAACTGATGAAGGAGTGGAGATTAAGATATACTCCTAGTACCGAGAAAGTGAGAGACCCTACAGTCGAGATCATACCAGTAATATTCGGAAGGAACAATTCCTGGCATCTGACAAACAAATTATCACGGATCTGCACACTTTAAAAAAAAAAATTAAATAATACAACAAATTAGATATAATGAAGTATAAGACGTCTTGGGCAAGACGTTAAACTGCTCTACAGGCAATTCCAAGCATCTGATTTTACGAAATAAATTCTCTAAACTTAGGCGTCAGGACACCTTCGACAAGATTGAAGATGATATCCTCATGGAAGCACTAGTGGAAGCAGACGAATTTCATAGGAATTTGGGACTCGACGAACCAGAGGAGGATGCACCAGCGGAACCAATAGATGACAGAATGCCAATTGAAATTAGGGAAATGTTTCGAAATATAGTATACAAAGCAACAAGAAAGAACTAATAACAGACGGTCGGTGGAAGAAGAAGAAGAATCGCACATCAGGCCTGGAAACAAAGAATTTAGAACTCTTCTGGATGCCACATATTTAAATTTCATCGAAAATCAGGAAGATGAGACGCATCCGAGGGTAACATAAACAGTTGACACTGCATGCGTTATAACAGCAGACGACTTTCACCATCATAAAAGATGTAACAGAATACTTAACACCAAAAAGGAAGAGAGGTTAACAAGAAGTTATTGAGTTATATTTATTTACAGTAATATTATTTATATAAAAAAATAAAATAAAAATATATATATATATATAACAATAATAATGGTAAGTACATAATCATTGCCATCTAGTAGACCATAAAATTTAGTATAATAGTAAAAGATATCGTTCCCGGGATATAAATAACGGCTATTCTAAACCTCTTTGAAGTCCTACACGCCTCTCTAGTCACCGGGCGCGTCCACAGGTTGCGGATAGTGGGAGTCCAGGAGAAATCTCTTGGATAGTCAAGGAATAGGCCAAAGAGTAAGGTTATCTGTACATGGAGGGGAATGGAGTAGACTTGACCTTAGTCCACTAACACTATAAATTTAAACGTAGAAAACTGGAAAGTTTCTCCCGAGCATTCCTTTTCGGATAATGGGAGAATTCTTTTCGACATTTATCGGAAGGTTCAGGTAGGAAAACCCTACAGGAATCCAAGGAACACGGATTGGCATATATTTTCCACCGAAGTGGAAAAGGCAATGAAAACAAAGAGCATTCAGTGTTTCGGTACCTACCTCTACACGGTGGCGGATCTGTAAAAGTCCGTAAAACAACTTTGCGAGATCTTGCTAAAGCCTTACAGAAAACTTGAGCGGAAACCAATCAGTGGTGGAACAAAGAGCTCAAGCAGCAGAGGGACGCTACTGGAAGGCTTCATAACAAAGCAAAGAAAAGTAAAGAAGAGGAGGACTGGGCTAATTATAAGCGCAGTTTTAATGAGTATAAGGGTAAGATAAGAAAGGCAAAATGGGACTCAAAATGGAAAAAGAGGACGTGAACGAGGCCTCAAGGTTCAGGAAAATTCTTTGCAAATACGTTATAGCCACGGGAAACCTGAGGAGACCAAATGGTTCGTGGACGGAGTAGAGCAAGGAGACACTAGTGCTGCTAATGGAAACTCAATCCCCGGGCTGCTTGACAACTTAAGGTAACTTTAAGGGACGCCATCACCAAGGAGAAGGTAATAAGTATGCTAAATAGTAGAATAATCAGTACAGAAGCGGGGGATAACAAGATAAAAAGACCGGCGACCAGGGGCACGCCACAAGGAAGATTAATGTCCCCACTTTTGTCGTTGATCGTAATTAACTCGATCTTAAAATACCTAAATCTTAAAATAAAATAAATATTAAGAGTAGAAGAATTAGAGTCACCGCCTACGCAGATGACGTAGTCATACTGACACATAACAAAGTCATAAAAACGATATGCGGCACTATGGGTGGAGCCTTTAGAGGGACAAATAAGTGGGCAGAGGGGAACAGGCTAGGGATAAATCCTGAAAATATGAAGCTTGTTCTCTTCTCACCAGAAGATATAAGACACCGCAGGTCAGACTACCAAAAGTGAAAGGACAGGTATTAGATCTCTCGAGAGAGGCAAAGTACTTAGGAGTCATCCTGGACTCTGAGCTCACTTGGAGGAGAAATGTGGAGGAAAGGATGAAAAAAGGGATAAGCACTCTCTACACATGTAGGAAGATGTTTGGTAGAAAATGGGGTCTACAGCCACGTATCATACTGTGGATCTACACAATGATCGTCAAACCCAATACCACGTCTGGAGCCCTTGTATGGTGTAAAGCCATGGACAAGGAGATCAATAAACAGATGCTTGGCGGAAAAACTCGCAAGGACAGGAACCAAAATTCACAGTGCTGAAGAAGCTAACTCCACAAAGCCACAGATGAGATTGTTGAAAGAGACCATCGACAGGATAATTAGGATAATTATTAACAAAAAACAAACTTTTGTAAAACCATTGCTCATTGCTTTAGTAGGTAAATCATACAATTCAAATTATAGTAATGAACCCTTGAATAACCACTGCTTTATATAATCGAAAACGTTAAAATAAAGTTATGAAATACGAGAATCTTTGCAAATTGTAATATATTATATTAAAATTAATACTAAATGTATTAGCATATTACATGCGTAACATGCTTACAATCATGATATATATATATTAGGGTGTTGCTTAAAAATGGACGGATAAACGGGTGTTGCTTAAAGTGTGGCTGATAGGCCAGCCTTCGTCATCATTAAATCAGTCACGGTTACCAACCATTCATGAGGTGCTATGTCTTTTTTGGCATTATAAATTAGAAATGAAGAAATGTGTCAAAGTTTCTGCTACTTCTACTGCTGAAGAAATTTTGAGTGTGTGGGGAAAAGGCCGGAATTCCAACCAAGTGGAAGCAGCACGTCATCTCCAAGGTTCAAAAGTATTTTACTGAGTGGCAAAAGCTGCAAAAAAATAAAAAAAAAAACAAAGCAAAACGCTCTGCAACTGTGATTGGTAGAGAAAAAAGTTGGAAAGATAGTTTGTCCAATCTCTTTGACATTGCCCATGCAGATGCATTGAAACTAATTAAAAATGAAGTGGACCGACGATTTTTGCTGAATCAATGAGAAAACCGTCGTGGCCAGATTGGTTTTTTAGATAAGGCCAGTGTCAAGAAAGAAGTTGAAAAGAAAAAAAATTAGCCAGGGTTCAGCAACTGAAGGAAAAGGAATCAACTGCAATGCAGGCCCTAACAGAAAAATGTCCACTTTCTTGGTCGGCAAGCTATAGCAGTGCGAGTTTGAATACGACTTCTGACAATATTTCAAACACAATTAATTCGGAAACAGAGCAACATACTGAAAAATTACCGCCGAAAAGAGGTAGAAAAAAACTAGTTTCTGCTGATTTGGCTACAAGTCTAGATGCCGGTAAGTTGAGTCATAGAAAAACTGCTGTTGTGTTAACAAAAACTCTGAAATGTTTGGGAAGAGATTCTTTAGAGTACAGCGTGAATTATGCATCTATTCAACGGCTGCGAGTGAAACACCGTAAAGCTGCAGCGTCAGACTTGAAAGAAGTATTTAAGCCTGAGGTTCCACTGACTGTGCACTGGGATGGGAAATTAATTGAAGACATTACGGGATACCAGACTGTAGATCGTCTAATGATTTTGGTTTCAGGTCAGGGTGTTGATCAACTCCTAGCAGTGTCAAAGCTTGATCGACGCACTGGGGAGGCTTGTGCTTCAGGTGTCTACGAAACTGTTATATCGTGGAACTTAGAACAAAAAACAAATGTCTTTGCTTTGATACCACTGCGGTTAATACAGGGTTAAGAACTGGAGCCTGCATTTTGCTGGAACAGAAAATGCAAAAGGACATGCTTTGGTTAGCTTGCCGCCATCACATCATGGAAATTATGTTAGAGGCAGTAGTGAGTCAAGCTCTTGGGCCATCAAGTGGACCGGAAATACTTCTGTTTAAAAGATTCAAAGCAGCTTGGCCTCAGATTGACCAAACCAAATATGATCATGCACCATCCAGTGCACAAGACAAAGCCTCTGATATCACGGCTTTTGCTCAAGACCAACTGAACAAATTCCAGCCACGCGATGACTATAAAATATTGTTGGATCTGACTATTGACTTGGGGGGTGTGCCTTCAAAGGGAATTTCCTTCAAAGCTCCAGCTGGACTTCACCGTGCTCGGTGGATGGCGAAAGCAATCTACTGCTTGAAAATAAGTTATTTGCACAACAGTTCAAACTAAAGAACAAAGAAGAAGGCAACTTACAGCAAGTTTGTGCTTTCGTAGTCACGATTTACGTAAAGTTCTGGTTCAGCTGCTTTTCTGCATGTTTTGCACCTAAAAATGACTTGCAAATGCTAAAAGATCTCAAGGAATACCAGCGAGTTGACAAAAATGTGGCTAAAGTGGCTATGAAAAAGATTCTGGTCCATCTTCGGTATCTGTCAGAAAAACTGGTGGCACTTGGGTTCTTTGACGACGACTTGCATCCTGAAATAAGACAGAAAATGGTATCTGCTCTCCAGAATGATGGATTAGAACATACACCTAAGAGAGTGACGTTGTAATCAACCGACATGAACCTTATCAGTGAGAGAGAGTTACATCATTTCGTTACGAGCAACACGATGCGATTTTTTGAAATTTTGAACCTCCCGACCAGCTTCTTGCAGAGCAACGTAGAATCGTGGTCAGATGACCCGGAATATAAAGCTGCCAAAGATATAGTCAGTTCAATGAGGGTCGTCAATGATACAGCCGAAAGGGGTGTGGCATTAATGGAAGAATTCAACAAGCTTATTACCGTCATTGAAGAACAGAAGCAGTACCTTTTGTTAGTTGTGAAAGACTGCAGAAAGAAATACCCGAATGCGAAAAAATCCGCTTTAGTCTTATAAAAATCGTATTTTTAATTTACTTTTGCTTATTTGTCATAATTTTATATATTTGTGTGTAAAACTGGTTCGTACTAAAGTAACATAATTCAAACAAAACAACTACGTGTTCACCTATGGAAAACTTAATTTAAGGTATTTAAAATTAATAAAACTACAGGTCAACACTTCAGTACCAATTGTAACAGACAAGGATATACATTTCAAGAATAAATACTTCGTTAGTTTACAAAACAAAAAAAAAAAATGCGGGACTTTTCTAAAGAGGGGAGCAAATGTTGTGAATAAAACTCCCATGTCGACAAACAACTAGATTGACATCTACGGTCTAGCAAAAGTACGGATCAACACCAACTGTTGAGCAACACCACCTATTAATCCAACCTAGAATAAATCCTTCTATCCCTCATCCATTATGATGTCCATGCTAAATTTCCCCAAATCTAAACCGACAATCGTAGGTCTGTACACAACCAGCCGGCGATGGTAGTTCTAACCCCAGACCCAACTCACTCGCTAGTTTAGATACACTTACCTTTGTTATCTTACCTTGAAATTAAACCAACAATTAGAACACTTACCTCGACCATAGACACTTACCCAGTTGATCAGTAGCTGCAAGGGAAAATCAAATGAAAAGGAAACTACTTACCCAGTGACCTAGTTTCATAAAGTGCAAAAGGACTTTCGGTCAGTTACTTTTCATTGAAACATCTTTCAAAGAGGTCATAATCTCGGTCACTGACCTCGGATATTACTGAAGAAAACCATATGATGAAATACTCACCTCTTGTTGGAACATTAATGGCCACAGATTTTGCTACTCGAGCAGTAACATTTTCAACCAAATACAGGGAACTGTTGGTCAAGATACAGGGATATATTGATGGGAATTCACGAATGAACAAATTCAAATCAACAGGTGGGATACACTAGAAGATAAGAAGAAAATTATGTATAAATAGGAAAGAAATGGAGCAGGAAGAAAGTCTAAGTCAAGCCTGAGAGGAAGCCAAGTCTAAGCCGAAGACAAGCCGATACCTTATTCCGTGACGAGCTCCTGAAGAAGACGATACCAAGACGAGTTCCTGAAGAAGACAACACCGAGACGAGTTTCTGAGGAAGACACCACCGAGACGAGTTCTTGAAAGAGATAAAACCGAGACGAGTTCCGAGTTCCGAGAAGTTAAAATCTAAACGCGGTAAACCGATCATCGGCCACCAATCAAGTAGACGACGGGCAGATAACGTTCGATAATGATTCTCGCAACCAAATGATCATTGGAGAAAGCTTTGAAAGATCCCACCGCGGGACCTCGACCAATCCCGTTTAAGAAGTAACGCCGACTTCAGGCTACAAAACCTTCTGTACCGAACCACCGCTTCCAACCGGAGGAAACTGGTCCTGCCAACAACAAAAGAATTAAGACGCATTGCCAGTAGGAGAATCAACCATCTCAAAATGGATCGCAGGAAGTATAGGCTGATAGAGAAGTCCAACAGAGCAGTAGTACCGCAAAAGTAAGATTTAAGTCGAGAAAACTAGTATTTAGCAGATGTATCAAAGTGTAAAAAAAAAATCCGAAAGGCCCAGTCAAGGTCCGCGCCGTAGATTTGCCGTGAAAACTTGGGGATAATATTATAATAAGTGTTTCATATTAGTATGTACTTAAATCAATGTCTCCTATACAATGGTTATATAGAGTAATACGGTGACAGAAAAGATAAATCACAAGTTTATTTTTTCGTGCCTTTTTTCATTTCCCCTTTAATGCTGCCGTAGCTTTAACATTTAGTTGGTACTGGACACTTTAGGTTTTTTTAATTTCGTACTTCACCGAATATTTTTGTTGTTTCAATTCAGGTTTTGGTAGCTCTTCTCAAAACGCCTTATAATGACACCCGAACGAACGTCTTACATAATCGCATTCTCACGCTACACTGATTTACAGTTTTACGCAACGCTTATTAACAACAATTAAGCGTAAGTGAACTAGCCCGATGACGTCACGCGCAACACCGATGCCGCACGATAAACACGTACAGAAATTTTCTTTTCATTGTGACCTCAAAAGTTGTTATCGCATCATTAGCCTCGTAGCTATTGGCGGTTGAAGTCTGACGGTTTATTGTACCGCAAGAAAGTTTGACTGACTATCAGTGTACTTAACGAGCGTAAAGACGTTTTAACGTCAAAAAAATTACAATAAAATTTTCGTACTAATATCTACTTTAATTATAAAACTATTAATTACAATGGTTATGGAGAGTAGTACGGTTACAGAATAGATAAATCACAAGTTTATATTTTTCCGCGGTTTTTTTATTTCTTCTTCGATACCGCCGTAGCTCTCACATATGCTCGGCACTGAACATTTGTGGTTTTTAATATTGGGTTTAATCCGGGTTTTTCCCGATTTGAATTTCTTACAATTCGGTGTATATTTACGACTCATATGAGACGATATCTTCCATATTTTTTCGATTTTCAAATTCATAGCAATTTGTGCTTATGTTTCGGAGAATATTTCTATTGTTTCGCTTTAGGTCCTGGTAGCTCTTTTCATGCTTTTTTCAATGATACCCCATAAATACCCTCACACAATGCTTAAAAACAACAATCACGCGAGTTACATCCGGTCACGAGGCTGAAAATTCGATACAGCCCCAGCGAAATTCCCTGGATATGGGAAACATTAAAGTAAGTATCAAATAACCATAATGTTCCCAGAGAATTTCGCCAGATTCTGAAATTTAAGTTTTGATAAGAAAATTGTCACGGTCCCACGACCGCTTTTTAATCTTAACAAATTCTTTCCCATAGTTATACTTTCCCATAGTTTTATCTTTTAACGGATTCCACAGTTTAGATTATCAAGTAAGGAAAATATAGAATTTAGTCTTAAGACCGAATTTAAGTTGTCCAGACGTTACTCCCAAGAGTCGTCCAATTTGTAAAATTCATAAAATTTTATCAAATAAAGTATATTTTATCGGAAAATAAAGCTTTTGAGTTTATTTTAAATTTTCCAAAAATAATAAAAATCTAATTGGCGCAGTCGGTAGGATTGCTATCTAAAGATTGGCAATCTAGTGAAACGAGCACTTAGCTCTCGCGAAGTTTCATTCGGAATAAAGGGAAAAGCCTTAATCCCTTTTCTGATGCTGAGGCTGGCATTGGGTTATTCTTCGTGAATGAAAATAATTTAAACAATTGTGAAAGAAAAAAAAAAACATAAATCAAATACAAAAAACTGAGAAAGAACTGACCTTATTGAAAATTTCAAGTGTTTCCAGAAGTAAACAGAAATATACAAAAAAGTGTAACAAAAATGATAAATTAAAAGTAACTGTGATTCAAAAAAAAAAAAAACCAAAAATTTATCAAAATTTTTTTTTCCCATAAATGAACCAAAATACAAATAATTCAGTGAAATAATAACATATGAGAGTGAAAAACCGTGCTTCGAACTAAAAGTTTAATAGTTGTGTATCATAGTAAACAATTTTTTGTTAAAAAAAAAAAAAAAAAAAAAAGTGTTAAATAAATAATTTTTTTTTTTAACTCAAAGAACACAAACAAAAAAAAAAAAAAAACCATTTTCAAATAGTGGCGAAATTACTTTTCCGATAGTGAAATTTATTACAAAATTAGACAAAAAATATTTGATAGAAATCGTCGAATTCAGGACAATCAAACAAACATGGTAGAGCCAACCGTACAACAGTTGCAAGAAATGCTGCAACAATTGAGGGATCAACACCAACAGGAAATTGAGGCACTAAGACAACGTATTGATCAACCTGTAAGAGCCATCGATTTATCACCTGACCAAATAATAACGAAGTTCCAACATGTGAAAACATTTCGCGGCAAAGAGGACTTCGGTCTTCAAGAGTTCATCAGTGCAGTCGAGAACGTAGGACTATTATGCAGAAAAATAATGCAGAACTTCTACGTCATGGCCTCCAAATCATTTTCACGGAGAAAATTCAAGGGGATGCTAAAAGGTGCGTTCAACGAATCGGACAAAATTTGACTTGGGAGGAAGTGAAACGAGAATTGACGACGCAGTTCAGGCCAAGAAAAAGTTACAAAAAGTTAATGGATGAGTGCCGCAACATAAAGGTAAAGACATTAAGAGAACTATTTAATGTTATAAGAAGAACAAATAACGACCTTAATGAAATCTATGAATTTGATAGTAATAAGCCAACCAACTATAGCCCAGAAAACAATGATAAAAATTTAGTAGATATAGTTAAGGATATGATAACTGGAAGTTATCGTATAAATATTAGAATTAACATGTCTCTAAACGAAGTTTACAATTCTTTTGACGATTTGAGTCTACTAGATGAAATGGATGTAATCCACCCTGATTATAGAAAATTTAATAGAGACTTTCGACATCAGGGACACAAAGAAAATTCGTATAACAATTCATATTCAAATCAAAATCGAAATCTGGCCCCCAAAAGAAATAACTTCGGGACAATTTAGAAGAAACGAAAATTTTGAACGCGAAAGAAATACTTTTGACAATAACAGATCCGAACAGTACAGACGAAATGAGACATATTCGCAAAATTTTAGACATCGAAGATATTTTAATTCAGGGAATAACAGGTCAGGACAAAGTAGGCAAGGTTTTAGAAATAATAATAATTCAAGTAGTGTAGAACCCATGGAAGTGGATAATATTCAACACAGCGACGTAAATTTTACCAACAAGCCTCGGAACGACCACTACCAATAGTGTCATTCACTATTGACAACGTCAAGATCGATTGCTTGATTGATACTGGTTCTGAGACTAGTATTTTAAACCCAAACATACTACCAAATTATTCCGTTGAAAAATTGGAAAAACCCCTTTATTTCTCTACCCTTAATGGAGTGACAAAAATAGAAACAAAAATCGTCACTCCCATCCCAGATGAAATTGGTGTCTCAGGTACGTTATCGTGGAAAGTAATGGAGTTGCCTAGTCGTAAATACGACGCTATAATTGGCCAAAATTTTCTGACCCCTTTTAAAGCTAAAATAGACCTAGAACGCGAATATATTCAAACAAACGGTTATGAAATATATTTCAAAAATAAAGATCGGTACTTCATTATAAGCGAAATTTGTAATCTCGAAGGAAGCCACCCCGATAAATTGAATCTCGATCACCTTAATTCCGAGGAAAAATGCAACATTAATAAGATTTTAAAACAGTACGGAGAGTTATTTTATCAAGAAGGAGACAAGTTGACCTCAACTCATGAGGTGATGCACGAAATTATAACTAATACAAACAATCCAATATACTCAAAAATCTATCGATATCCCCATGTCCATGAACAGGAGATAGAAACACAAATAAAAGAGATGTTGGAACAAAATACAATAAGACCCAGTGACTCACCCTACAATAGCCCTTTGTGGATTGTGCCAAAAAAGCTAGATAATTCAGGTGAGCAAAAATGGAGGATAGTAATTGATTATAGGAAATTAAATGAAGTTACCGTCAGCGATAAATTTCCGATTCTCAACATTGAAAGTATCCTTGATAAGCTAGGAAGGGCACAATATTTTACCACACTTGATTTAGCCAAGGGATTCCACCAAATATTAGTAAGACCAGAGGATAGGAAGAAAACAGCATTCTCCACACCATTTGGGCATTACGAATACCTGAGGATGCCTTTCGGGCTTAAAAACGCCCCGGAAATTTCCACAGACTGATGAATTCAGTCCTACGAGATCTGATCAATAAAGTCTGTGTAGTATATTTAGACGATATACTAATCTTCAGCACCTCTCTAAAAGAACATATTAACAGTCTCAGAAAGGTATTCAATAGATTGCGAGAAGCAGGCCTTAAAATTCAAATTGATAAATGCAATTTTCTCAAAAAAGAGACAGAATATTTAGGGCATATATTGACCCAAGAAGGTGCTAAACCGAACCCTCGTAAAATAAAAATCATACAAGATATAAAACTCCCGACTACTCAGAAACAAATCAAGGCTTTTTTAGGGATGACTGGTTTTTATAGGAAATTTATTAAAGATTACTCCAAGGTGGCATATCCAATGACAAGATACTTAAAGAAAGGAATGACAATAAATAAAAATGACCCTAACTACATCAGCGCCTTCGAAAAATTAAAGGAGATAATCACTAACTATCCAATACTTAAATACCCAGATTTTAAGAAAAAATTCAAATCAGTCACAGAAGCAGTTTCGCCTTAGGCGCTGTGTTAACACAAGATGGCCATCCAATTAGTTATGCATCTAGAACCCTAAACGACAACGAAAAAAATTACTCTACCATAGAGAAAGAGTTATTAGCTATTGTTTGGGGTACCAAATATTTTAGACCCTACCTTTTTGGAAAGGAATTTGATTTGCAAACAGACCATGAACCAATAAAATGGCTCCATGCAAAATACTCTGGAAAAGATATCAATCCCAGATTGCAACGTTGGCTTATTTCTTTGGGAGAGTACAATATTAAAATTGACTACATTAGGGGGAAGGACAACAAAATAGCCGATTTTCTCAGCAGATTAAATGCAGAAACTAATGAAATGAATTCATTAAATAACATAAACGAAATATATTTACCCGGGACTGAAAATTTGAGTTCCAGTCATGTAGAATCCAACGAAGCTGAAAATTTGAGGACGATTTATACAATGGAAGAAAACACCGTAGCTGAAGACACGGAGAATTTCGAAGGGTATGCATTGGAAGAAAATAGAAATGAAAATACAGAAGAATCGGAGGGAAGTACAAATACCTCCCTGCAAAATAACATTGAGGAAGAAAGCAATCAAACCATTCACTCCCAGGAAGAAAATCTGGACGATCATATTCCAATTTTGGAAACAGTAGTCAATAGGTTTAAGACACATTATACTAAAAGCATCAAAAGAAAAAGAATTCGAGACCATTTTCCAAAATAAAAGAATTTTTATAGACCAACAAGACGTAGTCAATCTAAACGCCAATGACATACTAAGAAGATATATTTCAAAAGGAAAAGTTGGCATTTTTTCGGAGCTTGATGATCACGAATACAATAAATTGCAGCAGATAATCACCAATTTATTCTCACAAAAAGAAAACGTAAAATTTGTGCGATGTAGTTACTTCGCTATGGATATTGAAGACGAGGCCAAGCTTAAACGTAACATATCACTCTACCATAAAAATGAGTCAGGACACTCCGGGATTGTAGCAACGTATGAGGGGTTGAAAAACAAGATTTACAATCCAACCCTCAAAACTACGGTTCACGAAATAATTAATAATTGTGAAATTTGTGCAGCAGGAAAGTACGATCGTAATCCAATAAAGAAGAAATTCAATTTAACAGAGACTCTTTTCACTACTAACGAAATAATTCACATCGACACTTACGTAAATAGTAAACACTCCTTCATAAATTTTCTCGATAAATTCTCAAAACACGTAATTAGCTTTTATCTTGAAGACCGTAATAGTCAAACAATAATTGAAAACCTTAGAAAATATTTGGCAATAAAAGGAAAAATAAAAAAATTTGTTTTTGACAACGAATTTAACACCAAAAATATAGCACAATTTTGCAAACAAGAAAACATTGAGTACCATATAACGAAACCAAATAATCATACCGGGAACTCCGATGTAGAACGTTTTAATAATACAATCACAGAACGAATTAGGACTCTTAATATCGAAGAAAAATTACCAATCAAGACACAAATGTTGAGGGCTGTTATGTTTTACAGTAACACCTTCCACTCAACAATTAGGGCAGCACCTTTAGAAGTACAACCGACAACAGGAGCACAAGGTAAACCACAAGATTATTCGCGAAAGATTAGAAAATGTGAAAGCCAAGATAATAAATAAAAGAAATAGGGATAGGGAAGATTATACTGAAAATAGAGAAGAAGGATTTATTAAAAATTATAAGTCAGTTAGGCATAAGGAGCAACCTAAATTTAGAAAACATAAACTACAAGGTATTCATGAGAACAATATTAAGAGACCTTTTAAATTCTTAGCTAACACTGGTATTGGGGATTTTAATCCTGATGGCACCTCTCACGAACCAAACATTACTGGTTGAAAAACTATCTTCAGAAACGGGTTATGCAAAAATACAACTCGAGGAAATAGAAGTAGCTAGCCAATTCGACATAGTCTTGCACATTATAAATCCAAAGGAGATCCTGGAAATAGTTGAAACATTGGAGCAAACAATAAATTCAATAAAAATTGGAAATAAGAAAAACCTCGTAATTCACCAAATAGAAAGCATTAGGACACAGGTAAATACACTTATCCCACACAGATTTAGAAGAGGTCTAATTAATTTAGGGGGAAAGGTCTTGAAATGGGCCTTTGGTACACTAGACGAAGACGACAGAAAAGATGTAGAAGGACATTTGAATACGGTCGATCAAAACAATAGACAAATTATTCAAGCTATCAACCAACAGGTCAAAATTAATAACAACTTTAATCAATCTTTTACTTTGATCAAAAACTCAATCGAAGACGACCGAATTAAAGTCATTAACCAGTTAAACGAAATCGAAAAACGAACATATTCGGAAAGCATGTTTTTGGAACCGTTAATTAAACTTGACTATGTTAAAAGACAAGTCGACAATATACAAGACAATATAGCATCAGCAAGACTGGGTATAGTACATCCAAGCATACTGACTAGAGACGAACTCATGACTTATTACATCGACTTCAAAAACTAACACATATTCGGCTGGGAGTAGCCAGCTATTATAACGAATCAATTATTTGTGCAATTAAAATACCGAAATCATTTCAAAAATTTCATAAAAAACTTTTGATACCAATTGTAAATTCGAATTTTAAACAAATAGATCAGGAAATGGAATTTGTAATAGAATATAGGAACAAATCATACATGTACGAACCAGAAAAGGCATTAAAAGAACTTAGAATAAGTAAACATTGTATTTTTAAAAATAAATGTAAATATGTAACAAATGCCGAAGAAGAGTTCATTGAAATTGACAACGATTTGTTAGTTTTAAATAATATTAAGAACAGAAAAATGAATAGCTCATGTGAGGAAAGATCTTTCACTTTAAATGGAAATTATCTCATAAATTTTCAAAATTGCACTATCCAAATTAATGAAAAAATTTACAGTAACATAGTCAATAAATTTTTAAGCAAATTTTCCATTCCATTCGACGAAACATTGCAACCAAAAAGAAACCAATTACCTTTTGACGATATTTTGTTTAAACAGGAACAAAACATTAAACAAATTGAAGAACTAAAGTTTCACAAATATGTTACGATTGGTTTAGGATCCTTCTCGATAATATGGATAGCTGTAATTCTAGTGATAGTACTTCTTCTTGTTGTAAAAAGAAAGTCTAAGAACAAAACATCCATAAGGATTCAGGAGAATCCTAATTTTAGCGGGGGAGGAATTACATCCGGTCACGAGGCTGAAAATTCGATACAGCCCCAGCGAAATTCTCTGGATATGGGAAACTTTAAAGTAAGTATCAAATAACCATAATGTTCCCAGAGAATTTCGCTGGATTCTGAAATTTAAGTTTTGATAAGAAAATTGTCACGGTCCCACGACCGCTTATCAATCATAAAAAATTCTTTCCCATAGTTATACTTTCCCATAGTTTTATCTTTTAACGGATTCCACAGTTTAGATTATCAAGTAAGGAAAATATAGAATTTAGTCTTAAGACCGAATTTAAGTTGTCCAGACGTTACTCCCAAGAGTCGTCCAATTTGTAAAATTCATAAAATTTTATCAAATAAAGTATATTTTATCGGAAAATAAAGCTTTTGAGTTTATTTTAAATTTTCCAAAAATAATAAAAATCTAATTCGCGTGGGCGACTATAATAGCCTGATGAAGTCACGGGAAAAACAAACGCCGCACAATAAATTCGTGCAAATATGTTCTATCCACTGTGATCTCAACCGTTGTTATCGCGTTTTTAGTCCCGTAGTTATTGGCGATTGAAAAATGACGGTGTTTTGTAACACAAGAATGTTAGACTGGCTACCAATGTACAAACTCAGCGAGAAGAAAGACGTTGTCACGTCAATAAAGAAATAAAAATCAATAAAAGAGTTTAAAAGAATTCCCACACGCACTTGTACCGGGAAAAACCCAGCAAGATTTAAAATTTTCATTTGAAGAGTATGATGAAGTTTTGTCAGTCTGCGAGGGTACGTTCATTTGTTCCCAATGTAAGAGGAGTATTAGGCTACTGCAGGTTGCATTAGGGCAATTACTGTGTTACTAATATCGAAATCGATATTTATCGTTCGCAAAAAAAATATCGATAAATCGGTTCAATTTATAAAATTAAGATCGCGTTCTAAAAAATAGTATACTTAATCTAACATACGTTAATGACATATTTCTATGTTCATATATTTTCATATTTATAAAAGTTACATTATATTTTTCTCAAAGTATTCAAAAATATTAATTTTTCCTTATGCAAGGTAAAAGTCATATATTTGTCGGTCTGAAGAAAATATCGTTTTTTCGTTCATTTTCGATAGTAAGAATTTTACATCGATATATCGATATATCGGAAAAGTGAATATCGCTTAAAAATATCGATATATCGAACAAATTATATCAATATTTCGATATTTTTTCGACATTCCTGGACTGCAGTACCAGCACGAGATAAGCGCTCAACCTGTGCACTATGTAACAGAATTCAAAACAATAAGATAATATGTTGATGTTGATAGCCGTGTTCTTTTGGTCATCGCTATCGAGGACAAAACTAGAGTAGCAAAAGAACGCACCGGACTTGTTCTCGATAGATTACAAACTTTTACTAACTTCACTTTATATTTACATGAACTTTTTTCGATTTTTTTTCATTTTGTTAGCCCTTGCTTCTATAAATTCCTCACATATTACTTGAATTTAAATTTTCAGATGAAATTAACTGAAAGTTTTGAAGAAAATGTGATTTTTTGGAATTTATAGGAAAATTTAGGTTCGCGTCAAGGAAAATAAACCATGCCGCCATCTGGATATTTCTAGCTCGCCCATTCTGGATATGCTGTTCAGAACTAGCGATCTAGTTCCAGTAATTGTTCAGAACTGGACTTGTTCTGAAGAATGTATGGGATTTGACAGTTCAGTTCTATTAGAGTGACTAAAAGAACACAGCTGATATGTTGATAATATGTTTTTTGTATTTTTGGAAGTTCATTCTGGTGAACATTGCTGTGCAATAGTCTCGCACCTTGCTTATTTTGGAAACTTTGTTGGTGAACATTGCTGGTCCTATAATTCGGATGAGTTCAATTGTAATTTTTGAGCCAACAAGGACGTGATATTTTCAGATGTCTTATTGGATTGGGAAAGCGGGCAGAGTACACATTAACTAATTTGCCAATAAGCACTCTAAATAAGAAATAACACACAGATGGCAGGATGAGGTCCTGTTGACTCGATCTAGGGGCGGAAAACATGAAATTAATAATTGTGAAAAATGTTACTTTTTTATGAATAATCAATTAATTTTTTTTTTGGTGGTAATTACTTTTTTATTCTTAGTTATGATGTGATGACTTCTGTTTGCGTGTTTACCCCGCCCAGCACCCCAATTCGCTCCGGATCCCGCATTATTGAAAGGTAGATATTTCATATAAATACTAATAAATTTCACGTAACGTAACGCTCAGTGCTTAACACACCCTTTAAATTAAATTATGGATCAGTATATTGGGAATATGGTCATGTAGGTAGATTTCTGGGTTCGACGCTCAGTTGATTAATTTTTTTGTTAATTTAATATATTTTTTTTTTAATTTAATATTTTTTTTTTTATGAAAATAAACAGAAATATTTATATTATTACTATTTTTCTTTATATTTATTTTTCAACATATTTATTTTTCATGTAATTTGTGATCATAACGTTTCTGTAATGGATTGTTTTATTTGATTTTGTATGAACGTTCAAATTTTACAAAGGTAACTAAATTACTATTAGCAGGTACGACTTTTGTGTAAAATCTGAAAACCATAATATATGGCATATATACGCAGAATAGTTTTTCTTTAAGTTTTTGTTTTTTATTTTTGTTTATTGAAGAATCTTAATATGTGAATACGCTATATTTATTGGTTAATGTTTTTGATCATATTTGATGATGGCCACTTTTGCTCCAAGAGAATAGTAGTTTAAGTATGAAATAAATGTTATGAATTTAGGTTTTGAACACAAGTATATGAAGAAACGGTTGTTTATAAAGAAATAGACATAAAAATATAATAATATCTTTCCGCTTTCCACTAATTTTACAAAATTATCAGCGATAACCAACATGAGGAGTAACGCACAAAATGGGCATAACGAATGGCTTTTGAATTTAGTTGGAATTTCTGGTATAGGTATAATTGAAATACCTCAACAAATGATGGAGCAAAATGATGAAATCTTTGGAATCTGTGGAAACATCAATTATTATCAGTTATGTGAACTTGCTGGAAGAGTTATAGGCGCATCAACTAATATTCAAGCTCTTGAAATGGAGAATCAAATTATTGACTTGATATCTGGACATAAAAATATTTAATATAGTCCTGACTCCATAGTTACAGGACATTCGAATGACGAATATAACTATCCAATAGAATTCGGAATGCCGCTTCATAAGTTAATTCTTAAGAAAATATTCTGTTGCTGCGAAACCTCAACCAAAAGAAGATGTATGTACCGCAACAAGATTGATAGTTGAAGAGTTGGCAAAGATAAGACTGTTCTCATACAAAGAACCATTCTGGCTCCATTAGATATGTTATTACCATTTGTTTTGAAGCGACGTCCATTTGGAGATATTCCACGATATCACAATTAACAAATCACAGGGCCAGCCTTTCGACTACATATATTGGAATTGATTTCCAGATTCCTGTTATTTCACTTTGTCAGCTATACGTAGCATTGTTCAGATCGAGAAATGAACGTGAAAATGAATAATAAGACAATTTTACTTCAGCTCTCCGTCATTCATGACGGGGAATTAATTCGTTTATAATATAATACGATATAAAACGTTACTAATTTTTTTTAAATAATTAAAAACTTATCCGTCAGGACGTCGGTCTGGTCTCAAAGTGTGTTCTACCTGTAAAGATATTTAAAAACGACCATGAGTTTCTTTGATTTTATTTCTCATTCAAATCATCAATTTTTGAGGAGAAAACCTCGCCGCGCAGTTTAATTTACTCTTCAGTGATTGGTCTCACAGAAGAAGTATAATTCGCGAACTCAAGATAAGTAAACTTTATTTGTCCAAAGAATTTCAGCCAAACGAACGATTCCCAATCATTAAAGGAATTTGAAGGACAACCACTCAACATTTTCCAAAAAAACCCTCAGATGTGGGGGACAACCACGCCACACATCCAAACACACATAGTAGCCGGATCGCCACGCCACCACCTGCCAAATAATCAACTACGCGAGGATCGTTCATATTATTTATTTAAAAATCGGTTTACTTTAAAAATGAAATCTAACGTGCAAAGTATACTTCTTAATCCCCAACTCAATCAACTTCAAAAATCAACTATATGACAAGAACCAGAAGCAATAGCCTATAAGTGAAGCTAATTGCTACTGCACACCACTATTTTAAGAAACAATGGAACTCAACAAGAATCTTCAGAAGAAACTCTATAATTTTTGATGAAATAACACTCGACTACTCAAATTTCAAAATCAAAGTGACTGCACATCTTAATAAACTCAATGAGGATACGTACTCTAAGAAACCGATCATCTTGAAAACCAAATGACACAGTGAGGATGATCACACAAATTAAGCGATCAATTCTTACTAACAAACAAAAGAAACTCAGTGAAGATAATCACTCAAATAAAAGATCAACTTTTACTTACAAACTAATGAAACTTCGTGAGGATAATCATTTTATTAAAAGAGCAACTTAAGAGAAAATACCAAAAATACTCAGTGATTACTCACCACGAATTGGCCAAGTCGTCTCTAACTATCACTTTTTAAAGAATACACACTGTCACTCCCAAAATAAAACTCAGTCACTTTCAATAAAACTATCTCACAAGACTAAAAAGTACTTGGATCATGCATGGGGTTTTATAGTCCTCAAAATTTGCCCTAGCACTTATTTTGAAAAGGCTCAAACAAAGCGCAACAATCTTGCTCCCTTATCCCTATCAAGACCATCCATTCAAGAAATATTCTTTCTCACCATCCTAAAACTGATAAGTTGTCCTCGACAACCTAAAAAGGGGCAACAAAGTATTAAAAACACAACGCCATTTAATTATTCCGTTTATTCCTTTAGAGTTATCTAATGTGGTTTAACAAGGAACAAGATAGTCCTAATCGGCCAGTCCAGCGTTAAAGAAATGCGCCGCAATCCAGATTCGACGATGACCCAGCTGATAAAAACTCCGTCGAAAATACATGCGGTAACGATGTATTACCTCAGCTGCAACATCGTATTACACATTCAACCTTTCGAGCAGAAATAGATGCCGTAATTCAATAAAAAGTTCGTAGAGTCTGGTTATGAGACGTTTGCAGGCGAAGAGCCAAATGCATCGACGAGGTGGATGCTTAAGTAGAAGAGCGAAATGCGGCAACCGCCCCTGTGCAACAAGCAACAGTGAGCGGAAAAATTCCTACGAAGCCCGTAGGCTAGTTTCACAGTATCTCTCTCCCAACCTTTTCAGACAATGACAACGAATGGACATTCATTAAGGATCGATTTAAGAGTTTGATATCAATGTATGAGGGGTTGACGGACATGGATCTTTTCGAGTATCTTATGTCCTGCGTAACTAGGGAGGCAAAAAGGTATATTCATTCCTTAAAACCTATTGGTGACAATAACTCTGTTGCATGGGAGCGTCTTATGGCTCAATGTGACAATAAACGCGCAATCGTAACTGCATCGCTTAACGAATAATTTCTCATAAAATCTTTTCCTACAGAGTCGTCAGCTGCATTCAGAGCACTCCGAGACGGAACCAAAGAGGTCGTCGACCACTTGATGGCATTGAATTGGCCTGTCGATAAATGGGATGACATCCTAGTGGACCTGACTGTGATGCGATAGGATCCACAAACTAGACAAGATTGGGAGATATAACTTTGTACGAGCACAACCCCCGCTGTCTACAAAGAACTCGATGACTATCTCCACACCAGAATTCAAGCTCTATCGCGCTACAAAGAATCGTCTTCATCTCCACCTTCCCAACTAAGGTGTACTGATGTCGTCAATGGAAGTAAATCACTGTAAATTTCGAGAAAAATTCGTGCGCATGCCATGACCCAACAAAGCTCCTATTGTTGCAACAACACTATATCATCAAATGCAAAAAATTCACTGCACTTAAGTTATCCGATAGACGTGAATTCATCACTTCTAATCGATTCTGTCGATCGATGTTTGATTCTAATTGTTGTAAACGTCCACACTTAATGCGGTCGCAAAGGTCGTCACCAAACGTGTAATGAGTGTATCTAAATTGTCCCAAGTTTTTCAATGTCTTACTATATTGTAGTGCTCGATGAAGCATCGTCCAATATTAAGGTAACATGAGTTATAATCGAGAGCACCAAGAAGTGCCTTGTAATTATCGATGAAATAAAACACGTCGTTTGAAGATCCAAATTAGACTGACTTTATTCAAAATAACATAAATTTTTAATACGAAAATGATCATTAAGCTCATTAACATCATGTGAATTAGTTCTATTGATTGCACAAAGTTTGGTTTAATTATTCAACATCTTGGTGCAATCAATTCAGTTCCCATGAGCCAATTAACTCTACAATAAAAAAACTATGGTAAGTAAGTAAGTAAACTATGGTAATTAATTCTGATTATAAATTGTCTTTGCTAAACATTAATAAATTAATTGTCTCTAATAAATAATAATTGATTGTCTCCACTAACTTTTGAAGTCTGTGCTATTATTATAATTAGTTCTTAGTGCTAAATTTTGCCTACGTTAATTGTCTATGGTAAGTATTACAGGGTGACCTTACGTCCCCGCCGTTAAAGAATTTTTTTTTTTTTTTGATTTTATTTTATTTTTATATTCTTTTATGTAATATATTCATGATCATTATAAGTTTTGTATTATGTTTTCTGATGATTATATTAAGCGAACCAGACAATTAATCTTTATTCGCAACTTGAAGTGTTGACCCTTTTTTATGATATCGTCTTTTCTGTGGTGTGGTACCGGATTTATTTTTAAAATTTTGTGTCAACGTCTTGATTTAGTGGTTTTTCCGGAAATTCCACTGTAAAGTGTTTTTCTCCATCCATTCATTTCCTCTTATCATTCAATAAATCTCTTCACTTGCTCTGAAGTGGTCCTCTATTTCTTCCTGGGTTTGCATTTTCTCTTCTTCTGGTTCATCTAACTTAAGTTCCTTGTATAATTTATCAAGGATTTCATCCTCAATAATATCGGTCGACTCCATCTCCTCGTAGAGATTTTCCTGATAACGATAATTGTTAGTTATTGTTTATGTATTTACTGGCCGCTATATTATTTCATATATTTTTACAGTTCTCTGTGTACCATACATATATCTATCTGTTTACTTATCCTAAGCTTTTAAATCTATCCTTATGCACATATTTTGCCTTATCACCTAAGTTTAATTTTACGTTTACACCATTTATATCAATTATTTCAAAAGGACTATAATATTGATTATCCAGTTTTCTTCTGTTTTCTTTCTTAAAAGAACCTTATCTCCTATGTTTACTTTTAATAAATTAGTATTTTTATCAAAATTATCCTTTCTTTTTACCTTTGCTTCTGTTAATAATTCATTAGCTCTTTCATGAGCTTTTTGTACACGGAATCCTAATTCTTGTAAAGAGTCTTCATTGTTGTATATCGGAGATTTATTTATAACTATGTCATTAGGGAAATTTGCCAATTTTCCAAACACTAATGCATATGGAGTATATCCTGTGTCGGAATGAGGTGGCGTGTCATAGCAGAATACATCATAAAGTAAACATTCATCCTAGTTATTATCTTGCTCAAATGAAGCTAAATATTCATTTAGTACTCTATGACTTCGTTCAATAGATCCTGAAGCCTCATAATGGTATGGCATTGAATTTACATGATGTATCTGAAGAGATTCACATTACTTTTTGAATAAATCATTCACAAATTCAGATCGGTTTTTAAAGTTTTGAACGTCCCAAATTTGAAAATAAATTTTTCTAATAAAGCTTGTAAGTGCTTCTTTATTTTCAATTGGAATTGCTTCAATATAGTTAGTCAATTCGCATTGGATGGTTAATATGTACCTAAATTCTTTTGGTATTTTTAAAGGACCTACAGTGTCTGTTGAAATGCTTTCAAAATTTGTAGAAGGTGTGTCTGTTATGACCATCTTCTCTTTTGTGTGTTTTGTTATTTTATTTTTTGCACATGCTTGACATTTGCTAACATAATTCTTAACCATTTTATTCAAATTTTACCAGATTTATCTATGTTTGTATCGTTCTCTTGATACCACAATTTCCTCATTACGGTGAGTCATGAAATTCTTTTATTATTTTAGTTTTCATCACATCATCTACTATTCTATATGGAGTTTCGTATAAAATTATTTTAAATTCCTTCGCCCTCTGTTTTCTTTTATTTTCGATTGCAATCTGTTAAATATTACCTTAGATTGCTAGCTTTAGTTTATTAATATCCTTCTCTTTTTCAGCAAATATTAGCGTCTCCAAGATCAAACCTAACTCATAACATGTACTATGAGGCAAATTTTCTCTATTTGTGCGCACTTGAAATCTCAATTATCTTAATCCTCTTGTTTCAGAAATAGAAGTACATTCCCATAATAGAGTTGATCAGGCTCTAAATTTCAGGAATTGCTGTTCCTTTTCGGCGGAGTTTCCTTCTTCTTAATCATTGCTCTCGTCATGACTTTTATTTCTGTGGGTATCACCTCTTAAAATTTCTGAATCTAGTTTGATTCGTGACAAAGCATCAGCATTTGTATTTATTTTACCTTGTTTGTAAACGATTTCAAAATCATAATTCATCAAGTCTAATCGTATACGCGTTAACTTCGATGATGGATTCTTGTGTGTAAACAAGCTTAATAACGGTCTATGGTCTGTGACAACTACAAATTTTCTACCGTAAAGGTATGGTCTAAAAAATTATCGCCCAGTGTATGGCCAGAAGTTCTTTTTATATAATTGGCTTTTTAATTTCATGTTTATTTAGATTCCTACTGGCGTTTGATATAGGTAAATCTTTCTCGATTTCACCTTGCAAAAAGACAGCACCAAGTGCAAACTGCGATGCATCTGTGGTTACTATGAATTTTTCCTTAAAATTTGAAAACTTAGAAATGATTCCTGACATCTATCTGACCAGATGAAGGGAGTGTCTTTCTTCGATAGATCATTAATGGGTATAGCTATTTCAGCAAAATTATGTATAAATCGTCTGTAGTTATGACAGAAAGCTATGAATCTCTTTGCTTCGTCTGCTGTTGGAGGTTGGGGATAGTTAAGTACTGAGTCATACTTTTTGGGATCAGTCCTGATTCCATCTTGGGTAATATGATGCCCGAGGTATGTCTCTTCTGTTCGGAGGAAATTGCATTTCTGTGGATTTAGTTTGCGATTATATTTCCGGAGCATCTCAAATGTTTTAATGAAACTCAAATTATGGTGTTGTAAACTACAACCAAATATAATAATATCATCCACATATAAAAATGCTTCGGAATCCAAACCGGCTAAAGCTATTGATAGAATTCTCTGAAAACTATTCGTAGAAATTTTTAGACCAAAAGGCAATCTTTTAAATTGGTAGTGTCCACTACTAGTGGAGAAAGCTGTGAGAGGTCTGGAATTTGGGTGTAGTAATATTTGATGATAAGAACTAGTAAGATCAAGCGTCGAAAAATATTTTGCTCTTCTGAGTCGATCAAGTATATCATCTAGCCTTGTTAAAGGAAATTTATCATCCATAATTTTCTTATATAATTGCCTGAAGTCTACTACTAGTCTCCATTTCTTGGTCTCGCCGTCTGATTTTTTCGGAACTATTAAAAGTGGTGAATTATATGGACTTTTCGATAGTTCTATGATGTCTTCATTAATTAGTTTTTTCACTTCTTTATTTATATATTCCACCTGAGATTGTGGCAGTCTATAATTTTTTATGTATACTGGACTTTTATATATAACCGGAATATTTTGTTCATAAAAATTATTATGACTTAGAGTGTCCCCTTGAAGATAAAATACATCCGAGAATTTCTTACAGATATCAACTATAGGTTGCCTTGCAGAAGAATCTAGACCATTAATATTTAATTCTTTCATCAGCCGTTCACTCCTATCTGATTCACTATGAGATGTTTTGAAGTTTAAAATATGGTATTCTTCTAAAGGTTCTATTTTCGGTATAAGATTATTTAATTTATGTATCTAAACATGTGCCACACCTTTGGCAGGAATTATGCATCTTTTTTTATATTAACATTCAATGCCTGCATTCCATTGAATTACCTGCATTCGCGCTGGTACAATTATGTGTTCCAAGTTTGGCATTTTCCTATACATTGGAAGTGTTTCTTCTGCATTGTTCAGTAACAGTGTAATAGTGAAAGGCTCATAACCAATTTTGCATGATGTTTTAATTAGGAAATCTCTACCCAATATGCCATCTGCTAAGATTGGGAAAGTTTCCTCTACTACGTGAAATTTGTGAAAAATACTTTGACCCGCTAATTTTAATTTTGAATCGATAGTACCTATGGAGTATGATTTTGAATTTATCATGCCCGAAAATTCGCATACATGTTCATTCGATACATTATGTAAACTCTTTAACTTATTTATTCTTATGATAGATATGTCAGTACCTGTGTCAATTAAAAATGAAAGAACACCATGGGATATATCCGTTACTAAAGATATGTAGTTCGTCAAATGGCTATCAATAGTATAGATATTTACTGTTCGAGAAATAGATTGCTTATCCCCGTCTTCGGGGGTTTCTACGTTTCCCGAAGTTATCGTGTGAATTCTATTATTGTTATTGTTACCTTTATTTCTATTAGTGTTATTATTCCTGTTATTTCTATAAGAGTTATCACTCCTATTATTTCTGGGGTTATTATTTCGTGTACCGAAGATATTGTTACGGAGCAATTGAGTTGGCCGAGTACCCTGAGAATGGTAAGAATTACGTTTGCTGAAAAAATCGATTGTTCCTGAATGGTTTTTTTTCGTTATTACGAGGGAAATTTCTGCGAAAATTATTATTTTTATTATGTTTTCTAAAATGGAAAAGATTCGCTTGATTTTTCGGCTGCTCCAACTCGGAAGCTACGTGAATTGCTTCTTGCAAGTTCTTTGGCCTGGCGGCAAAAACTGTCGATTTCAGTGGTTCATTAAGACCATTTTTGAATGCATTTAAAGCGATTTGGTCATTTAACGTAGAGATTATTTCTCGGTGAGACTCGCCTTGCTCAGATATTTGAAGCATATTTAATTGTGACACTAAAGTCTCTACCCTTTGGGAGTAGTCAGAAATATTCCTGTTCCCTTCAAACAGCTTTCCCAATTCTGTTTGTATGGATAGTGGAGTTTTGTTTGATTTGAATATCTTTGATAGAACATCCTGCAACGTTTGCAAATTTGTTGGTACTGTTTGTGTTACTAATTTGTTTTTAACAAATTCTGATAACCGCGTCTTCAATACAAATTTTACAAGTTTCGACTTTTCAGTATCATCCTTAAGAGTTTCATGTAAGGATTCTACAATATTAAGGAAATTGCTGAGTTCCTTAACTTCGCCCTTGTACTCAGGTATTATTTTGATAGCAGTAGCAATATCAAAAGTCGCCATTGTCTCGTTATTTAATATCCCTGCTTCAGATTTACTAGATTTCTCAAGATTATTTTCAGATTGTTGTCAACAATATCACTAACTTGTGTGTAAAATTTAGCAAAATCTTCATTTAATCTAATAGCTAAGTTATTATCCTGTAATAAAAGCTCCAAATATACTCTCTTAAATTCAACTCTTGCCTTTTTTTATATAAATCTGTTTCTGTAGTAAGTATTGTGAGGTATATGATCTATTTGGGGGTTTCTTAAAATTTTCTAGTATTTTCTTGAGATCTTGATATAAATCTTGTAACTCTGAAGCCATACTTATGCATTTTGAATTATTTGTTTGGAAACAGTCTTAGTTAAAATTTTTCGGTCGGGGAACCAGAGTGTGGTCGGGGGACCCCCGCCATGAACGAAGTTCCTTACGCTTTTTCTTCGTCACCGAATGTTTTTCAAAATAAAATCTGTATATTTTATTTTATACTTTATGTTATTTTTTTCAAGACAAATTATGTAAAGGAATAATTCACTCAAAAAATTTCATTGAATATCTTAGTGAATATTCATTTATTGGTTATTAAAGTTGATATACAAAATATTAAAAAAGCTTATTTTGTAATGATGCTGGAGGATAGGTGGATAAAGCCGAGGCAAAAGCTGTCTCAATTCGCCGTTTTGGAATGATGAGTAGGGTATCCTTTCATAAAGGCGGGGCAGGATGCCGTTAGATTCGCCATCTTGAAATAAGGTGTGATTTCTTTCAGGTGTTAAAAGATACTGATTTATTTCATTGATTTGCTTTTATAATGTGAAATATTGCAATCTAAGCATATTATTCTCACATCGCATTTAGATATTTAATGCTATTTTTAAATACATATGACAAATTAAACTATAAAAGTGGAATAGTAAACTTACTGGTGCCTTACGTGTGAATCGAAAAATGAAACTTTGCATAAAAATTTTCACGGAAAAAGTAAAAATGAAATTTAATACATCAGTTCTACGCGACAATTAATTGCACGTAAGGTCGTTCGCATGTGGTTTCGATGTCAAGTTTTTATAGTTTGTTGACCTGTACAATTTAATATTTTTTACTTCATATGATTTAATTTTTTCAAGACAAATTAAGTAAAGGAACATATTAACTCAAAAAATTGCATTTACCTAATAATATCTAATAATACCTTATATCTTTATATATTCATTAATTGATTATTGACAATGATATACAAAATAGTAAAAAATTATGAATTATATTTAAATGGATTATGATAACTATAATAAGATGCATGTATTGGAGATTCAATTTTGTCCAAAAATCTCGAAAAAACAGCATCAATTGTAGGAGAGTATTTTGTTGTGTACTGTGCTGGATCATTATTCATGCTCAAATTTAAAGTATCATATAAAAAGGATGTGAGTGTTTAAAATTTGTCTTTATCATTGAAGTTATTATTGAAGTCTACAGCTTATATGAGTGGAAGTTTTTGACAGTTTTTTTGAAGTAATTTAGAACCACCCTTAGTATATTCCAACAGCGATCCATGCATACATAATGTAATATCCTCAATCATTTGATTTGGGGATATATAAATAGTGACAATAACTACTTCATCACTGTTTCCTACATAACAAACAACTGAGCAAATGTCGCCAACTGATGAACGCCTACTACTCAATTCACTCATCTTTGACAAAATCCTTTCTGTGAAGATTCTCCCTCGACTCTTTGTGTCGTTGGAGGAGAGAACCTCACAGTAACTCTATTTCGGGGGAGTACACTCCTGAACACCATTAAATAGTCGATCGTTAGACAACTTTAACATTTATTTTTTATACATTTATTCTTCTTACTAATTAACAAATACAACCTTCTCTTAAACTAAATTGGACCATTAATATTCGTTCGCTGGGTTGTACCTGGCCAGCTTCTTTGCCTGGCGATATCGTCTCTGCTCGTTGTACAGCCGTTGGAGTTCTTGCTCCACCCTTGTTCGCTGCTCCCGACCCACAGCCAGAAGGAGTCGACGTCGCGTCTCTTCGATGTCCGTCCGGAATCGCGCCTCCTTGCCCGTCCGTTTCTTCGGTGGTATTTCTCCGGAGTGGTTCTCTGGTGCGCCTGCCCCTTTCTCCTTTCCCGGTATTCCTCTATCGTGAGAGGTCGGGGTCCAACCTTGGGGTTACGGAGCTCCTCTTGTAATTGCTGCTTTTTGTCGCTCACTGGGGGAGAATTGCCCAGTGATTACAATGTAGTTATGCTCGATAGGTTCAAAGAACCGTGGTCGAGGCTTAAGCGGAGAGGCTAAGAGCTCTCATCCGCTAGTTCTTCTTTATCGACGAGTGTTTCGTACTCACTTTTTACTTGGTTGTACTGGTAGGCTTCCTGGTTGATCTGTTAGGCTGGTCTTCCTGGTACTGGTAGTTGAGCTGATTGGCTGGTCTTCCTGGACGGCTAACTGGCTCTTCTCGTCTCGTCTGCTGGTGATCGACTGCCTTTTCTCTGATTTTCCCTGTCCATTTATCCCTATTTTTCCCTTACGTGGCGTAAATTCCCACTCTGTCAATTTCCATGGAATTATTGTCCCAATTTCCCAATTTCCATTTGCATTTCACGAAAATGCATTTCCCGCATAATTCGAATCATAAGTTGAACTTCTATTCCCATTTCCCAATCATTAATTTGGTTCGTTGTTCCATTTAAATTTCGCGACTCTTCACATTTAGCATTCACCTCATTGCACAACATTACATGTTTCCTTTTCATATTACATTTATTCTCTTTACCTCTCCTTCCTTTACATTACTAATGTCCTTTATTAATTTTGGTTTCTCAATTACAAGTGTTTTATCCTAGTGTTTATAGTTCTTTAAATATTTACTTAAATCTACCTTGTGGTTTCTTTTGGTATTAAGGATGCTGTATTTCTTCATGGGTGGGGTGACCATATAGTGCTTCAAATCCTCCGATGTCCTTCTTCTCGGCTTTTCTGCTGGATATTCGTAAGTCCGCCTGTCAAGTAAGTCTGCTCTTTTCCGTTCGGGTACAGTTAGTGGTTCCCCCCTTAACGTTGCTTTTTCTAATTTCCTTCTCATTTTAGCAATTTCACATGAGGCTTTAAACATTTGATCAACCTCTGGACTAGGTTTTTCTTCCTGCTGTGGTTCGTCCAGTTTTAGTTGGCGATATAATTGATCGGCCTCTTGGAGCGCTTCTTCCCAACTAGCTTGGGTCAGTCCCAGCTCATCAATTTCGGTATTGAGGTCCTTGCGACTTCCTTCGTCCGACAGGTTTTCGTTGTTTTTAGCCGTAGTCGTCTGGATTCCTTGATTCTTTGCAGGTGGGGACTTCGAGTTAATTTTGATGGTAGACATTACATTAGTGACATTTGGTTCAGCGGCGATGGTGATGGCCGTTTTATCCGACGTGCTAATGGTAATCTTGCCAGATTGAACTCTGATGTTGATATCCGCGCCGTTAGGTTCAGCCTGGATGGTCACCGCGAGTTTGGCTGCATCATCTCCTGATCGTCTGTGGTTTCCGGACATCGTGGGAACCTGGTAATTAGTGATAGGTTTAGCTTAAGTAATCTATTCCCCCTTCTTTTTTTCGTTATTATTTTTATTGTTATTGTTACTGTTATTATTGTTATTATTATTATTGGTATTATTGTTATTAGTTTTTCCTTTCGATCGCGGTTGGTTATAGTTCGCTGGGGGTAGACCCCATGCCGGTTGTTGCGGGTCCAGGGGTCGTTGTATTACTCTCATTTCCCGTGAGAATCTGATCTCTTCTGGGTATCGTTACGGGCATATATACGATTTGCACTCGTCGTGAGCTAGGTCGTGAGGGTTGAGGAGTTGACGACTCCTAATTCTGCAATTCCTGTAGTTGCGTATCACCACGATTAGAGCTATGACTACTACTAACCCTCCCGTTACTCCGGTTGTAGTGTGTAGTTGAATTTTCCGGTACCGATTTTGCTGGCTTTCCGTGATTTTAGTGTCCAAGTCGTCTAGCGTCTCACTAATGCCTTTGAAATGGTCATTTACCGCTACTGGATGCAAGATTTCCATCCGCGTTTCCGTTTTTCGGGGTTTAATCGGTACTCGATATCTGGAAAAGTCTACGGTCGGCGGTAGAATTTCTCCGGGTTGATTCATATTTAGTGGCTGTATTTCCGTAATTCGGTATGGTAGCGTGTATTCAGCTAGATGGTACACACATTTATTCTTCAACTCCACTATGCCCAAACTAGTTAGTTGATAGGTTTGTTCTTGGCTCTCACACTGGCTTATGAGTGAGGTCGGTTGTTATACCCAATAAAGCCAAGCGTTATCCTGATGCATAGGGAATAGGACGGGTCCTGCGTTTATCAAAACGCGTATCTGACAACCAGTCGGTATTTGGTCAGTGGCTCGGAACAATGCTGATGTGCAATCGGTGCGTGTTGGTTTCGCTAGAACTGGATGGCCATGGTGACAAACGCTGTAGGTCGTGTTCACTTGGATGCATTGACTTTGATAGTCTAATTCCGTTAATCCGAAGTTCTGTTGGGACCTACTGGTGTTTAAGAAATATGTGGTCCCGATGTCATACACGTAGTATGAGTTGTTTCCTGAATCTATCGGTGTCGTGTATATCCTGTTCAAGGTATATAATTGAGCTTCCAGTAATGGTAGTTGGACCTGTATGAGGGTGCCTCCCGTGCTTTGTTCATAATCTACCGTGGCAATCTTTTGTAGCGTGATCTGGTCCATGAATGTTTTTCTTCCCTGTTGGCTTTCAAGTGCCTTGGCATAAACTTCCAGAATTTGTCTGGTTGATAGTAGCAGTGGGCTGAGTTCCCGTCGGTTTAGTGCTTCCATGACTATAAATAAGTCCGTTATCTCTAAATACATCTGCTGTAGTTCCGCCATCATGAATAGTATTACTTCTTTGAGGTCTAGGCGTACTTGTATTACGTGGAGTTGGTCGGAATGCTTGTCTATTTCCCCTATCTTGGAGTTGAAAAGCTCGACTTTTCGTGTCAACTTGTTTTGCCTTATCGTCATCTCTTCATTGGCTTTACTCATAGCCTTTAGGGTGGTTTTCATCACGGTGACTTGCTGTTTTGCTAAATCCAAAGTGGCTTTCGTGTTATTTTCCAATTCTGCTTACTTCTGATGAATGTGTTCCGAGTCTTCACTGTCCATGGTTCCGAAGATGCTTTTTATTATTTTTCCCCCTAAATTTATCAGTCCTCGCTTGGTTCGACCGTGCGGTGTTAGCGTATAATCTGCCTTGTCCATAAGCTCGCGTATTTGTTTCACTCGTTTCCTGATTTCACTCTGCCAGTGATAGCAGTACTCTTCCCCGACTAAGAGGCCCGTGTTGTCGCAGAGGTGATGGATCGCGGTTTCACATTCTGCTAGATATTTCAGGTGTAGTTCCCACGTTGGTGTTGGTAAACGGGTTACAATGGTCCAATGGTCGCGATAAATCTGCACTTTTCTGAGAGGCTCGAACACTACTCCTTTACGCGTAATCGGATGTATCTCGACCGGTGCTGGTTGAGTTGTGGCTCCCAATGTCAGTAGCGTGATTAGAAAGAGCATTTCTGGAAAGACAGAGCTGGTTTTAGTGAAACAGTTTTAACCTGTTGTTATGAACGCGTCGTTTTCGTTTCCCTATCATTATAGTACTATTGACCGGGCTGTTTATGGCTACCACTTTGTATGGTCCTACCCAGTGTTGTATCAACTTATTCTTTCGAGCCGCGTTTCTCAGTAGTACTTGATCTCCTAGGTGAATTTTCAGCGGGTTGGTCTTTTGGTCGTAGTATTCCTTCGACTGAATTTTACCCTCTTCCAAATTCTTTCGGGCTGTTTGGTAGGCTCTTTGGAGCTTATTTCTTAGGTGTAAGGAGTAGTTCTCATGGTCGTACACAGGTTGTGGTTCTTTCTTTAAGTTGTTGGGCAGCGAGGTGGAGAACCCGTATAAGCAGTCCATGGGTGTTAGTTTTGTAGTGGAGTGCATGCTGTTATTTCGGACGAACATGGCTGCCCGTAAATGCTCATCCCAATCCGTTTGATTATCATCAACGAAATTCCTCAGATATTCTACCAAAGGCCTGTGGGATCTTTCTAATGCCCCGTTGGCTTGTGGATGATACGGCGTTGTTTCGAGTTTCCGTATCCGGAATAACTTACACACTTCCTTGAACATTTCGGAAGTGAAATTTGCCCCTTGATCGGTGATTAATTTTTTCGGTATCCTATACCGACTTATGATTTCTTCCACGAACGCTTGGGCTACTGTTTTTGCCTCCATATTTGGTAACGGTACGACATCCATGAACCGGGTGAGATCATCCTCAAAACTTAGAATGTACTTGTTTCCGCGAGGCGTTTCTGGTAGTGGTCCCACTAGATCCATGTAGACCTTGTCGAACGGTTGCTGGGCTGTGTCCGTTATGACCATCGGCTCCTTATGTTCTCTACTTAATTTGTTTAGCCGGCACTTCTTACATTTCCGGATATACTTCTTGATGTCTTTCAGCATTCCCTCCCAGCTGTATTCCCTTTTTAACCGGTGGTAGGTCTTGAAGACTCCCTGATGACCTCCCAGGGGTGCGTCGTGGCAATCTCGCAGTATAGTTTCTATATCCTGTGGGTCTGTTAAAATTTGTATGGGTGATCTTCCTCGTTCCTGTATAGTGTGTGCTTGCGTAGACTCGGGCTGCTCGCCCGTGGCCGGTTCCTTCGCTTCTACTACTCCTTCTGGTGTTTCTCTTTGTTCCCTCGCCTGTCTTCGTGTGGTTACCAGCACGTCGTAAGGGATCCTACTTAAGGCGTCTGCGTTATTGTTTTTGCGACCCTCCTTGTATTCTATTTCAAATGTGTAATCGGACAGTTTGTGCCACAATCGCAATATCCTACTTGTGGCGTCTTTTACACTTATTGCTCCCTTCAATGGCTTGTGGTCAGTAAATACTCTGAAAGGTCGTCCGTACAGGTAACATCTGAAGTTTTTCACTGCCCATACTATGGCTAAGAGTTCTCGTTCTATGGTAGAGTAATTCCTCTCTGCCGCGTTCAATGTTCTACTCGCATAAGCTATTGGCTTCTCCTCGCTGGTTTGACCCTGTGCTAAGACGGCGCCGAGCGCCTCTCCGCTCGCGTTCGTGTATAGTTTGAACGGTTCTTTGAAGTTTGGGTATCGGAGTACCGGTGGGCTTATTAATTTCTCCTTGAGGTTGTTAAAGGCTTTTATGCAACCTTCGTCCCAAACGAATTTCACGTCTTTCCTCAGGAGTTTGTTGATGGGTGCCGCTATTTTAGAAAAGTCCGATATGAACCTCCTATAGTAGTTGGCTAACCATAGGAACGACTGTACTTGGCGAACGGTTTTAGGTGTCGGGAAGTTTTTGACACTGTTTACCAGACTCGGATCAGGCTCCACCCCTTCTGTTGTGCATTTGTGCCCGAGATATATAATCTCTTTTTTCAAGAAGTTGCACTTTTCTACGTTTAACTTGAGATTATGGGTTCTTAACCGTTGTAGTATTGCTCGTAATTTTACTTGATGGTCGTTTAAATTCCTGCCGTATAAAACTTTGTCGTCCAGGTACACGAAGCACTGCAATCCTTGTAAACCAGTTAACACATGGTTCATGAGTCGCTGGAACGTTGCTGGTGCTCCTTTCAGTCCGAACGGCATTCGTTTAAAGGCGTAATGCCCGTAAGGAGTACTGAACGCTGTTTTATCCCGATCTTCCGGGTTCATTGCTATCTGATGGTAGCCGCTGGCGAGGTCGAGCACCAAGAAATATCGGGAATTCCCCAACTGGTCCAGGATATCTTCGATCCTGGGTAGTGGATATGCATCCCCCTCGGTCACTTCATTCAACGTCCTGTAATCGACCACTATCCGCCATCGCTTCTTTCCATCCGGTCCCGGCTTTTTGGGGACTACTAGCAATGGTGCGTTCCATTCGCTCCAGCTTGGCTCTACTATATGTTCATCGAGTAATCTTTGGATTTCCTCGGTTATTATGTCTCCCTGTGTTTCTGGCAGGCGGTACATCTTGCACTTGATTGTCTGTTTTCCGGGTTGTATCCGTACCTTGTGCTGTACGGTCGTGGTGTGTCCCAATTTTTCCCCCGGCAAATGGAAAACATCTTGAAACTCTTCGATTATTTTGTTTATCTCTCTTTTTTCCTCGGTGTTTAAGTTATTCTCCATACTTATTAGTTTTTTGATTTGGGCCTCCCTTTTGCCTGGCTTCCCTTCCTCGGTACCCGTGCAATAGACGACTTTCCGCTCGGGGTCTTCGGTGTCTTTTCCCCTCGCCGTTGCTTCCTCGTACTCTCGTAGTTTTACTGTCACGTTTTTAATTTCTACCTCGTGACTGTTTACGTTTAATACGCTCAGTTTCACTCTCCCGTTCTTGGTCTGCACGAGCGCATTGCTGATATACACCCCCGGCGTTATCTCCTCCCCCTCGGTTAGGAATTGTCCTTCTCTATCCGTGGTCATTTCCACGCATTTCACTGTCCTGGCTGGCATTACGATGTTTCTCGGCTCTGTGGTTATGGGTTCCTCTTTTGAACAGCTTCCCTCACAACTCTCTTTGTTTTGGGCTTTGTTATGGGCTGGAAGACGTTTTACACTACTCTTCCTGGTACACATCCTACTCTCGTAGTTTTCATGCTTCGTACCTATCTCGAAGAGTTGTTCCAAGTCACTCAGTATTTCCACTGTAGGCATTACTTCCCCTGTGTTTCCACATATTTTCGGACAGCTTTGCCTGGCGGTGGTGCTGCTTCCCGATTCCTTTGTCTGTCGCATTTCTTCTGACTGGCCAGCGTTGTCTTTACTCAGTGTTTCAGGTTTCTCTCCACTCCCCATAGTAGTGCTACTTTGGTCATCTCGAGTGTTTTCCTCCCTGGTGTGACTACGCTCAAGGCTTGTTCCACCAGCAGCTATTACGTCCACGAAGTGTACGTCATTCCCGTGTTGGTTGCGGTTTTCTTCAAATTTTATAATTGTTCCTCTGCCATTGCTTGTGGGTGGGAACACGAGCTGCTGTGCGGGGCCCTCAATATTACAATGCTTAGAAAAGAAATCGTTACCCAATAATCCCGTTATGTTCCCATGATTGACAGTTTCTATAATATGAAACTTGCATGGGTAAATCTTATCGAAATTTATGTATCCTCTGATGGTTCCCTTTGAAATAGTGTTGAGTCTGATAGTTTCTTCTCTATTTATATCTCTTTTCCTTTCTTCGTTAATTTCGTCTTCTTTTATAAGGCTTATTTCGGCTCCTGTGTCTATTATGAACAAGTTTTTACTTCTTTGGGCCACATTCAGTGGTAGACTCACTATAGGGATTTCTGGACACGATCCACACCGCCTTTCTTTATCTTTTAGTGGCGACTCGCGGTGTGTCCAGTCGCCCCCTCGCAGTTTTCCGAGGACCTATTTATGGTTTGTTTTTCCAGCTGTAATCGTTCCCATCTCTCCTTCCAATAACATCTGCCTTCCGTATGTCCAAGCGCCAGACAAAAGTTACACTTTTCTTCTGTATCGTTTGCCGTGGTGTGATTCACCTGGCGACCCCTATTTCCATTTGGACCTGGATTTGTTTGGTTCCTACCGTGCGAGTTGCAGTTTTGTGCTGTGTGACCATACGCCTTGCAACTTATGCAGAACGGTGTCATTTGTTTTGTGCGACACTCTGCCATTACATGTCCCTCGCGGTTGCAGAAATGGCATCTTATCTGTCGGCGATCCGGCCTGCCTCGTGGACTCCCCTGATTCCCATTTCGATAGTTATTCCCAGCCGGTTGGAAACTATTCCTGCGTGTTTGCTGGTACTGTTGACCCCCATTCCTGTAGTTCTGGGGACCTCTCTGATGGTATTCCTGCTTGATAACAAACGGTTGCTGCGGCCGTGGTGCGGCCATGTAAAAGTTGGGTTGGGTTGGTTGTTGCATCGGGCTGGCGACGTCCTGTTGCGGCTGCTGCATACACTGCTCCGTCTGTTCAAGTCTTCTGACCTTAGCCCCTATCGCCTCCAGCGTGTTCTCGACGTCTTGTAAGAGATAGAACCAAAATTGTTAGGAACCAAAATTTGGGTTCCTTTGAAGGGAACCATGACCTTCCATAAGGGCATTAACCCTTGGGAAGGTCATCAAATATTTTAAAATACATATAGATAAGGAAAGAGAAAGAAATGAAAAAAAAAGAATATAATGTGAAAACGAAAATTGAGAATCTGGACGTGGAATAAAATAGCAAACTAAACAAAGAAACTACATAAGGATTAAATAAAAAGGATAGTCAACACTTTGAACATTGGAGATAATAAAAACGAATACCATAAATAGATATATAAACAAACTCAAGAAGAAAATAAGAAAGAATTCATAGAAACCAGTTGAAGCCAGATGACAAGCCTATTGTTAGCTGTCCCAAAACAAGGCCCTGATGGCCAGAAGCTATGGTGAAATCAGCAATGTTGATAAAGCAACGGAAGGAATTGAGAAACCCACTGCCTAGGATAGAGAATATACAAGACCAGTCAGGGAACCAATGTCACAGTTCTGTGCTCAATCCCATAAGCAGCTACCATCGGATAACAATAAAGTTACATGAACGAAGACGCAGAAAGAACAATATCAAATATGAAGACAACATCCCCGTACCCTAACGTGATCGCACTTCAGTACAGAGGTCAACTGTGCAAAAGCATCCTTAAGACAAATTGGTTCAATTTAAATATACATATAAAGGATAAGAAACCAGGTACTAGCTGTCAGATTGTACACAACCGTAGCGTTAATAATTCACATACTTCAAAACTATAAAATATTAATAGTCATAAGACGGCATGAACGTGACTATGATAATCATCAAGATAAATGAAGAAATAGGAATTCTAAAATTCAAAATTTGTACTCCGTTACTTGTAATCCATAATGTAAAATACTTACTAAAAAAACATACTGTAACCATACAAATTGTAATTCATCCTGTAAACGCATACAAAGAATTGTACGTAACTATGTAGTTAATCATCAATATAAATTACGAAATAGATAATGCTAAGATAAATAAAGGAAAAATGTAAGACTAAAAAACAAAAAAAAAAAAAAATGGGTAACTTGTCTAAAGAGGGGAGGAATGTTAGGAACCAAAATTTGAGTTCCTTTGATGGGAACCATGACCTTCCATAAGGGCATTAACCCTTGGGAAGGTCATCAAATATTTTAAAAATATTTACAACTGAGTCAGCATTTCTGCTGACTCAGGTAAAAATGCAGTTTTGGAAAATATTTTTCCGAGTCGGCATTTCCGCTGACTCCGGAAAAATTTAACCGTGTGGAATTTTCGCCAAAGTCAGCAGAAATGCTGACTCAAGAAAATTTATGAAAATGAAATTAGGTCAACGTCGATTGGAACATTGATCGGTTTCAATAATTCCCGATCAATGACCCAATCGACGGAAATTGCATTTCACCAGAATAAGTTCTAGGAAAATAAGAAGTAGGGAAAAGTAGCGAGTAAGCTAGATTTAAGTATAAATTAAGGCCCAAAAATGTACAGAAGTTAGTCAGAAATACACTACGGCTCCTCGAACGAGTGTGTTTCTTTGACTCGGGTAACTTGGCCGTAAGGCCATATACCCTCAACAACCTGACCTGGCCTCGAGGCCTAACAGGGAAGAAAATCATCTATCATGAGGTAAAGCGGGCTAAATGCCCCATATCTCCAGCGTCCTGAACATGGTTCGAAAGAACCTCACAGGCAAACCAACCACAATAAAAATTATTTCAGATGAAATTCTACATTTCAAGAGTTGAAATGTAGAATTTACTTAACAATGATACGGAAAACTACTCAGCTGATGTCAGACAGACCAGTAAACATCAATGACACTACAGGCGAGGATTTTCTTGTAGACAATAACCTGAGTGATATATTCACTCCTGAAAAATTACATAAAAATATTAACACTCTAAATTCCCGTCCTACCTAAAAATGAAAATGTTTTGATTGTGTTGACGGATGTCAGAAGTCTAGATAGAAATTTCAATCGACGACACTGCAACTGGAGAACAAAGTAACCTGTAAACTAAGTGTGTCGTAGAGATATTTTGATTTGGGTATAAACTAGTATATATGTGCAGAAAATAGATTGCTACTTGATCGCCACACAAAAATTAAAAAATGATCTAGTCATGGGAGATTTTAACCTTGATCACCTAAAAAATACGCAAGGAACTAATAATATTCTTATTATTTTCCTAGAGAATGAATACAAACCACTCTGCTCTACAATTACCAGGCCAAATGACACCAGGTGGAGGTTCGTGCATAGAAAATATTTTCCGCAAAAGCCAAAATTTTAAAATTAGTGCCCACAAACTACACTACGATTTCACTGATCACCTGCCACTTTTTGTCTGTATTAACAGTCAATTAATCAAAAGAAAAGAGAGTATGAAGCACAAGGTAATCTATAATTACCATAGATTGCACAATTTGTGTAAACAGGAGACTGGAGTAGTTGGTTGTGTCAAGATGCTAGTATATCATTGGAAATCCTTCTGAACAAAATTCATAATCTACTAAAAAAGGCAACTAATAAGTAGAAACGCAAGCACAAAAATAAACCCAGAAATACATGGATTACTCAAGATCTAGTTGGAACCTGCCAAAAGAAGCAAGTGTTGTTTGACAAATGGAAAAACGAGCCTCTGAATATGAGACTCAAATCCGAATATAAAAAATTCTCAAATCAGCTGAGAAACTGTATCAATCAAACTAGAAATAAATTTGAAAAAGAGAAAGTTCAGAATTTTGCCGGAAATCCGAAGAAAATCTGGAATGATGTAAACGACAAACTAGACAACAAACAAAAAAACTTTGATACCGTAAGTGAAACAAAAAATAATGGCATCAGCTTAATGGGCGACAAAAATATAGCGGAACACTTCAACCAATTCTTTTTCACAATAGGGAAACAATTGGCTGCGTAACTCGAGCGTGCAAAGGCCGTTGACACTGTCAATCATCCGATACTACTTGAAAAACTTCAGGATAGCGGAGTCAGAGGCATAGCGCAGGAAATTTTCAGAAGTTATCTGACGGACAGATCTCAGGTTGTCAGAATCGGCTCATCAGTGAGTAAACCACTCCCAGTTATCACTGGCGTCCCTCAAGCAAAGTTCCTCGGTCCTCGGCTATTTTTAATTTATCTCAACGACATCTACAAAATTTTGCCGATAGGGACCATTATGTCCTTTGCTGATGACAGCTTTGATTTGCACAAGTGATTCCTGGAAAAGTTGGCAACCGGTTACTATTGTGAGCATAGCAGGGATAAATATAGCAAGAGTTGCCAATCAAAAATACCTCGTTATAGTTATTGACAGCCGCATGATGTGGGTGTATCTTATCAACCATCTAACGAAAAAAACTAGATATTTACTATTCGTAATGGCCAGATTGAGATATACTGTAGACAAAACATCTTTGCTTGCCGTCTACTATGGTTGATTTCACAGCATTGCCAAATATGGCGTGATCGTCTGGGGCCCTGTCTCGTCTAAGGCACTTCAACCCATAACTTCAAGACAGGAAAGACTACTAAAGGTTCCTACTAAACCTTTGTCCATAAACCAGCTGTATAACATAAACTGTCTACATTTTGTTGGGTTTAATTTTTGTTTCCAACATATTTAAACTCATTTTTATTTTTATTTTTACATATACTTTTTATTTTTACAATCTTTTGGTATTGAGCAACATTCTTTGCCAAAGTATTTACTGTAGTCTCTCTCTAATCCTGGCATTAATGCAATGGGCACCATTCAAAATAGTGTTTTGAATCAATTCTATTTAAACTCGATATATTTCTCGCTCATTCACTATCTTTTACATTGGTTGTTTCTTAACATTAGTATTACCTCAACTTACTCCCTTACTTGGATAATGCGGCTTTCATGGCCCTCTTTTCCATCTTCTTGTTCTTTCGGTAACCCAACCGTTCCTGTTTCAGTCGGGTAATTCTTACGCTGGCCTGTATCCTCTCTTGCTTGGTTTGAGCTAGAACCCAAGCCTTTGTAGCCTCTTGAATCAATCGTTTATATCGAGCCTCGACTCCGGTCTTCTCCTTTTTGGGTGTTGGTTGCTCGATCGGTTGTTGCGTGGCGCGCTGTTTCCTCCGCCGGTACTCCTCCAAGGAGATGGGACGCGGACCGGCCTTCGAGCCCTCTAGAGCGGCGTCTAAGGTTTTATTCATTCGTCGTATTAAGAAGTACCTACCCAGCCAACAAACCGGTTCAAGGATATTGCTAGGTAGTAGGTTGGGAACCTGGCTACCGTTATATTATTCGGCGTTCGGCCGTTATTTTATGAGCGTCGATGGCTGAACAGTTTCTGGGGGGCTGTCTCCTACTGGGTCGGCTGTCTCGGGGGCGATTTCTTCTTTCTCGAACTTCTGTTCTACCACTGCGGGATCCGGAGCGGGTTGTTGGCTTTTGGGCTGGTTCTGGCGACGGCGACGATGGCTGATCTGGCTGTCAGGAAACGACTGACGGCTGTTCCTTGGCTCCTCGTGGTGACTCTATTTTTCTACTGGGGCGACTCGTCCTCCGCTTTGATTTGGATTCGACTGCCTCCCAGTAATTTTTCGACTGTTTTTATATTGGTTTTTTCCTGTTGATTCTGCAGTTATCGATTTATCATTGATTCATTAACCTTACGGCTCTGCTGATACAGCTTGGTTGCTTTGATCGATACAGCTTTCTCAATTCATTCACCTTTTGCATTTCCTGCGTCGACCTAGTTCATTCATAATTTTTCCCATTCATAAAATGTATGACCACTATGTCATTTGTTGTTGTTGTTTTCTTTCAGGTGTCCTCTAGGCTAGGGAGTCGAATTGCGGCGTCAGCAATTTTGTTATCAATCAAGGTGAGTGCCGGTGCGCGAGTGCCGGTAAGCGCCGGTGTCAAATTTCATTTTATTTTCCTCGACCATTTGTGCCGTTAAGCGCCGGTATCTCATTACATTTTATTTGCTCAATCGGCGATAAGTTTTTGTTTTGAACGAGGTCAATGGCCGGTGGTGAGGGGCATTCGGGGTCAGGGACATATTTTTGTGTCGCAGCATTCCTCCCTCCTTTAGAAAAGTTTCCCCCGCATCTTTTCAGGTGTAGTGCACCTTGTTTTCCACTTTCGTATATATATCATGTTTGTTTTTTTTTATATCCATGTAAATACTTACGACCACGTTACAGTTCTTTAGCTCCTATCTCTATATTTCCTAATTATGTTATGGTGCCCCCTATCTATTCTACCCTATCCATGATTGTCATCCCAGTTTTGATCTTATAAGTATATATATATGATTTTTTTTTTTTTGGTCCTTACATTCAGTTACATGTATTATTATATTTTTATATTTCTGTTCTCTTCCTATCTTAATATTATTCTTGTAACATCTGTCCTTTTATTGTTATTTATATTTATATACTACTTCTTTATATGTATTTGTTATTGTTGGCCCCTGGTTGGTTCTTCGTCTCTTTAGTGTTGAAAATGTGTAAGTTTCGACGTTTATTTTCGAGTTCTTCCAGGAATAACGGCTGTGGGTTCCACGTTGGTATCCTAGTAGTGCTGCTTAGTTCGGGGTTGTGATTTTTGAATTTGAAATATTCGGCATTTAAGAGGCCTGGGTGCTCATTACATCCCGGAACCGCATCTGCGTTTGATTCTTCGCTGTCTCCGCTGCCACTCATTTCCATGTCTCTGATCATTCGGGTTATTTCATCTGAAGCTGCAAACATGTCTCTTATCTTCTCTGGATCCGTTTCCAGTTCATTTTCCTCTTCAGGATCATCTATTCCGAGTTCTCTGCTCAATTGCTCTACTGCCGCAAGGATGTCTTCAGGAATTTCTCTCTCATCGTCTGATACCATCTTGTTCTCCGCTTCCCTTTCGTTTGACGCTTGCTTTCTGTTAGGGGTGTTTGTTGTTAGTGTCTTTTATATAAAAATGTGTACCTATATATATATAAATTTTTTTTTTGTTTTTTTTTTAATTCCATGGCTAATCTATCCTACGTATTTAACGATACAGGTATATCTATTGTCATTAGTATTACTATTTATGTATTTGTATTCTTGTTTCTGTTGTTTCAAATTGGTTCAAATCGACGTGCGGTTTCGCGCGGGTGTCCTTTCGGTTGCTAGAAGTTGTTCTCGGCGAGGTATGCTCACGGGTATGATGTTCACGCGTCGTTCTTCCCTATTTTCAATAAAAGGCTTCTGGCGGTGTATTTTGTGTTTTCTCAATGTTTTTACCAGGATTACGACCAGTATTATGATGAGTAAGGTTCCACTCATTATTGTGGTTGTGTGTAGTTGTATGTGCATGTGTCTTGTCTTTTCTTCTTTAGCTATTTCTTCTTCCAAATCCTTAATGGTGTCACTCTCTTCTCTCAATCGGTCGTTGAATGCCATGGGTTGTATTACTTGTAGTCCTTTTTCGGTGCGACTTCCCTGTTCTTTCGTTTGGTAGCGGGCAAACTTGATCTTTGGTAGTACGTGTGTTTCAGGTTGTTGCACCTGTAAAGTGTGGAGCTCGTCTGACTTATATGGGAGTGTATAGCCGGCTAGGTGGTAGGTGCATTTTACTTTAAGTACCACTATACCCAGTCCTTGAAGCACATAAGTGTATTCGGTATTGTCACATTGCGCTGTGAGGTTTGTATTCTGGTGTATCCAGCACAGCCACGCATTTTCTTGATGCATGGGGACAATCACATTTTGGGCTTGTTTCAACAACCGGAATGAACAATTGTCGGTTTTCCCATTTTGTCCTTTGAACAGTTCCTCAAGGAAAGGCTTATTTGGATGGACTGGTTCCGGTAACATATGGAGTATGTGTCGTTTATTGTGATACACTGAAATCGGTACTCTAGTTTACTCATGCCGAAGTTAAGTTGTGATCGGCTGGTATTCAAAAATTAGGCCGCCTGTAGATCGTATATGTAGAAAGCGTTCTGTCCTGTTGATACTGGCGTTGTATACACTTGATTCAGGGTATATTGTAGGGTGTCTGCCAATGGAATCCGTATTTGAATGAGTAGTCTGCTTTCGTGAGCTTCGCAATCTACCTTGGCTATTTTTTGTAGCGTTGAAAAATCAAAATGGTCTCCTTTAATGTGCTCTGGTAACGTTCGAATATAATTCTCGGAATTGATGGGAGGGTAGTAGTAAGGGACTCAGTTCCCTATTATTTGTTGCTTCCATTAGCATAAATATATTAGTGCTGTCGAAGTGAAGGTGTTGTAATTCCTCCAGTATTACAATCATTATTTCATTAATATCCGCCCTATGGTGGATTTGTTGGAACAACAAGGTTTATTGTTGGTACTCCTTCTGTCTCTTCTGATTTATCTCGTTAATTTCTTGTATTAGCTGGTTATATTTTGCAGTCATTTCCTGGTTTGTCTCATTGACCGTTTTGAGGGTGGTGCGCATAACCGTGATTTGTTGTTTGGCTAGCTCTCTGTTCCGTTGGGTCTGAGCATCTAGTTCATCTAATTTCTGATGAATTTTATTTGAGTCCTGGTCGTCCATGGTGCCAAAAAGTTTCTTCATTACTCTACCACGTAAATTTATAAGTCCTCTCTTACATCTTCGCGCGGTTCCCGTGGTGAGTTCCACCTTCCCAAGGAGTTCTAGTATTTGCTCGGATCGTTTCTGAAGTGTAATATTAAAATGTTTACATATCTCCACTCCCACCTGATCGTCTGTTCCCTCACATATGTTATTGAGTGCTCTTGTGCTTTCCTCTAAGTACTTTAAGTGTGGACCCCAGTCTGGTTTCCTAATCCTGGTAACAAAGTTCCAGTGGTCGTGATATATTTGTGCTGTGTCTATGGGTTCGAATACCACTCCGCGTTCGGTGAGTGTATGCACTTCCAATGGTTGTTGTGCTGCGGCTATTGATGTCAAATAGCAGGCAATGATAAGCGTCTGGAATCTAGGATTGAAACGTTGGTTAGTTGAATAATTTCAGGCGATTATTATTAACGCGCCTCTTCTTATTCCCTATTTGTATAGTGGTATTTACTGGCCGGTTTATTTTCACTATTTTGTATGGTCCCAACCAAAATTGCAATAGTTTATTTTTTCGAACGGCATTTCTTAACAGAACTTGATCTCCTACATGTACTTTTATTGGGTGGATTTTTCTGTCGTAGTATTCCGTAGAAAGGAGTTTGTTTTCCTCGATGTGGTGCTTCTCTATTTGATAGACCCTTTGAAGTTTGTTTCTTAATTTCAAATAGTAGGTCCCGTGATCATAAATTGGTTGGGGTTCTTTCTTCAGGTTGTTCGGCAAACTTGCTGTGAACCCGTAGAGACAGTCCATTGGGGTCAGTTTGGTATCCATGTGCATACTATTGTTTCTTACGAACATCGCTGCTCTCAAATACTCATCCCAATTAGTGTAGTTTTCATCGACAAAATTGCTTAAATAATCTACGAGAGGTCGGTGAGATCTCTCCAACGGTTGGTTTGTGGATGGTATGGTGTGGTTTCTAATTTTTTTTATCTTAAACAGTTTACAGACTTGGCAAAACATGTCTGATGTAAAATTAGTTCCCTGGTCGGTTATTAGCTTCTTTAGGAGCCGGTATCTGCTTATGATTTCGTCGGCGTAGGCTTGTGCAACTGTTTTAGCCTCCATATTTGGTAGCGGTATCACATCCATGAACTTGGTGAGATCGTCTTCAAAACTCAGGATGTACTTGTTACCGTTCGTGGTTTCCGGTAGTGGTCCTACCATGTCCATGTACACCTTGTCAGAGGGTAACTTGGCCGTATCAGTTAGTATCATAGGCTCTTTGTGTTCCCTACTTCGCTTGTTTATCTGGCATTTCTTACACCGCTTCACGTTTTAGACGTTGATAGGTTTTGTATATTCCCTGGAGTCCTCCGATTGGTGCATCGTGCCAGTCGGCGAGTATTGTTTCGATCTCTTTAGGATCTGTTAATATCCTCTGCTTGGAGATGTGTTGGACTTCAGGGATTTGCTGTTCTTCGTGTTCTTGGTCCTCTGTTTTTCTTGTTGCATCTTCTATTGCTGCTCGACTTGCAGTGTTGCCCCTAGCTTCTATCTCTTAAGCTTGTTGGCGAGTTATAGCCATGACTTCATACGGTATCCGACTCAGAGCGTCCGCGTTATTATGTTTTCTCCCTTCCTTGTATTGAATTTCGAAGTCGTAGTCGGATAGCTTATGTCGCAACCGTAGTATCGTACTTGTAGGATCTTTATCCCTTCCTGCTCCTCGTAGGGGCTTGTGGCCTGTAAATACGACAAAATGTCTCCCGTATAAGTAACTTCTATAGTTCTTTACGGCCCAAACGATAGCCAGCAGTTCGCGTTCAATCGTTGAGTAATTTCTTTCCGCTGAATTTAGGGTTCGGCTGGCATAGGCGATTGGTCTTTTCTCGTTGTCTGGTCCTTGTGCCAAGACTGCTCCAAGGGCATCTCCACTAGCATCCGTATATAATTTAAACATTTCGTCGAAGTTTGGATAACGCAATACTAGTGGACTGGCTAGTTTATCTTTCAGTGTTCTGAAAGCATTTTCGCATTTGTCATCCCAATTGAACTAAACATCCTTTCTCAATAGTTTATTTATGGGGGCCGCCATTCTGGAGAACCCTTCTATGAACTTGCGATAATAATTCGCCAGTCCTAGGAATGATTGAACTTGTCTAATTGTTCTGGGTGTTGGGAATTCTTTTACGGATTGTATTAGGCTCGGGTCTGGTACCACTCCATTAGTACCGCATTTATGCCCCAGGTAAATAATCTCTCTTTTGAGGAAGTTGCACTTTTTTGGATTCAGTTTTAGGTGATGTTCTCTTAATCTTTGTAGGATGGATTCTAGTTTTTTCTGGTGGTCCTCTAGATTTCTACCGTATGTTACAATGTCGTCCAGGTAAACGAAACACTGTAACCCTTGCAATCCAGTTAATACTTGATTCATTAACCGCTGAAACGTAGCTGGGGCACCCTTCAGTCCGAATGGCATTCGTTTAAATGCATAATGGCCATAAGGCGTGCTGGATGCTGTTTTATCGCGGTCTTCGGCCTTCATCGCTATCTGATGGTAGCCGCTGGCGAGATCGAGCACGGAGAAATAACGAGCATTCCCTAACTGATCTAGGATATCTTCTATCCTAGGCAGTGGGGAAGCGTCTCCTTCCGTCACTTCGTTAAGTTTTCTATAGTCGACAACAATTCGCCAACGTTTCTGGCCATCAGGTCCCGGTTTCTTTGGGATTACTAGCAATGGGGCGTTCCATTGACTCCAGCTAGGTTCGACAATATCATCTTTTAACAGTTTGTCTATTTACTCTGTGATTACTTTCTTCTGTGCCTCTGGCATCCGGTACATTTTACATTTATCGGTACTTGATCTTCTTTGGTCCTTATTACATGCCTTATGCTCGTGGTGTAGCTCAATCTTTCCCCTGGTAAGTGGAAGGCGTCTTGAAATTCTCGTATGATTCCTTCTATTGATTGTTTTTCTTCATTATTCAAATTTTTTTCTACGTTTATATTCTCAGTATCTCTTTTATTCGTGTTTCTTCCTTATTTTTACTGGTTTCCGTGTCATTTTTCTGTAGACTATAACTTTCTTTGATTACATGTGTATCTTTTTCTTTAAGTTTTGTATTGTCCTCAATAGTTTTCTCCAATTTAACTTTTAGTTCGTTTAATTCCACTTCATGATTATTTACATTCAGTATGCTAACTTTAATTTTTCCTTCCACTGGTATAACAAGTGCGTTACTAAGATATATCCCATGTTCAATTTCTTCGCCTATTTTTATATACTCTCCTTCAACATCTACCGGAATTTCTAGAAACTTCACCGTCTTTGGGGGTATTCTCATGGTTCTTTGTTTCCAAATTTTCCCATCTCTCTCGTAGGAAACATATATTTTCCGTGTGGTCTTCGGCAAGACAGAAATTACGTATCTGGATGTTCCTGCCTGCGGTTGTCTGGTTAACTTGACGCCGTGTAGGCTCGTTTCTGTCATGTTGAGCCTCTTGATTATAGTTCCTATTCGACCGACAATTTTGATTTGTGTGTCCATATGTTTTGCATGATGAGCAGAATGGAGTCATCTGTCCTGTTCGACACTCCGCCATAATGTGTCCCATCTTATTACAAAAGTTACACCGTACTTGCCGTCGATCTGGTCTATTACGTTGTGTGTTTTGGTTTTGGCTCTGTGTATTTCCATTTGATGATTGATTTGGGCGTGCGTTAAATGATCGGTTCGGGGTATACCGAGGGTTACCTTCGTATGTTGGGTGTTAATATCTCGGGGCGTAACTAGTTCTCTGGTTATATTTTCCATCACCCGTTCTTCGTTGGCTGATGCGGCTTTCATCGAGATTTTGTCCAAACGGCCTTATACTGTCTTCTTGCATGTACTGCATAGGCGTTTCCTGGCGCATACATTGTTCTGTTTGGTCCAGTCTTTGTATTTTCGAGTTTAATTCCTCTAATGTATTGTTAGCATCCTGAAGCAGGTAGAATTTGGGGTTGGAGTTAATGATTCCTAGCTTAAAGCAATGTAGTCCGACTCCTTCTTTCTCGGTTTTTAAACCGTCACCGCCATTTGTATATTGTAATTCTGCCGCGCTTTTGCAATCGTTAGTTAAACTTTTTACACGATTGAAATACCCTAGTAGAGCCTCTGTGGGTAATTGATGTACGTTCCATAATTGGCTATTTAGTGTGATGGTATGATGTACTTTGTACCAGGTTTGTTCTCAGTGTGGAAAATATTTCATCTAGAGTATCATTTCTCCCTGATTAAACTACTTCCAGGGCTCTACCCCTGAGTTTTGTGGGTAGAAGTCTGACGAATAGTGCACGATCTAGTGGCTCTGTAAGAGTTTCGTAGCCTAACCGATTTCTGAATTCATTGATTTAATTTTGTTTTCGTGGACTGTCTTCCCTTGTTAATATATATATTATTGTATAATATATATTTCACTTGTGTTACATTAGCCATTTCTTTTGTTTCTAATGATGTTTTATGCTCTGGTATTTTTATATCTTCGGTTTTCTTGTCATTTATGTAACTGCTTCCGGTTGGGTCAGAGTTTGTTCTTAAGTATTGTCTTCCGTGTCTTAGGTTGACTATTTCTATTCTTACAAGTTCCTGCGCTATATGCGCCTCTTCTGTTTCTGGCTGTATTTGTGGCTGTGGTGACTCTTCGGTGGTAAGTTCTTCTGTCTGATTGTTCTCATGGCTGCCAGTCGGCATTAATATTTGTTGGTTTTCGCCAGTTTCTTCAACTTGTTCCCTTATTTCTTCTCTGCTATTCTCGTTCGTGCTTGAAACTTCTTCCGTATGGTTTTCTTCGTTGCTGATAGAGGACTCTGGCACTGGTTTATCAATTGAGAATAAATCTATTCTTTTCATAAATTTTGAGAATGCTATCGAAAGTGGTATTTTTGGAGTCGAATGGGCCATATATTTCTTTTTCTCTAATTTGTTTCAGATTCCTTATGCGCAGGTTCGTAAGTGCGGCTGCGCCAAATTATATGTTGGGTTTAATTTTTGTTTCCAACATATTTAAACTCCTTTTTATTTTCATTTTTACATCTCCTTTTTATTTTTACAATCTTCCGTTATTCAGCAACATACTTTGCCTAAGCCTTCTAAAGGCTTTACCCCCGCTTACCCCCGGTCTTCTCCTTCTTGGTTGCTGGTGGCACAGTTGGTGGTTACGAGGGGCGCTGGTTTCTCCGGTAATAGTCCTCCACAGTGATCGGGCGAGGACGTGCCTTAGGTTCTTGTAGAGCGTCCTTAATTGGAGTGTTCATTCGTCGGATTATCGTGGTACCTACCTTCCTTCAAGCATTTGTCTTGGTAGTAGGTGGGTAACCTGGCTACCGTTTTTATTACTTCTTTTTTTGACGTGAATACGTCTTTAAATTTGCTACCATACGGGGGCAATCCAAAAAACCTAATGATAAAATCGGAGGATACAGTTTGGCATTGTAGCTTCGAATCTATGCACTACATCCGAAATTAAATTATACCACTAAAGCTAAAGGATCAAAGAAATCACTAGGATAAGCGAGATCAGTGGCGCATCGCGCGCGGCGGAGGGGGAAGCGCCGAAAAATGGGGTTATTTTGTACTAAATTTTGCCGATTTTGAATTTCAAAATCGAATTCAACCAGCCAGGCTGGCAGAATCGCCAGCAACACAAAAATTTCGCCAGTACATGTGATTGTGCAACCGAACGTCGTAGGGTGTCACCGTATGGTCAATGTTTTTTGCACAATTTTGTGCCGTGGCGAAATTTTTGTGTTGCTGGCGATTCTGCCAGCCTGGTTGATTGAATTCGATTTTGAAATTCAAAATCGGCAAAATTTGGTGAAAAATCCCCATTTTTCGGTGCCTGGCTTTGATTTGACTTCATATTGTAAAACTGCTAAGAATAGACAAATTGCTACTACTTTATCCGTAGCGGTATCATCATCATCAAGTCAAAGCCGGTGGATTCGCCATATATCGCAACATCAATAGCCTCACTGATTGTAATAGAGTTGACATTGACATTTCCGAAATTTATTTGGAAATGAAAGACCCAAAAGCAGGTGATGTCTGTCTAGTAAACATAAAGGCCAATGGTATCTTCAAATTCATACTCGGGTGTGTGTATGTCCACCCAGGCAAAGCGTTAGCAGAAATTAAACTCTTAATGATACGATCGTTGTTAAAATATTCCAAAAGCATAGTTAAAATTATAGCCGATTACGAGCCTGATCTTACTACACCAGTTATGATAGTTGGAGACTTTAATGTTGATGTTTCACAAAACCGTTCATTGCCTGACTTCATGCTCAGCGAGTTCAATTTGTTGTATATTGAAACTTCTCCAACAACGTTACGTAATACCTGTATTGATTTAACGTTTACCAGATATCTGGATGGATCTTGTATGCTATTTGTGTCGTACTTTTCATATCACAGACCTATAATTAATAAACTTATATAGTAACAAAATAATTATTTGTTTCCTTGCTTTTGTCCTAAATACATAAATAAAAATATTTTATTCAAGAAATATTACCCGTTACATAAACGTATACACGCACAACACACGGCCGTGTCCATGACACAGCCACACCCCAGCTTTTTTCACACTCTTTGGTCCAAGAAAACGTGACATTTTTTTTCGACAAATTATTTAGCGGACTTGCTATATCGGCAAAATTTGGCATGAAACGTCTGTAATAATTACAGAAAGCAACAAATCTTCTAGCTTCATCAGCATTTTTATGAACCGGGTAATTTAGAACTGTGTCACATTTCTTTGGATCTGCGCGTATATTGTGATATATATTGTATAAGATGTCCTAGGTATGTCACTTTCCATTGTAAAAAATTACGTTTCTTTGGGTTTAATTTTAAATTATGTTCTCAAAATTTTTGAAATGTTTTCATTAAATTGCTTTTGTGATGTTTCAATCTGCATCCAAATATTATGACATCACCGACATCTAAAAATGCCTCTGAGTCTAGTCCGGCTAATGCAAATGAAAGCATTCTTTGGAAATTGTTCGTGGAAGTTTTTAAGCCAAAAGGTAATCTTTTAAATTGGAAGTGGCCTTTGTCAGTAGAAAATGCTGTGTATTGTCTTGAATTCTTGTTAAGAGAAATTTGATGAAAAGGATCTGAGAGGTCAAGGTTGTAAAATATTTTGCTCTGCCTAGCTTATCTAGTACATCTTCTAGTCCTGCTAATGGAAATTAATCATCAATAATCTTTTTATTCAATTGTCCAAAATCCACTACTAGTCGCCATTTCTCATTAACATCGGCAGATTTTTTAGAAACAATGAGAATTGGTGAGTTGTATGCACTGATGGATGGTGTTATAATATCATCTATGAGTTTCTGTACTCGTTTTTGAATTTCAGATTTCTGTGCTTGAGGTCACCTGTAGAAAATTATATAGACCGGAGTTATATCATGCACTGGTATGTTCTGTTCATAAAAGTTATTGCAGCTTAATATGGCACCAGAACGGTGGAAAGTTAGTTTTTTAATTACTCTATCCGCTTCCAAAGTATTTAATATTTGTATATGATGTGTTCCTTTTGCTGGAATTATCGTATTTGCCAGAAAAATACCTTCTTGGATTTCCTGACATAGCACAATACTCTCTTTATCTACTTTTACATTTAATGGGTGAAATATTTTCAATCTGGCAGGCACCCTTACTTTTTGGTATTGTAATAGTTTCTTTTGAATTGGTATCATTGTTTATTAAATTATTAATGTATAAAAAAATCATAAATGTTTCGTTATTTGTAATAGTTCTTGTCTGTTTCCGGAAATCTCTACCTATTAGTCCATCAGTTAATATTGGGAAGTCACCATCAACTACATGTAACTCTTGAGCAAATTGTTCATTGTTGATATAGAGTGTGTAAGTAATGGTGCCTAGTGAGTTCATGTTCGTGCTCGTAATGCCCATAATGGCGCATCTTTTATTTGTTTGGATACTTTCTCTATTGCCTACACATTCACGTTTAATAATTTAAATATCTGCTCCTGTATCTATTTGGAATGAGTTATGTGGCTGATTTTTATTTGTTTTAATGGAAATGAAGTTTGTTAGTTTTGTGTCGAAATTATATATGTATGTTATTTTGGCTTTATCTATTGTTCCTCTGACCCCTGATTACTTCGTTTCCCGAGTTTATTACATTGACCATCCTTATCGCTGACCATATGCACAACCTGCGCAGAAGAAATTCTGATCAATGAACCCGATACACCAATTTTTCAGAAAACTTCGCACTTGATCAATATTTTGATGACATAGCCGTTCGTGCCGTTGTTGAAGGGGATATTTCTCGATAGATTTTGTAATTCCACCACATAAATTAGTTTTTTTCAACATTATAACTTATTGTATATATCTAGTGAAAAATCTCCATGCACGGATCCCGATGCTATTACTTAGTTATTGGATAATAAGATTAATCGCATCTCGTTATCCATAATAAAATAATTTATGCCTTTTCTTCCAGTGCTTTTTACAGAAAACAAATCTTGTATTGCATCTGGGGTATGCAATACATCGTGCAAAGTAGGTTCCAGAAATTTTCCGTCTACATTCGATTGGATATAAATATTACCTTTACCATACGCTACCATACTTTCACCATTGCTCGTTCGCAAATTTTTTCGTGTCGTGCATTTCCTATGCGTTGAAAACTAATCCATCCCTTTTGTCATGTGGTCCGTCGCTCCCGAGTGGAGTGCCCAAAAATCAGCTCTCAGCTTTATTTCTTCTTCCAAGTAGTGCAATCTGGGATGATGATGGATAGCAATGCGTCGACGTCACAATGTTAGTTTTATCTTGATTTCATGTATATTCCCGTTGTTTTGAGATGCTATATTGCTGCGTATAATTTTATGACACTTGTTGCTTTTGTGTCCTTTTTTTTGCGCATGTACTATCTGTAGGAGCCCTTCCCGATGTGATTCAGCCTACCGCAGTTATAACCAATCCGGTTTTTTCTTTCGGTTCCACTTTTATACGGTTGCTTGTACAGGTGCCTACAAACGATTATAGAAAAATACATCATATTATATGACATATTCGTATCATATCATATCTATGACATATAATATGATGAACTGTACACACGTTCTTGAAAATATGACGCAAAATATGATTTAAATTTTCTATGATGAAAAATATGACAAAGCGATTTTTGCTGTACCTACATGCGACACAATTGAATATGACTTATGTTTTTTATGTTGTGTGTTGTTCGAAGTTGTCAAACACAAATGGTATTTCCTGAATAATAGAAGTGAACAAATTGCAGATAAAATGAGTGATGAATATTAAATTTTGTTTGAAAATTATATATAAAATATAAAAATTATAGTTTATTTTCCTAATTACCGCACTCCTTTTTATTTGCAAAGAAATCACCTGCTGCATTAATATTAGTTTCGTCACAGACAGAAGAATTGAACGCCAAAACTGTTTCCGAAACAAACAATTAAAATTTGAAACCGGCGCCACTTTTCATCATATATTTTTAGCATCGATTTCTTTTCCATCGCAAATGGAAAAGAAGAATATGACATATTTATATGTCATATATATGATGAACTCTTCACACGATCATATAATATGACATATTTCTATGTCATATAAATGATGAAACATCATAGAAATATGATCGTCCGTAGGCACCTGAATGGTTTCACGATTTGTCATTTCTATCCATGTGTTCAGCAAAAAACGCGGTTTATAACTTCTGTTCAGTTTCCTGGTCTTGAAACCTCAATTCTTCGGCTATAAGTCTGACAGTCAGATTTTCTAGAGATTTCTGCCCTTCATTCGATTGAAATTTTTTAAGTTAAACTTCCTAGGCGGCGATACGAGAATTAGAATTGGGTGTGAAATTGTTCGAAAACTTAACGGTTTGTCACATTTCGTTACATGAGGGAGAAGGAACATGTAAATACAAGTGCATGTAAATACAAAGTGAACATGTAAATACGGACAAGGAAAAAAGACAGATCTAGATTGTATATTAAATGTAAAATTTAGTTTGTCCACTATGTTCTCAAGCAGCCTTTCATGTAAGTACTAACCACAATCCGCACTGCTTGACTTCGGTGATCGAACCAGTAAGCTGTCGTATTCAATTTGCTTTTAACTAGCAGTCGAAATTATTTTACGTGAATTAGTAATTTTTTTTGCTCAAATGATATTATTTTAATATTGACATATATTTTATTATTTAATTATTAACTTCCTGATTAAGGAAGTTATAGTAATCACCCCGATTTTCGAAATCGAAAATTTCTTAATATCTTTACGTTTCCAGGTGTCTTACGTCATCCTATATACGTTTTAGAATATACCCTATGTGTGTGTGTGTGTGTCTGTGCGTGTGTACGTATGGGCGCAAATTTTTCGTGTTCATTTTCTCGCCCCACAATTCAGCTATCGAATTGATTTTGAGGCTATCGATGCGTGCTGCCATAATTTGGTGCTGATTAGATTTGCAGCGAAATCGGTTTAGCGGTTTTTGAGTTTTCCAGAAAATTGTGAAAACAATGAATTCGTGAGTTCTAGAAAACTAAAGGGGATTTCATGTTCGTTTTGATGCCGATCGATGCGCCTTTGTTTTTGTACAAAACTGTAAAAATTTGGGAAAAATCGATACATCACTTTGTTTTTGTTTTTTAAAAAAGTGTTAAAAATTAACAGTAGTGATATTTTGGAAAAATGAATATAGATTTGTATTGTTTCTGATTTTAAATGTTGTATTCTGAAAATATTTGTATTTTTATTTTAATGTGTACTACCTTCCGAATCGTATTTCGTTTTACTATTAATTCGGGACGCTCACCTCAAAACGTTTCACGATGGGACTCAACTTACTCTCAATCATCGTCGTAGAAGATTTTGCATTTTCAGTAGTGTGTGTGTGTGTTATATTATTATTTTCCTTAATCAGGAAGTTAATGTTATGGGGCTCGCACCCATTTCTCTAGTTTTATTTATACAAACCATGTGATGTTCTCAAGTTGGGCGCAATCCAAGTACTAAACGTGATCGACGCTGCATGGCTTCGTTGATCGAATGAGAACTCTATGTGCGTAACGCTCTGTGTTAAAAACACTCGTTATCGGACGCAGTTTAAATGATATTATGGTCATTATGCTCAGAACATAGCGTACGTGCTCTTGAATTTAAAGTTGTGGGTTCGATGATCAGTTATAAAATATTTTTTAATATACCATATTCATTTTATAAAAAAAAAAACGAAAATGTTTTTACCATTATTATTTTTCTTCAGTTATATAGTATGTATGTGTGTTCAGATTTTAATAAAGTTATCCTCATAGTTACTTAGCTAAGAAAGCTTTCCAAAAAAAGTAAGAAGGATACTATTCAATGCAATGTTCACCAGGGTGAGTTTCCAAACATATGAAAAAAAAGATAATTTTATGCGTCGACGAAATATGAAACATTGGTAACCAAACTCCTCCTAGACCGTTTGATCAATCGATCTGAAATTTTACACACTAATAGTATTTTCGCCGGTGAGTGCTAACATCTATTTTTTGTTACTAAATTCGCGAAAAAAATCACTAGTGGTAGGCTTCTTAGTTAACAATTTTTCTGATGAACGAACCAAAATTAGTACAAAGGTTTGTGTCATGGAAATCTAAATTTAGTTTTTATGTATTACGAACGATCACTGCGTTATTTTGCAAGAATTCCAAAATACACGACAAACGAAATACCATTTTGACAAAAAATCGCTGTCTTTTTGATATTAGACGTTAGTTTACTTGCATAAATGAAGCTAAGGTATTGATCTTAGGTAATTAGTTTTCGTGTGCTCGAACCAGAATTAGCTTTTACATAAAGATCTTAGCACAGCCACCTGATTGTTTCCGGGGCTTTCGCCAATTCGCTGTGGGGAATCGGAAACTTTGAAGAGAAAATTTATTTCGGTTTACTCAAACCGTAGCAAGTGGAATTTTACAGGTTCTTGAAAAATAGTATTTTAATTTATGAATTTTGAATCATGGGACAAGAAAGATTCCGGGAATCAGAAAATGGACAATATACTTCAGGTTTTGAGGGTACTTTTCCGGTAAAATTTTGAATTTTCAACGGTTTTTTTACCGTAGCGGATAAACGCAGCGTCCTAGGGTGTTCGTATGTATGACCGACCCCCATTATTTTGTCATTTTCAACCTTTTGGCCATACTTGATTTTTCTCTAAATTCAGTTTTTAAAGATATACATACAAAAGATCGGAAAACTGATAAAACTAAGATTTTGAATTTTTAACAGTTTTTTGCCCGTAGCGGCTAAATTATGCACTTTAAAAATTTGCCTTCCAATCAGTTGATCAATCAGTGAAGTGAGTTTGTGAAACCGGTTCGTTATTGGACAAAACAAGCCGTTCCCGTTTTCGTCCAGTGCGCACACCCGAAAACATTGCTGCGGTTTCGCACAGTGGGCATGAACATCCATCAACACCGATTCGTCATCGTTCTCAGGAACTAACCATTTCTCGCACTTGTCTGATGAGAATTTTGGCTACAAACAAGAGTGCAAGAAATGAAGCCTCATGACCATCTGATGCGTTTTATGTTCGCCTATTGCATCGGATGGGCTGAAGATCGTTTGGTCGAAGATGAACATTTTTACCGAAAAATTATCTTTTCCCACGAAGCTCATTTCCACCTTGGAGGCTATATCAATAAGCGAAATTGCCGCCCTCAGAGCCGCTCTCAGGGTCAATGGCGAGCGTTAAAAAGCCATGTTAAATGGATTTTAGTTTCCACAAATTGAAGAGTGTTACATGGACGGAATTTGGTTCCAACAGGACGGGGCTGCGACACAGCCAACGATACAATCGATCTTTTGCGCACCGCTTTTGAACAACAAATAATAAAGCAAAATTCTGAATTCTCAATCTATTAAGGATATATGTTACGCTTATCATGCAGAGACGACTGAGTCCTTGAAACACGAAATTGAGGTTGCCATTCATGAGATTGAAGCCCAAACAATCGAAATGTACTGAAAAATTGGATTAATCGGATGGGGTACTGTAAGGCCAGCCTTGGCAGTCATTTGAATGATGTTGTGTTTCACTCGTAAATGAAAATGTTCAATCTTTCTAACAAAGTCATAGTTTTGGAAAAGTATTCATTAGTTTTTTTTATATCCGATTCAAATTCCAAATCGTATATGACCCTTTATCTCTTGAGTTTCTCTCACTGAAGGTAATGAAGAGATAGAATAACAAACAAGAAATGGTCAATAAATCAATGTTTAGGGCTAGAATTGTAATACACATATTTTTTATATTAAAACCAAGTCAACACAAATGGTATCGACTTGAACCAATTGCTACCAATTATTACATTACCACAGATGACTATGAAGCAGAGTGTCTATATATCGACCGCTCAGCTCAATTTTGTGTGCGACTTAGCGAACGCCACCTAGTTTACTAATCCATCAATTTAGTGCACTTATTTTGCGCTCATCTCGTACTGGATAGAGATGAAAGTGATTTCATGTCACAGTGATTTGGGTTTCCGGAACGTCACTATTATTTTCAACAACATTGCTCCTTGGAACAAGATTGTTCCTAAAAATATCTATGATCCAAATATCACTAGCAACAAAATCGCAACGACTCGTTACGATCCACTGCGACTGCACAATGACAGTTTAACCTAGTCGAAACTCACTTGAAAAACCGCGGTTTTCAGAACGATGAGGTTTTGCAGAGTCACACATGACCTTTTCCTTATATTTTCGGAATAAACTCTTCGGTATGCCTTTAAATATATTTTGATTATACAAATTTTTGAATGAACGTTAAATTGTCCGAAGAATTCAATAGTTATTTTATTACTATTTTATTAGTGCGCCTAATGAGTAAAGAACGAACAATTTTGGTACCTATGTCGTAGTTGTGCTATTTTTATTTTTGAACAGATGTGTTAGCGAATTTCTTGAGTGAATAAATATTAATTAACTTTGATGGTACGTTCATCGTCCCAAGAATTGTGACTAATTACCAACGGAAATCTAATAATTTTTCCGGAAATCTGGCAGGAACCCGTGTATAAATGCGCGGTTGAACTACCAAATAATTAATTACTTCAAAAACAGCAAACAAATATGTTACTTGTAACATCACTAACAAATCTGAAGAGGCATATTGATAGGAAGCACCCAGCCGTGCAGTTTCACGCGTCGAAGGCTGCTGATGCAGAACCCAGTACTTCGCGATCATCAACGGATCATCAACAGATCGAGCAACATATTGAGCCAAACCCCAGACTTAGCAGCATCCAACAACGGCAAGGAAACGAACCTGTCCCTGGAACCAGCGGAAGTGCTCAGGACGGACAAAACAAATCGCTTCGGAGATATACTCGGCAAACGCAGCAAATTATTTCGACCTACTATTCAAGAATAAAATAGTTTTGTCTGGGACAGTCGGTTGAAGTGAAACTTCGAGTGGGGCAACTTTTTTGTTTGTTTTTTTTTTTTTCATTTTAATGTTTTTTATTATTAATAATAATTATTATTAGTCTTATAATTGTTATTATTGTATTCACATATATATTATATAATTACGTTAATCTCTACTGACTGATTGACTCTGCGTAATTTCTCCTAGCCCAATAGAGATTTGCAAGCCCATACAGATCCCTTACTCCATACATATTGCCCTGGAAATTTGTGATTGTGAATTTTTAATAACTATGAAAATACTTGTAAGATTTAAAACGAAAAACGTGTTGCGCATATAACTCATTGACAGCTACTCCTTACACTTATTACCTTTATCTATTGGATGCGCCCCACGTTTTTCGTTTTAAATCTTTCAAGTATTTTCATAGTTATTAAAAATTCACAATCTCAAATTTCCAGGACAATATGTATGGAGTAAGGGATCTGTATGGTATTGCAAATCTCTATTGGGCTAGGAGAAATTCTTTTATACATTTTGGTCCGTTTTGAAAACGTTGTATATTAATAATTTTTTTTTTATTTAAATAATTATTTGTTATTATTATTATTATCTTATTAGCAAATCTTCTTATTGCAAATTTACTTATTGCAAATCTCTATTGGGCTAGGAGAAATTATTTTACACTTTTTAGTCCGTCTTAAAAACGTTGTATATTAAAAAATTTTTTTTATTTAAATAATTATTTTCGGTTTTTTAGTCTTGTATGTGTGAAATTTTCCAATTGACTTAAGACGGCCTGCTTTTTATTATCCTTTTTTATGACTTAAAAATTTTTTAATTTCTTTTTTACAATTAGAATTTTTTTTTTCGTATTAAAACAAATTAATTATATTTCAGTTATGGTGCTAGGACTCCAAGTGTTCGCATTGTTTCCACCTCTTTCATTGCATCTCCATTGTATGGTGTCTTGTCAGTAAGTTTCGAGCAATCGAGCTCCTCTTTTCTTAAGCCCTTCAATGAACTGACACGACTCAATGCGACATATGTCTGTCCTTTAGCAAATAGTGCAGATCTGAGGTATACAAGAGCATGGTCCACTATGCATCCTTGCATTTTATGGACTGTGCAGGCCCAGCACAGTATTAATGGGAGCTGTGTTCGCTCGATTGTTCCATAGTTTCGGAGTGCCTGAAACTGTACCGATTTTGGCTTGGCTAAATGATTTCCATCTCTGCCAAATTCGATACGAACAGATGAAACGTCAGTATCATACATCTGATCGCGACGGGAAAAAGGCCGAACAATTTCAGTGATAGTGCCCATTGCACCATTCACAAGTCCTCGCTCTACGTTAATATTTGAGCGAAGCATCACTCTCGCTCCGTTGAATATTTCCAACTCTTTTTGCAAGCCTCCAGTCTTGTTGATATCCCCTGACACAATATTATCCATGTTAACATTGTCTGTGTTACTTGTCGCATTCACTAGCACATCCTGAGAACGAACTCTGAAAACTCTAACTCCTTGGCCTCGATAGTGGTCAAGGGCGGCTGTGTTGTGTGCATCAACTTGTGCACGAGTTGGATATATGCGAAGTGCTCTATCCAAATCAAAATCTCCAGATGCCTCTGTCAATACTTTTGATATCAATAGAGAAAAATGTGGGTCCTTCAACTCACCAACGCGTAGAGTATTCAAAAGATCGACGAATGCTATGTCGCCATGTTGTCGCATGTTTTCCGTTAACTCCACAAGAATTAGAAGTCTCCACAAATGAGTTGCCGGAATGAATCTAGCAGGCTGGTGGAATACTTGGGATTCTCGGATAGGTTGCAATTGAAATAAATCTCCAAAAACCATAGTAACTGCGTTCCACGCTAAAGACCCCGACGGTTCATGATTCAAACTCAAAGAATCTTTTGAATACGTCTATGCTCTACGCGGCCTAGGCATAGAATATGGGGAAAACTGGCAGTACCCAGACATGCATATTTAAACCGTTGAATAGTCTCAATACTTTAAGACTCAAACACATGAACACTTTGGAGACTTCAAATTCCAAACACTCTTTGAACACTTCAGGGTCCAACCCGGAATGGGGATTCTAGGTCCAGCCTGGGTTACCTAAATCAATCACTCAAGGAGACGGCCCATGTCAGGGCTCTAATAGATCTCGCCTCCATTTCTTGTTGACTCAACCGAATTAGTCCCACAGAGTCTCTAGCGTGCTCGTCATTTGTGCCAAAGCACTGAGGAACTTACCAATACTTAAGTGGATTGTTAGCAGCATTGGTGGTGCATTGTTGGTGCGGAGCACGCTAAGATTGGAAAGAATATGACCATTCTGCCACCCTTCGTTCACACTGAACATCTTAAAAGTGGGTCTGCTTTTACAGGTGAAGGATACAATTTTACTATAGGCCCCTTAAATGTCGATACAGCTATTTTCACTGTCACGACGCTCTTCAATCCATCAGGTTCTGTATGAAGATCAACTACCCTTGCTAGTGGCCACTTTGGAGGATAGAGGATATCGAGGATATTAATGGAGAGACCTGAGATGGCAAAACTTCTCAAGCGTGATTCCCTCAATTTATTCCGTTTAAAGGGAATGCCCAAGAAGGCACATGAAGGCATTTTCGTGGCGGAACTTAGTATATTTCCACTTAAAAATATCAATAGCTAAAAAAATTCTATCTACAAAATATTCAAAACGGGTACAAGTATCTACAAGTATACATTTTGTGTATGCAAAGTTAAAGATTTGATTCACTTTCACTCATTTTTCGCTTGATATGCTTAACACGCAAAGAAATTGTGTGGCCTATTCCGAATAACGCCAAATGCTTTGATTTTAAAGGACTTTTCTAAGGAACCGAACGATATTTTTCATACACAAACTTCGTTTTGTGTCAGTTCATACGGGCATTTCAATAAAATAATGAAACGAGATTCTCTCCTCGTCCGATTACGGCGGCGTCCTATCATGAGAGCTCCGTTACTTAACAAAATAACAGGGAATCGTTTGGCCCCGCAAATATTGACCGTTGATTAAAAATGTTCTTTATAGGATATATCCCCTTACAGGGCTTTCACTTTTTTCTTTTTTTAAATTGAAATTTTTTTTTTACATATATAATATTGCATTGTCTTCTGGTTCTGGGCTATGTTTAAAGTTTCAAGTCTGTAGCTCATCGGGAAGTTAGTTAAAAACCAATTGGAAGATTCCACCCGAACAGACAGACAGACAGACAAGAAAGAGACCTAATAAAAACGTTATAATAAAGGAGTTTAATAATACTAATGGAGTCAAATAATAATTTTCTTGGAGAAAGCTACGTAAATGTCAACGTGGCAAGAAGGGAGTATCGCCACCTGGTGACGCATGGCGAAGGAGCGATCAATTGGTCACAAGTGGCGACCAAGTGATCGAAAGCGGCGAGAATAGCAGTAAAGAAGAAGAGAAAATTTAGAGGAATTTTCATGTGGCAGGTCGACGATCATGTCGACTGATAAGGAAGCGCCAGTTTCGGTTGAAGCATACAAGCGAAGTGTAAGTAAAAACTTTTGGAAGTAAAAGAATAATTAAAAATTACGAAGCCAAGGGGTGGTAATAATAATAGGACAAGAGAGAGACCAAAGAGTAAACCTAAGGTATGTAATTTGGAGGATTTTAACAAATAAAAAAGGAGATTCACAACAAATAAGTAATTGCAAAGTAATGGAGTTGAGGGAATGATAAGTTTCAATTGTTCTGGAAATGCTTAGGTTATATAGATAGGAAAGCAAAGTGTTAGTGCGTTTAAATTAATAATGGAGGGAAGTGGAGTTAATTGTGTTATGCTAGCACAGATAAAGTGCAAAGATGCTAAACACCAGGAGAAAATTAAAGAAAATGGAGTTTAGTAAGGAGTCACCATTAAGTCCAAAATGAGGACTGGTGACATATTTAACGGAGTTAGAAAACATATTTTATGGAGTTAGGAGATTTATACTTGCGCAGGTATAAGGAGGGAGATAAATGTCAAAAAATTAATATAGGAGGTATATGGAGGGAGATAAATGTCAAAAAATTAATATTGGAGGTATAAGGAGGGAGTAATGTCTCAATAAATGGAGGGAGATAATTTTTGAAAAAATTAATATTGGAGGCATATGGAGGGAGTAAAGGAGGATGTAATAAAATATTTAGAGAAATTAGGTATGGAGTAAAAAATTTATAAGCAATTATTTGTTGTGAATAGGAGATTTTGATAAATTTAAATGGAGTATTAACTATTCAATTTGTAGGGAAAACCAAAAGGAGAAAAAGGGAGCGAAGAAGCAACCAAAGTGGATGCTCAAGGAGTTGTAGAAGCAAGAGAGGAGACTGCTTGCATAGCGGAAAAAACAGTTAGTAGACCAGCCATTCCTAGGAGCCATAGCTCGTTATTAAGGAGAATGGAGAGAGCATGGGATGAGGTGGACGCCGAAGGGTTAGAGAGCTTATCATTGGAGGGAGTTTCTTTGAGAAAAACAAATATACACGAGATATGGAGAAAGAGTGAGGAGTCCCATCTAGAATGTTTGGAGGAGGTGGATGATGAGGGAGTGGAAGAATTGGAGTGTTTGTTGGAGAATGCTAAGAAACAGTATTTCAAAGCAAGGGAGAAGATAGAAAAGAAAATGGAGGAAATAAGACCACAGCTAAAAGGATCCACTGGAGGAATTAGAATGGGAGAAGCTTTAGGGCAAAAACAAGTCATTGACGTAAGCGTGAGCCTGAAGCCATAGCAAGGAGTGGTAAACAATACCTGGGGAGAATTTAATGGCCAGCTATTAAAATGGTTGGGTTTCCGGGATAGGTACATCTCGGCTGTACATAATGAGGAGACAATAGATGAACCTCATAAGTTGAGGTTACTAAAAAAATCCTTAACTGGGAGAGCCTTAGGGATTTTAGGAGAAGGGAGTGAAACTGGGAGAGGTTACCAAGAAGCCTAAAAATGCTTCTATGAATATTATAATAAGGAGTACCCCTTAAAAAGGGCCTATTTAAGGCACTTTTTCAATTTGAAGCCGGTGCAGGAGAAACCAACTCAAAAGGAGTTACAACAGATGGTAAACACTACTCATGAAGCTATATTACAGTTGAAAGCATTGGAGGAACCTGTGGAGCACTGGGACATTATATTTATAAACCATCTCCATGGGTTACTTGATGGAGACACAGCCCAGCGCTGGGAGTTACATAGGACTTCGGAGCGTCAAAAAATTAAGGAGATGCTGGAGTTTTTAGAAAAACAAGCAAATGCGATAGGAAATACCTACGCAAATGTGGCGAACCGGAGTACAAAGGAGAATTTTAGGAGATCTGAGCAGGAGTTTTCTTCGAGGAGTAGGGATAGTTCTGTGGCAGGTCCTAGTATGGAGAGGAGCTACAAGGGAGGCCAAAAGTACCCACCATGTGAGACGTGTGCTTCACAAACGCATAAAATTGCTGCGAAAAGTCGGGATATGCCAAGATGGGAGAGGTTATTAACCGTTGCTTTAAGTTCGTAAAGGCTTCGTCACAAAGGGCATCAAATTTAAAGGGTACGTCCTTTTTTAAAAGGTTGGTCATGGGTTTGGCGATCTTAGAGAAATTTGGGATAAATCAGCGGTAAAAACCCGATAAATCCGAGGAAGGCTCTGATATCCTTTACCTTTTTAGGTCTGGGATATGTTTTGACTGCTGTTATCTTCCTTGGATCTGGTTTGCCACCGTTTTCCGTAATCAAGTGTCCCAGATACATGATGTCTTTCCGAAAAAAATGGCATTTTTCTGCCTGCAACTTTAGTTTGAAGTCGCGTAAACGTTGGAATACAGCAATGAGCCTATTGTTGTGTTGAGATAGATTGTAGTCATGGATGACTATGTCGTCCATGTAAATGAAGCAGTGAATTCCTTGTAATCCAGACAAGATATTATTCATGGTTCTTTGGAATGTAGCGGGAGCTCCTTTCAGACCGAATGGCATTCGATTGTATTCGTAATGCCCATAAGGCGTACTGAAGGCTGTTTTTTCCCGATCCCTGTCGTCCATTCTTATCTGGTGGAATCCACTGGCCAAGTCGAGCGTCGTAAAATACTTAGATTTCCCAAGTTGGTCCAATATGTCTGTTATATTTGGTAGAGGGAACGCGTCTCCTACCGTCATCTCATTAAGACGCCGGAAATCTACCACTACTCGCCATCTCTTATTCCCCTGTTCATCCGGTTTTTTGGAACGAGGAGTAGGGGAGAGTTCCAGGGGCTATAGGATGGTCTGACAATGCCTGATTTTAGCATCTCTTGAACTTGGTTATCCACTTCCTTACGATTTGCCTCCGGTCATCTGTACGGTTGAGTGTATATAGGGGGATGATTTGCTTCTACCTCAATTTTATGGGTAGTCGCGTCCGAGTAGGACAATATATCCCCTTCTAGATAAAATATATGATTGAAGGTTCTACAGATATCTCGAATTGATGTCTTTTCTTCTTCATTACAATGATCCAATTTTACTAGGTTCTGTAGTTTTTTTATTCTGCCCTCAATCGGATCTTGGTCGAGGTTTGGAATTATCATGTCGAAATTCTTCGCATCTAGATACTCTAGGTCCAGATCAAATAGGGGTAAACTAACGTCTTCCTCTGTAGTATTGAGGATTAAGACCTTTACCAATCCATTTTCAGGAGTACCAATAGAATTGCCTATATACACTCCGGGAATTATTTCTTTATTCGATGCTACCGTTTCTGTGGAAGCCGTAGTGGGTATTAAGTGGATTGTTTCTGCTCGAGCTGGAATGATCGCATGGCTTAAGATACTTGGGTTGAAATGTGGTTGCAGTTTACCGTCCTGCCCAGGACGAATGCCCTTTTGAGAAGATGTGACTGGGTACAGTTTGATGTATTGCCCAGGACCCGAGAATGGCAAAGAGGAAGATGTGGAAGGAGGTATCGTTGGGTGCAGTTTAACATCTTGCCGAGGACGATTAATTAACGAGGAGGGAGACATATACTTAACTAACGAGGAAGGAGATATTTCTGACTTAACTAACGTGGAAGGAGATATTTCTGACTCAACTAACGAGGAAGGAGATATTTCTGACTCAATTAACGAGGAAGGAGATATTTCTGACTTAACTAACGAGGAAGGAGATATTTCTGACTCAACTAACGAGGAAGGAGATATTTCTGACTCAACTAACGAGGAAGGAGATATTTTTGACTCAACTAACGATGAAGGAGATATTTCTGACTCAACTAACGAGGAAGGGGATATTTCTGACTCAACTAACGAGGAAGGAGATACTACTGTTGACTTAATTAACGAGGAAGGAGATATTTCTGACTTAACTAACGAGGAAGGAGATACTACTGTTGCCTTAATTAACGAGGAAGGAGATTTTTCAGACTCAATTAACGAGGAAGGAGATATTTCTGGGTGCAGTTTAACGTCTTGTCCAGGACGTGTAGTAGACGGAGGCGATGTTGACGATGCCAATGATGTGACTGATAAAAATGAGGGGGAGACTGTCGGAGATAAAGCAGTGAAAGTGGATATTATTGGCCGCAGTTTAACGTCTTGCCGAGGACGATTAACCGACGAGGAAGATGTGAACGGAGTCGAAGGACCCGAAGAAGAGAGGATAGGCGAAGACGACGCTGACCAGGATGGTGATGAAAATGACGGAGAAAAGATCATTGGTGGCGGTTTGGCGTCTTGCCAAGGATGATTAACTGGCGAAGAAGGTGCCGAAATGACTGGTAAGGACGAGAGGGGAAATATTGTCGAAGATGAAGGTGTTGGATGCAGTTTAACGTCTTGCTCACGACGCGCATTAGACGAGAACGGAGGTGCTGACGGGGAGACAGATAAAGACGAGGAGGGAGATACTGTCGAAGGCGACGAAGAAGATATTATTGGATGCAGTTTAACGTCGTGCCCAGGACGCGTATTCGCGGAATTTATAGTCCTACGATAAAACTGAGGGAAATCATTGAGATATTGCTCCAAGGTGTAAGGAATCGAGTTGCGACTGACCTCGAGTGTTAGTATCTGAGCCCCATAATCAATTTGTGCCTTATATCTGGTCAAAAAGTCGTGACCTAATAAACCTTCATATACCATTGCGGAAGCATCCCTCAGAATTTGGAATGGTGTTCGATTTGGAAATCTGCACCTTCGTGGTGTAGTTTGCTTATTATGAGACCCTCTGTGGAAGTGGATTGGGAAAAGACTGTATTGATATGACAAATAATATCGCTGTAATACCTGCTACCAGGTTTCAGTGACTGACTTCGAAGTAAGCTGATCTCCGCTCCGGTATCTATTAAGAATTCGGTATATGGACTAACGGACACTTTAGAGGCTAGGGTGAGGGTTATGGATGAAGGTCGTACGGTTATGGGGAGTTTTATCCTTGAGTGTTGGAAGGTTGGGTCCGATTCCCATGTACGTCGGCCTGAATGACGATCTGCGGGGAATTGCCAACGAATTTCCCCCGCACCTGGGAGTTTTCCGGGTTGTTGGAATGCGTAGCTGACGGGTCAGGAGGATTCGGTGGCGACAGAGGAGACAGGGGTTGTGAATAACGCAATTGTGGGTTATATGGTGGCCTTCTTCTTCGGTTGTTAGCCTCCCTTTTCCGACATTCGTCAAATGTATGCCCTTTGTTATGGCAATAATTGCAGATTTTCGGAATCTGTTTTGGAGTGGAGTTTTCAGGGGCTCTGTTCCCGGACAAGAGGTGGTGTATTGTAGATGGGTTAAACCTTTCCTGGCGTTGTACGGAGCGGGGCGGTAAGTGAAACTGTGGGGCGATGTGACCTGGCTGGCCACATCTGAAACAGGTAGTATTCCTTAAAGGGTTTTGCTGTGGTTGATCTACCCGGGGTTTCGTTGGATCCTGTCTCGGGGTATTGATTTGATTAAGTCGCGTCGCGTGCCCTAATAGTCGGATATTGAGGCGAGTTTCTTTAACAGAAAATACCTTGGCAGGCATTTGCAGCTGGCCATTTAGCAGCCCGTCTTCGAGGGTTCTGACGGCCTGCGCCTCGTTGTCTTTAAGAAGGGATCTCAACAGGACGTTGTCGCTTGTATATTTTCGCGTGGCTTCGTTTAACAGAGTAAAGGTGGTGGTCAGGTGATTTAAGAATTCTTTAACACCCTCGCCAGTCTTCTGCTTTAACTGTCCTAATTGGGTTTGGAGGGTAAATCTGAATAGTCGGGTTTCGAACTTGGATGATAGAGCGGAACGTAGAACAGTCCAGTCGTCAGTGGGGTTATATTAGTACACGTCGTACGCTGGACCACTCAATTTACTTTTGACAAGACCCGTGAAACTTTGGTGGTCTGTCCCCGTTGACACAGTGGAAAAAATGTCATCCGCACAGGTAAGGAGTCGGTGTAGATCCCTGGTATTTCCGGAAAATTCTGGCAACAGTCGTTGTGAATTGGCAAGGGAGAAACCGGACGTTGGAGAAGCATGGTGTAGAATTGAACCCAATGTAGCATTTAATTGATCCTGAATATTTAATTGGTCTTGGAAAGGGTATCTGTCCTGCAACCCGTCTTGCAGGAGGTCAAAGGTAGTATCATATTGTCCTTGGATCTCACCGAATGTATTACTGGTAAAATATGCATCTTCTTCATCGTCGTCGTAGAAATCCGCTAGAATTTTTAAATGTGTCTGCTCAAAAGGTTCCCAGTATTTTTTCAGGGTGGTGATTTTTTTCTGTAAGGCAACTTTGCTGGCGTCTCGGAGGAAGTCATGGGTAATTTGAGACACGATTCGCCGGATCACCTGGCTTCTTTCCTTTTGGAGCCTGAGCCTTCCAGGATTAGGTGATTCGCTGACTTCGGATTCGGCTTCGGGGGCGTTAGCCCTTTTTTGAGTTTCGGGGGCTGGAGGTATGAAAAATTGGTTGGTAGCCTTAACTAGTAAGGGGCTAACGAGCCAATCACTCAGGGCTGCTTTCGTGGTCTTGTACCAATCATGGGCCTTCCCATGGCAGTCGAGAGTAATATATTCATGCTTATCATCTCGTTCGGGGTGATCTTTGAGAGAAACTTGGCCCTTTTGGAAATTTCCCCAAGCTTCCTCTAGGAGGCTGAGTTTCTTTTTTGTATAATCGGCGGTTCTTGAAGATTTGGGCGACTTACTGAAGCTGTTATATAACTTGACGATCTCCGAATTGATTTGCATTTGCGCAAGGCAAAGATCGTGAAACGGTGGAGGAGACATTATTAGGATGTTTGAAGGGTACTGTTGAGCAAGAGTTAACCGAAGATCAAAGCTGATCAATGGAAGGTGGAATTTGCTAGAGACTTAAATAACTAACGTGTCAAAATCAAAGAAATTTATTATTTTGAGCGTTAATCGGATTTAGAGTTTAAGTGGAATTAGAGAAATGATTATTATTAACAAGACTAACGGACTTAGAAGGGGGATGTTGAACAGTATTTTCACAGTAGCAACAGTACAGTACCGAAGGATTTGAATATATTATAAGAGGGAAAACGCGTAACAGAATACAACATTTGATTGAATTTAAGTAAGGTCCTTGAGGTCGTTTACATTCGTTGCTAAATAAATAAAATAAATTATCGGTTCACAGGATCTTTGAAAACAGCGTAGTCGTTCAGAAAATGGGGACTTACACACAAGGATTATGTTGTAGTTTAATTTCTCAGTTGTTAAACTTCACTTTAACAACAAGTTCTTGAACTCACTACAGTTAAATGTTGAAGGTTGACAACTCATTTGATAAATCAAAGTCCTTATTCTAGTTCCTTACATATACCAATTTATTACAAATTCTAGCATACTCCAAGTTATTTTAAACTATAGCTCCTTAGACCTTATTTCAAAATCTCTATACAATCCAAATTTACAAGATCTCTATATAAACCAAATTCGTGATAGCTCCTTAAACCTTATTTCATAATCTCTATACAATCCAAATTTACAAGATCTCTATATAAACCAAATTCGTGATAGCTCCTTAAACCTTATTTCAAAATCTCTATACAATCCAAATTTACTAGATCTCTATATAAACCAAATTCGTGATAGCTCCATAAACCTTATTTCAAAATCTCTATACAATCCAAATTTACAAGATCTGTATATAAACCAAATTCGTGATAGCTCCTTAAACCTTATTTCAAAATCTCTATACAATCCAAATGTACAAGATCTCTATATAAACCAAATTCGTGATAGCTCCTTAAACCTTATTTCAAAATCTCTATACAATCCAAATTTACAAGATCTCTATATAAACCAAATTCGTGATAGCTCCTTAAACCTTATTTCAAAATCTCTATACAATCCAAATTTCTTTTCGTACGCTCATGACTTTAAATCTATTTTACGGGGTAATTCTTACAGCTGTACTTAGCCAAAATTGCCGACTGTTGGGCGAATTCGAATTCGCATTCTCCAGGGTATCTCTATCTGTTCGTTCTTATTTATCTATATCTTTTTTTTTCTAACTCTCTTCTTTTCTCTTATTATTGTTTTTCCTTTTTTTTCTCTTTTCTATTTATTTTTCTTTCCTTTATTTTTTTCACCTCTCTTTTCTTTCCGATATCTGAGCCGCTCGTTGTGCAGCTTCTGCAACTCCCGGCTGATTTGCAGACGTTCCTCCTAACCTACGGCCAACAACAGGCGACGCCGGACCTCCTCTATAGCCCGGCGGAAGTTAGCTTCCTTCCCTGTACGGCGTTTCGGGACACGGACGTTGGGCAGGGGGGATGGCTGCGTGGTCTCCCGTCTGGCTGCGTTCCGGGCGCGATACTCCTCCAGAGTAATGGGCCTAGGACCGGCCCCCGAGTCACGCAGAGCCTCCGTCAACGTCTTTTTGGGTGATGCTGGCACTACGAATGGACCAACTCATTAGTTTGGTTGATTTGGAATCTAGTTGATGGGTTTTATCAACCACTTTCAACTTGGGGATTCCCCAGAAACCGATAGGTTCCAGGAACCGTGTTCGGTTGGTTGGGTTGGACGTTTAACGATGGGTTTATACAACCACTTTCGCCTAGGCGCCCCCAAAAGACCGATAGGTTGCTGGAACCGTGTTCGGTAGAGAAATTTGAAATTGGGATGATGGGTTTTTCAACCTCTTTCAACCACAATTTCTGGTTACCGATGGGCTTACAGACCGCTTTCGGCGCTAGTTGCACTCACTTTTCCTTCCTTGGATATTCTCCTCAGGTCGAGCTTTGACAACTGATGCTTTCCCTAGCTTTCACCGGCTTTTTATATTTTGAAACCGGGAATTTCGTCCGTTATTGCGATGTTGTCATGTGTTGCTAAATTCCTCTTATTGTACGGTGGCTCCATCATGTAGTGACTAGTTGAGTTTTTTAGAACTCACTTTTCCTCATGTGGTTGGTTTTGACAAGTGACAGTCGGTTTTGGCGAGTGACAGTGTGCAGTTGTTTATGTTTGTTTTATGTACGTTTATGTGTTTCTATGTAGATTTATGTGGACGACGATGCTCAGGTAAGTTTTATGGGACCAGCTGATGTTTGATGTTTGATTTCTTCTAGGTAGGTTTTGTTTTGAACCACTTCGGTGACTGTTTGATGGTGACCATGGTCACATGTGACATTATGCTTTGCTATGTTCATATGCTGAACTGTTGCGCATTAACATTGTCAGCGTGAACATAAACATCACTTCTCTTGGTGAATGAAATGGTGATTATGATTATATGTGTTTTTTGTGTACTTCGTTTTTTAGGTTATCCGGTGTTATGGGTATGGTAGGTGCTTCATGTTTGCATTATTATGCTGTTTTAACCCCTTTTCTTTTTAGATGGTGCGGAGTCTCACAACATTCCTCCCCCTTTTAGAAGTCCCCCCCCCGGCTGGGTGGCGTTTCCTGGGGTACACGAACTAGTACTAGTTTGTAGTGTGAAGTGTGGCGGTTTTTGTGGTAAGAGTGGTTCAAACTGATTAGTCTGCGTTTGTACTTCTGAATGTTAGGCGGTTAGAGGGTTCGCGCGATTCAAGTAAAAGTGTTATTTTTATACTTAGGGTAGTTTAATCTTAAATTCCTAGTTCTGTAACTCTTGTATTCATTGGTTTCTCTTTATTTCATTTTGCAATTTACATCTATTTTGTTTCGCCTTAACTTAGTGGTTTTTGTTTCTCCGCCGTGGGTTTCGTCTACGGGTGTTTTTCGTTCCCTCCTGGGGTTGACAGTATTTATCCCCGTACATGGCTGACTGATCTTCGGTTTCAGGCGCGCCTAATTGCAGTTGCTGGAATATCTGGTCTGTTTCCTGCAGGGTGATATTAAGTTGGATTTGTTGGTATAGCCGGTCTGCTTCCCGTACGATGTCGTCCCACTCGGCCTTGGTCAATCCTAGCTCATCGATTTCAACGGGTGTACTGTTCTGGTCCATTGTAAATCTGGAAATTAGGAATATTGTAGTTATTAGTGATGTTCGGTCTATAGTGTGTGTTCTGATCTTAATTAAATAATTTCAAACGGTTGTTATGTACGTGACGTTTCTTATTTCTTATTAAAATTGTTGTGTTGACGGGGTTATTTATTGCTGTGACTCGGTAGGGCCCTGTCCAATGTTGAATCAGTTTGTTTCGTCGGGCCGTATTTCTGAGAAGCACTTGATCTCCAACATGGATTTTAATTGGATTTGTCTTTTGATCGTAGTCTTCTTTGGACTGGATCTTGCTCTCTTCCAAATTCCTTCGCGCGGTTTGATATGCTCGCTGGAGCTTGTTTCTTAGTTGTAGGAAAAAGTTCTCGTGATCATATACTGGTTGGGGAGCTTTCTTCAAGTTGTTGGGAAGGGGGGCGGAGAAGCCGTATAAGCAATCCATAGGCGTTAATTTTGTGGTTGTGTGCATACTATTGTTCCTGACGAACATTGCTGCTCGCAGATGCTCATCCCAGTTTGTTTGGTTGTCGTCTACAAAATTCCTTAGATATTCGATTAGAGGCCTATGTGATCTCTCCAATGCTCCGTTGGATTGAGGATGGTATGGTGTTGTTTCGATCTTCCGTATCTTAAATAACTTGCACACTTCTCTGAACATTTCGGAAGTGAAGTTGGCTCCTTGGTCGGTAATTAATTTTGTTGGTATTCTGTAACGACTTATTATTTCCTCCACAAAAGCCTGTGCCACAGTTTTCGCCTCCATATTTTGGAGTGGTATTACGTCCATGAAGCGAGTCAAATCGTCCTCGAAACTTAGGATATACTTGTTCCCGCGTGGTGTTTCTGGAAGTGGACCCACAATGTCCATATAAACCTTGTCGAACGGTTGTTTGGCGGTGTCTGTAATGATCATCGGCTCTCTGTGTTCTCTACTTAACTTATTTATTTGACATTTTCTGCATTTTCGTATATATTTTTTAATATCCCTCATCATTCCCTTCCAGTAGAACTCTTTCTTTAAGCGGTGATATGTTTTAAGAACTCCTTGGTGTCCTCCTAGAGGGGCGTCATGACAGTCGCGTAGTATCGTCTCGATGTCTTGAGGGTCTGTCAGGATTCTTATTTGTGGTTTTTCTTGTACGGATGGTTCCTCCAGTGGATTTTGTTCCGTGGGCTCTTTTGCTGGGGCAATCTCTTCCCCGGTTTCTGAGGTTTGTTCTTGTTGCTCTCTTGCCTGTTTTCGTGTGGTCACCATCACCTCGTATGGAATTCTGCTCAGAGCGTCCGCGTTGCCGTTTTTCCTGCCTTCCTTGTACTCGATTTCAAAGGTGTAGTCGGAAAGCTTGTGCCACAACCGAAGTATTCGGCTTGTCGGATATTTAATCCTAATCGCTCCTTTCAGGGGTTTGTGATCGGTGAATACTTTGAATGGTCTGCCGTATAAGTAACATCTGAAGTTCTTCACTGCCCAGACGATTGCTAAAAGTTCTCTTTCTATGGTCGAATAATTCTTCTCTGCGGCATTCAATGTGCGACTAGCGTAGGCTATGGGTTTCTCTTCCTTGTCCGGGCCTTGTGCTAGCACTGCCCCGAGAGCTCCTCCACTGGCGTCGGCGTGAAGTTTAAACGGCTCTTTGAAGTTTGGGTATCTTAGTACCGGTGGACTGATTAACTTATCATTAATAGTGTTGAATGCTTTGGTGCAATTTTCGTCCCATTTAAATTTTACATCCTTCTTCAGGAGGTTATTTATTGGTGCTGCTATCTTAGAGAAATCCGATATAAACTTTCGATAATAATTTGCTAGTCCCAAGAAGGACTGCACCTGTCGGATTGTTTTGGGGGTAGGGAAGTTCCTCACGCTGTCCACCAAACTCGGATCTGGTTTCACTCCTTCCGTCGTGCATTTATGCCCAAGGTATATAATTTCCTTTTTGAGAAAATTGCATTTCTCTGCGTTTAACTTCAGGTTATGCGCTCTCAATCGTTGTAGTATCGCCCGTAGTTTTGTTTGATGATCAGTTAAATTCCTGCCGTATACAACTATATCATCCAGGTATACGAAGCACTGCAGATCTTGTAACCCAGTTAATACGTGGTTCATGAGGCGTAGTGTCCGTAAGGGGTGCTGAACGCAGTTTTGTCCCGATCTTCTGGTTTCATTGCAATTTGGTGATATCCGCTGGCGAGGTCAAGTACTGAAAAGTACCGAGAATTTCCCAATTGGTCCAGGATATCTTCAATTCTGGGTAGTGGGTAAGCGTCCCCTTCAGTGACATTGTTCAATTTTCTGTAATCGACTACGATTCGCCATCGTTTCTGCCCATCAGGCCCTGGTTTCTTTGGAACTACTAGTAGTGGTGCGTTCCATTCACTCCAGCTTGGTTCGACTATATCTTCGTCTAGTAATCTATTTATTTCCTCATTTATTACCGCTTTTTGTGTTTCCGGTAGCCGGTACATCTTACATTTTATCGGGTGTTGTCCTGGTTGTATTCTTATTTCATGCTGGGTAGTGGTTGTGTGGCCCAATTTTTCTCCCGGTAAGTGGAATACGTCGTGAAAGTCCTTAATAATTTTGTTCATTTCTCTCTTTTCCTCCGAATTTAATTCTGATTCTACACTTATCAGCTTCCTTACTTGTATCTCTCTTTTTGCTTGTTCCGTTTTAATTATGTTACAATGTATGCTTTTCTTATTTATTGGTTCTGTATTCTCTACACCTGCCGTTTCTTCTTGGTATCTTGTCATTTGTATTGTTAGATTTCGGATATTTGCCTTATAGTTATTCACGTTTATTACACTGAGCGTTATTTTCCCGTTGTTAGGTTGCACCAGTGCGTTACTTAGATATACACCTGGTGATATTTCCTTTCCTTCTGTGAGGTGGGGGCCCGTGGTATTGGTTTCCAGACTAACGAATGTTAAGGACCTAGCTGGTATTATAATATCTCTGGGTGTGGTGGTTTTGACTTCTTCGTTTGGGTGGGGTTATCCTGGTCAGATTTAGGTTTGCTCCTCCCGGTACACACTGTTTCCTGGTTTTTTGTGCATGTACCCGTTTCGAAGAGTTTTGTTAAACCTTCCGGTAGTTCTTCTGTCAGTGTGTCCATCCACTCACTCTCCGGTGAGTGCTTATCATGGTGTCTACTGGCAGTGTTGTCATCCCCCATAGCAGTTTCGCTAAGAGATTTTCGAATGACTGTCCCCGTTTCTGGCCTGTCTGGAACTATATCATCGCCATAACGTTGACGACTTGGTAGGGTAGCTATTGTTTGTCTTTCGTAGTAGCTATCTGGATCCACGGTACTGTCATCCCCCATAGCAGTTTCGCTATGAATTTTTCGTCGTTCCCATCTTTCTTTTAGGAAGCACCTGTTTTCGGTGTGTCCATTTTCCATGCAAAAGTTACATACTTCTGTTGGGGGTGCTGCGGTGGTGTGGTTCACCTGTCGGTTCCTATGGTCATTAGTAGCTGCATACGTATGGTTACGCTGCCTCTGGTTGTTGCAATTTTGGGTTGAGTGTCCGTAGGTTTTACACATCGTGCAGAATGGTGTCATCTGCTTTGTACGACACTCGGCTATCACGTGTCCTGGTCTTCCGCAGAAATGACATCTTATCTGCCGTTTATCCTTTCTTTCTCAAGGTGTATTGGTGTTGTTTTCCACGGCATTTCTTGGCATCGAGTGGTAACTATTGTATCCATTGTAGTTTCTCGCCGATGGGTATTGTGGTTGTTGCTGGTTTTGTCCGAAGGTTCGGGGTTCCCTTGTTGTTTGATTTTGAAACCGACTTTCGGGCTGGCTCATCGTGTGTAACCCTGGGATTGCTGGTTGCTGACTTGTCATCTGCTGATTTGCAGTGCCTTGCTGCATACATTGTTCAGTCTGTTCAAGCCTTGCTATTTTTCTTCCCAACGCTTCCAAGTTGTTGTCGCAGTCTTGGAGCAGGTAAAATTTATAGTTAGCGTTTGTTATCCCTAGCTTGAAGCAATGCAGACATACTTCCTCGATTTCGATTTTTAGTCCTTCACCACCGTTGGCGTACTGTTGTTCTGCTGCGTTCTTGCAAGCATTTATTAATGTTTTAACCCTATTGAAATAGCCCATCAATGTTTCCATGGGTAATTGCTGCACGTTTCTTAATTGCGTGTTCAGTGTTATGTAGGAGGTGTTCTGTATTAAGTTTGATTTAAGGGTGTTGAATATATCCCCAAGTGTCTCGTTAACTCTAGCTTGTACAGCTTCTAGGGCTTTTCCTCTTAACCGTGTTGGCAATAGTTTTATAAAGAGCGCCTTATCTTGTACTTCGGACAGTGTCCCGTATCCCAGGCGAGCGCAGCTAATGAATTCATATACCTCGTTTTGTTTTCGGGGGCTGTCTTCTCCCATTAATATCGGTACGTTGTTGTGTAACACGTTGTTTACTAACGTTATGTTTGCCATTTTCTTGCTTTCTATTTCTTTTGTTTCCCCAATTTCGTTTTTCTCGATTTCTGTTCGTGTGTTTGCTGTTGGCCCCTGTTTGTTGCTGGCGTGGTCGTCTTTTCCTTGGTCCGAGTTCGTCTTACAATACCTTCTCCCGTGTCTCAGCTGCACTATGTCTGTTTCTGGCTCTTCTGGTGTTTATTGTATATCTCCTGTTTCTATATTTCCTTCTATCTGATTTTCTATTCCCGGTTCTGTTATCTGATAAGTTTCCTGGTTGCTTGACATCAATACGTAAGTTTTGTTATTTGTTTCTTCCTCGTTGTCCTTCTTTTCGTTAGATTCTTCACCTGTGTGGGTTTCCTCAGTGCTTGTAGAGAATTCCGGTTCCGGATTATCAATTGAGAAGTATTCTAGAAACCTCGAAAATCTAGTTATAGATTATTTTTATGTATTTTTGTGTTTAGTATTATTCATTTATTGTATCCTTTTTTAATTTCGTATATCTTTGTTTTTTGTTTTTCTTTTTTCAGCTTGTAACAATTTTAATACAAATACGACTTAATAAATAACTTATACAAACAATCCTATTTTATGTCTTATATCCTACAGCGTACCTTCAACATTTACCTTATTTAAATTTAATTTGATTAATTATGATCAATATTATTTTCTGTGCGTTTAGGTCCTTAATGCGGCTGCGCCAGTTGTTGTAGTTTAATTTATCAGTTGTTAAACTTCACTTTAACAACAAGTTCTTGAACTCACTACAGTTAAATGTTGAAGGTTGACAACTCATTTGATAAATCAAAGTCCTTATTCTAGTTCCTTACATATACCAATTTATTACAAATTCTAGCATACTCCAAGTTATTTTAAACTATAGCTCCTTAGACCTTATTTCAAAATCTCTATACAATCCAAATTTACAAGATCTCTATATAAACAAATTCGTGATAGCTCCTTAAACCTTATTTCAAAATCTCTATACAATCCAAATTTACAAGATCTCTATATAAACCAAATTCGTGATAGCTCCTTAAACCTTATTTCAAAATCTCTATACAATCCAAATTTACTAGATCTCTATATAAACCAAATTCGTGATAGATCCTTAAACCTTATTTCAAAATCTCTATACAATCCAAATTTACAAGATCTCTATATAAACCAAATTCGTGATAGCTCCTTAAACCTTATTTCAAAATCTCTATACAATACAAATTTACAAGATCTCTATATAAACCAAATTCGTGATAGCTCCTTAAACCTTATTTCAAAATCTCTATACAATCCAAATTTACAAGATCTCTATATAAACCAAATTCGTGATAGCTCCTTAAACCTTATTTCAAAATCTCTATACAATCGAAATTTCTTTTCGTACGCTCATGACTTTAAATCTATTTTGCGGGGTAATTCTTACAGCTGTACTTAGCCAAAATTGCCTACTGTTGGGCGAATTCGAATTCGCATTCTCCAGGGTATCTCTATCTGTTCGTTCTTATTTATCTATCTCTTTTTTTTCTAACTCTCTTCTTTTCTCTTATTATTGTTTTTCCTTTTTTTTCTCTTTTCTATTTATTTTTCTTCCCTTTATTTTTTTCACCTCTCTTTTCTTTCCGATACCTGAGCCGCTCGTTGTGTAGCTTCTGCAACTCCCGGCTGATTTGCAGACGTTGCTCCTAACCTACGGCCAACAACAGGCGACGCCGGACCTCCTCTATAGCCCGGCGGATGTTAGCTTCCTTCCCTGTACGGCGTTTCGGGGCACGGACGTTGGGCAGGGGGGATGGCTGCGTGGTCTCCCGTCTGGCTGCGTTCCGGGCGCGCTACTCCTCCAGAGTAATGGGCCTAGGACCGGCCCCCGAGTCACGCAGAGCCTCCGTCAACGTCTTTTTGGGTGATGATGGCACTACGAATGGACCAACTCATTAGTTTGGTTGATTTGGAATCTAGTTGATGGGTTTTATCAACCACTTTCAACTTGGGGATTCCCCAGAAACCGATAGGTTCCAGGAACCGTGTTCGGTTGGTTGGTTTGGACGTTAAACGATGGGTTTATACAACCACTTTCGCCTAGGCGCCCTCAAAAGACCGATAGGTTGCTGGAACCGTGTTCGGTAGAGAAATTTGAAATTGGGATGATGGGTTTTTCAACCTCTTTCAACCACAATTTCTGGTTACCGATGGGCTTACAGACCGCTTTCGGCGCTAGTTGCACTCACTTTTCCTTCCTTGGATATTCTCCTCAGGTCGAGCTTTGACAACTGATGCCTTCCCTAGCTTTCACCGGCTTTTTATATTTTGAAACCGGGAATCTCGTCCGTTATTGCGATGTTGTCATGTGTTGCTAAATTCCTCTTATTGTACGGTGGCTCCATCATGTAGTGACTAGTTGAGTTTTTTAGAACTCACTTTTCCTCATGTGGTTGGTTTTGACAAGTGACAGTCGGTTTTGGCGAGTGACAGTGTGCAGTTGTTTATGTTTGTTTTATGTACGTTTATGTGTTTCTATGTAGATTTATGTGGACGACGATGCTCAGGTAAGTTTTATGGGACCAGCTGATGTTTGATGTTTGATTTCTTCTAGGTATGTTTTGTTTTGAACCACTTCGGTGACTGTTTGATGGTGACCATGGTCACATGTGACATTATGCTTTGCTATGTTCATATGCTGAACTGTTGCGCATTAACATTGTCAGCGTGAACATAAACATCACTTCTCTTGGTGAATGAAATGGTGATTATGATTATATGTGTTTTTTGTGTACTTTGTTTTTTAGGTTATCCGGTGTTATGGGTATGGTAGGTGCTTCATGTTTGCATTATTATGCTGTTTTAACCCCTTTTCTTTTTAGATGGTGCGGCGTCTCACAACAATTATGCTTATTGAGGTTTAGACGATCATAGGGACGAGCCTGTTTGTTCGGAACAAGAGCCGGTGAAGGAAGATGTGAGGACAGTAGAATTTCCTTTTTAAATCATTATTGTATTTTTTTATATTATTGGGTGCGTAGGGGCCGGAATGTCAGCGAGACAATTCCCTTGCCTAGCAGACTGTCCAAGACTCTTACCTTAGGTAGGGGAAATCTTGGATTTCTACTAGGCGCGCGGACTATTATTTGTTTTTAATTATTAATTTTATTTTTCATTATACATTTTTTGGAAATTATAATTAATAAAATTGAAGGGAAAAATGTAAATATTAGGCTCTCAAAAGGTTCACACGTTTAGTATGTTACAATTTAAAATTTATTTCTAACTTACAGTAACATCCTTGGGTCGTGTGTCCTAGCTTCCCGGCTGGCTGATGATAGTTATTGTTGGTGTGGACTCACCGGTCCCTAAAGGTGCGGGCAGGGTTGGAGCCCCGAGAAAATTTTCGTTGGGGTTTACTTTTTGCTCGCCTGGAGCTCAGAAACCCTTTCCACTACACTTTACTTCACTTTAAGTTAAAATGTTATTATTATGTTTTAATTTATTAACTTTTATTATTTAAATTCCCCCCCTTTTTTTTTTTTTAATATGTCTATGTTGTTTATTATTCCTTTTTTTTTATGTGTTTGGGAGCCATTCGGCAATCCCACCGCTGCCACCAAATGTTTTAACTCGCTTCCTGCGAGTTAGGAAGCGGGGAGTGCTTTCCTAGGAGAAGTTCATCCGTACCTGGTAGTTCCACACACAAAAGAAAAACAAGCTTAAGGCGGTTGTTCCAATTCATTTGAACAGAGAACAGAGTTTACACATGAAATTATTTAAATATTTAGCTTAAATTTAAAAAAGGGTTTTTTTTCTTTTTATATATATATTTTTTTTAATCGTAAATTGTTCGTCACTTAAAAAAACTCTACTTTTCGAAAATTCGCTTGGGGTATTTTTTTATTATAAAATCTTTCTTCTAAAATTTTAAAACTTTGTCACATTTAAGTCTTAAATTATGTGTCACTAAAACAAACTCTATATTTTTTCTTTTGTTTGAAAGTTCGCTTGGTGTTTTTTTATTATAAAATCTTTCTTCTAAAATTTAAAAACTTTTGTCACATTATGTGTCACTAAAACAAACTCTATATATATTTTTTTTGACAATGAACGGAACTGATTTTCACTTGTTTGTTTAATTTCCTTGATAATTTAATTGTTTCAATCGAGACGCAATTGAAATCCTCCCCGTTTTCTAACTTGCGAATACCTCCGCTAATTCTATGCGACTCCGTCAGTCACTCCGTCAAATCGCGACTCCTCAGTCACCGGCCCAAGCGCGACTGAAAATGCGCGTCAGTTTGGGGCCCTTAAATCCGGACCAAAATGCTGATGCGCATTTTCATCAAGTCGCGCATGGCGACCGGGAATGTGCGCAATTAGCACTTTCCATTACTACGAACCTACGCGATCAGATTTCATCACGACGGTGATGAAATCCGATAGCGACAGTTCGTCGCGATCCTAGGATTGGGTTGCGATCAAGTTTTATCGTGCATGGGATTTATTCTGTCGCGATCAAGTTTCTTCTTGGTGATAAGGCTTGATCGCGATAGAATTTCGCGCACGGGGACCCAAAATGCAACGTCAGCATTTTGGGTTGGGAACGGACGAGTTCCCATGGTGGCTGTTTTACGGCAGGGGTAGTAAAGGGGTGGGGAGAGAGAACATGTGTGGCTCAGCCTAGGCTCAGTCACAACAATAACGGGAGGTGGGATTTAATCAAAAGGAGAAAATTATGTCCAAACTGTCTTAGGAAAGGACATGCTAAGGAGGGATGTCCACAGATTAAGTGTGGCCATCAAAATTGTACGAGGGATAATTCCCACAACAGTACTCTATGTGAGTACAAATGGCACATTCAGCGGGCCAAAGGAGTGGAGCAAGCTCTAGCTGTTGGAGGGAGTGGAGCAAGGAGAAAGGAGGAATTTAAGAGATATTCGGAGTGGGAGAATAAGGAATGACCAGGAGTAAATAATAAGAAAAGTAGGCTGGAGTCGAAAAGAAAAAATAATAGATTAAGTTTGGATAAGGAAAAAGATAAGCTGTGCTTAGGAGAGGAAAATAAAATAAGTAAAAGATTTAATAAATTAGAGACGAGAGAATTAATGGAGAGAAAGGAGGTGGGAGAGAATAAAAGAAGGAAACTCGGAAATAAAGAAGAACAAGTTAAAGAGTATAATGTGTGTTTGGATTATTTGGAAGAGAAGGAGAGGAGTTTTTTGCCAACTATAATGGTAAATGTAGAAAACAACCATAATTGTATAAAAGGAGTTAGAGGAGTTATCGACACAGGAGCGCAACCTCACTTAGTGAGTCATGAATTGTTTAGTAAACAGAAGTTTGCTACTTTGCCAACGGCTAGGAGAATAGTTGGAGTAAATGGAGATCCATTTGTAATAAAAAGGAAAATTATATTAAAAATTTATCCTTGGTATTCAACTAATAAAACGGAGTTCACAGAGGAAGCCTTTTGGATTTTGCCAAGTGATAGTAAATGGAGGGTGATCATGCCACAAACAAGACTAAATACATCAGAACATAACAATACTTCTAGAGTACCATGGGCTGATCTGGAGTATTGGAGACCAAACGTAGTTCGAATATTATTTGGAGCTAGCTTCTTAGCAACGATAATTTTATCGATAGTTGCTAGAAACTTGAATGGAACGGCATTATTAGAAACAACATTAGGAGTGACAATATTCGGAGCATATACCAATCAAATGGAGGAAGAGGCTGGAGGTTTATATTCAGCTATTGAATACAAAGAGAATGAGCAATTGGATAAATTATTGGAGAGAATATGGAGACAGGATCAGATTAGTCATGCATCGGAGTTAACAGAGGAAGAAAGAACAGTTGAAAAATTTATGGAGACATACAAAAGAGATGAGAATGGTCGTTTTGTAGTGGAGATGATTTTGAAGAATGATATTGGAGATATCGGGAGTTCAAGAGAGATTGCTTTACGGCGTTTCATGTATCTGGAGAGGAGATTATCAAAAAATTCGGAGATGAGAAAAATTTATGTGGAGAAGATGCGGGAGTATATTCAAATAGGAGATATGGTATTAGCAGACACTTGACCGAGAATAGGAGAAATGGTATATTATGTACCACATCATTGTGTGCCAAAAGATAATCGCATTGTATACGATGCTAGTTGCAAAACGGATAAAGGAGTATCATTGAATGATATTCAAATGAAAGGAGCCAAATTGCAAAAAGATTTATTTGTTATAATAATGCGTTTTAGGAGACATAGAGTGGCAATCTATTCGGATATTAAAATAATGTACTTGCAGGTGAAACTAGCACCACATCAGTGGAATTTACAGAGAATATTTTGGAGAGAGAATCAGAATCAGCCATTGAAAGAATATTGGTTGACAAAAGTAATATTTGGAGAAAAACTATCACCATTTATGGCAGTAAGATCAGTTATTCAATGTGGAAGGGAGACCAGTGAGCAATATCCAAAAGCAGCGAAAGCAATTGACAATGATTTTTATATGGATGATGGTGTTACTGGAGAAAGTTCGGAGGAAAAAGCTATTGCATTGGCTATGGAGATGGATAAAATATTAAGAGGAGGTTGTTTTAAGTTAAGAAAATGGCAATCCAATAGCAGCAGGTTAGTGAGAGCCATGAAATCACAAAACGAAGACTGTGTCATATATTCTGAGGAGGAAGGTACAACCGTTTTAGGACTAAAATGGTTGATAGAGGAGGACAAGTTCACATTTATGGTGAAAAATCAGGAAATTGGAGTAGATATAACAAAGAGGAAGGTTGTAAGCCGGGTGGCACAGACATATGATCTGAATGGATGCATATCACCTGTTATAATGAAAGGGATGTTGCTCATACAAGATTTATGGAGGTTAAAAATTGATTGGGATGAAAAGTTGAATGATGATTTGGAGGAAACATGGAGGGAGTTTTGGAGAGATATTAAATATCGTGAGAATTTCACAATTGAGCGCTGGTTGCGAACAGGAGAAAGATCAACAGTACAATTTCATGGATTTTCTGATAGTGGAGAGTCAGGGCTAGGAGCAGTAATATATTTGAGAGTGGAGAGCCCAAATGGAGAAATTACATGTAATCTGGTAACGTCAAAATCGCGAGTGGAATCATTGAAAGTGATGACGATGCCAAGACTGGAGTTAACAGCAGCGGAGTTGTTGTCACGATTAATCAAGGAGGTGTTGGAGTCTATGGAGTTGCCAGAATCCAAGTATACTCTTTGGGTAGATTCGAGCGCTGTATTCTATTGGATAAAATAGATACCAAGAGAGATGAAGACATTTGTAGCAAATAGAGTTTCGGCTATTCAAACGAATACTGATATAGAGAATTGGAGACATATAAATGGGAGAGAAAATCCAGCTGACTTACTCACAAGAGGTATATCAGCTCAGGAGCTAGTGAATGAGAAGCTATGGCTACATGAGCCGGAGTGGCTTTTATTGCCTGAAGAAGAGCAAAGTGATGCAGGAGGTTTCGGAGCAGGTTAAAGAGGAGTTAAAAGTATATACTTTAACCCAGTTCCAAGATACATTACGAATAGGATTGGAGGGAAGTAAAACAAGAGTACCGTTTATGTAGTATGTAGGCTCGTTGGAGAGAGCAGTAAATATACTGAGTTATGTGCAACGATTTATAAGGTTGTGTTATAGACGCAAGGGGATTTTAAACAAACGTCCTCAAAGGGGAGTGATACAAACTGTGCTGAATCCACCAAGTTTAGAGGAGAAGGCTGATGCGATGCATTGTTTATTGAGAAAAGCACAACAGGAGTATTTTAATAAGGAGTTGACGGCGTTAAGTTCAGGAGAAAAACTTCCAGAAAAAAGTTCGATTGAGTCATTGAACCCGGTGTTGGATAAAATTGGACTTCTGCGAGTTGGAGGAAGACTAGAAAGATCGGAGTTGAAGTATGAGATGAAACATCCAGTGATTGTACCCCATGGTTCGCGTTTAGCATGGTTATTAGCCGATAATGCACATAGACGTACCAAACATGGAGGAGTTCAAGTGATGACACAATTCATCAGGCAAAGATATTTGATCCCTAAGTTGAGAAATTCACTAAGGAGTTTTATTCATAAATGTACAGTATGCGTGAGAATTAATGCTAGAGTACAGGAGCAAATGATGGGTGACTTACCATCGGAGAGAGTACAAATGGGAAAACCATTTTTACATACTGGAGTAGATTATGCAGGACCATTTGAAGTCAAATTGGTTGATGGAGATATAAAGAAAATATGGGTGGCTATTTTCGTCTGCCTCAAGACGAGAGCTGTTCATATTGACCTTGTTATGGAGCTATCAGGAGTTGCATTTATTGCATGTTATGAGAGATTTATTTCTCGGCGAGGGAGATGTGAAAGGATGTGTAGTGACAATGGAGGTCCTTTTACTTCAACAAGTAAGGAGTTGAGAAAAGCTTTAAAAGCATGGTCAGAGAAGAATATGCTAGATCATCTGCATAATCGAGGAACTCTATGGCATTTCATTCCGCCTGCAGCCCTCACCAAGGAGAAATATATGAAGCGGCAGTGAAGTCGATGAAATTTCATTTAAAACGTATAGTTCGAGTTAAGAGGTTGAGTTACGAGAGTTTTAGTACACTGCTTACGCAAATTGAGGCAATATTAAATTCGAGACCGCTTCATCCGCTAAGCGATGACCCGTCGGACCTTCAAGCTTTAACTCCTGGGCATTTTCTAATTAGAGAACCGTTAGTTTTACCATTGCCCTTCGCAATCGACGAAAAACCAACAACTAAAGGAGTCAGACTATGGAGAGAACGTCAAAATATGATAAAACATTTGTGGCAAAGATGGCAAGAGGAGTATCTCACAACCTTACAGGAGCACAAGAAATGGAGAAAGGAAAAGGAGAACCTAAGGGTTGGTCAACTGGTGCTACTTAAAAGTGAAAACTATCCACCTGCCAGTTGGGCTCTAGGAAGAGTAATTGAACTTCTACCGAGCAAAGACGGACTAGTACGTAGTGTTGTAGTCCAAACTCAAACTAACCAATTAAGGAGGGCCGTCCAGAAGTTGTGTATTCTACCTGTAGCCACGGAGTGATTGGAGTTTATACCTATAGGAGTAAGGCCGATGAACGGAGTATCGAAAACCAGAGGTTATCGCCGGGTATGTATCATATTGGCAACCCTGTTGCCAATCTGAGCCAACTTCAAGACTTAGTCTGTCTGGGTCAGTCGTTATAATAATGGAGTAGGTGACGGAGGATATATATATAGTGTAGTGTTGTAGTCTGGAGATTTTTGTAGTTTGGAGTATAAGGAGAATAAAAGTTGGGTTTTTTAAACCATTTTTCCCAACTCTATAAACCTTGTTTAATTTATCCCTGTTCCACCGCTGACTATTGAACACACTTAATTCTCGTTCGTTAAAGAGTGGGTTCAAGATTGACCATTACGCAGAGTCAATCAGTCAGTAAAGATTAACGTAATTATATACTACATGTATAAGTTTAACACAAAAGTACTTAATTTGTCACAATATAATGTAGATAGTACAATAGAATTTCATTGAATGCCAACAAATTGCCAAAATAACTGTTACAGTTTATAACGCCACTCCATGTTCTCGCCTTTCAGAAAAAACTTCTCGAGTCACAAACTCCAAGAATCGGCACCGACCGATTCAGTTCACACCATTGATACGGTATACAACTGATTGTGTGCCGTTAGCTCCAATGTAAACAACTGTAAGCAAAATGTGATTTGGATGCGTATTGTCGCCAATGTGAAAGCAAAAGTATTTTGTATGCAAATAAATGTGATCATCATTTGAATGTTTCAACCAAATCTCAGACACTACATATATGTATATAATAATAATAATTATAAGAGTAATAAGAATTATTACAATAATTTAATTTAATAATAAAAAACATTAAAATAAAAAAATATGATAAACACCCGGGTCCTGATTGCGGTTTCAGATTAGCACTTCATGGATCGTTCGAAATATCCCCAGAAAAAAGGTTTCACTTCAAAAAAATGCCTTCAAATGAAAAAAAAATATTGACAATGTGTTGATGGGCCTTTTAATCCATGACTTGCAGCCATTTTCCATAGTGGAAGATAAGGGCTTCGGTGGATTCGTCAACATTCTCAACTCTTCTTATACTTTACCCAATCGTCAGCTTCTGGCAAACACCAGCGACAATATTTCGCAAAACATTCATAGAATATTAGGTGAATGGAGATTGCAGTGATAACATCCTCATAATAGTTACGGACAACGCAAGCAACATGACAACTGCTGGTGTTAATTTGTAGTGGAGACACTTTGATTGTTACGCTCACACAATCAATTTGATTGTAAGAGGGCCCGCTTCGGGAAATACAACCCATCCTACGGTGAGATCCATTATTGACAAAGTTAAAGCTTCAGTGTCAAACTATAAAACAAGTTTGAAGGCTACAGAAAAGTTGGTACTTTACCAACAGCAGAACATAACAAACAAGATCCTAGAGAGCTGCTCCAAAACGTTCCGACGAGATGGATTTTAACCTTTAAGATGCTGGAAAGATTCGTTGAACTGGGAGAAGCCACAATGGCACAATGGCATTGCTGGACGAGGAATAGGAAACTTTATCCTTGGAGGAATGGAATATAAACAAACAATTAGGCATAGTATTTTAGCCGTTCCACCAAATAACATCGGAAAAGAACGGAGAAGCATATGAATCTGGCAGTAAGATAATAGTCTTGTCCAGAGGTTTAGTGAAAGTTCTGAAGAGGATGCTGGAAGATCCGGACGTGAAGCAAGATTTATTTGGTGGTAACCGCCATGACCTAATTGAAGATTTAATCAGAAAACTTCTTGCCAATACACAGACCAGATTTAAAAATTTGGAGGAAAGTACTACAATTACAATATTAACGCTACTGGATTCACGATTCAAGCTGCGGTTTTTAAGAGTTCAGCCTCCGCAGCTATAAGAAGGTAAAATATAACTGAAATGTTTGTGGCCAACATAAGCAAAAAGCCATCCAGGTCCGTTGGACTGGTGGAGGACCTTCGAGCACAACTTTCCCAATTTAAGTGATATTATGAAAGAGCAGTTCGTGTTCATCGCGAGTTCTGTGCCCTGCGAAAGGCTTTTTCGAAAGGACGATATTTCGTACGTTAAAGGAGAACGAGGCTACGGTTAAGTAAGGTCCAGCAATTTTTTTTTTGTAAACAGCAATTGCCGAGCAGCACTTCGATTCCTACGAAGAAGTCGAAAATAGGGTGTCTGATTGGTTTGCTTCAAAAGGCGAATCTTTCTATTGGCGTGGTATACATAAATTGCCAGAAAGGTGGTCAAAATATGTAGAAAGCAATGGCCAATACTTTGAGTAAAGTTTTGTTACTTTCCCATTAAAAATTAGTGTTTCATTTTCACAAAAAAACGCTCATTTCATACCGGTACACCTGGTAAATGTATACATGTATATAAATAAATTTGTTTACATAATTTCATTAAGACAAATGCAATATATAAAACTTTCAAGAAAACCAAAAATCATTTTACAAATGATTGATGAACATTTCCCAAAATCGATTTTTTTATCACAGTGACGACTTCGACGATGGGTTGAAAATCACTCTTTGCTTATAACTACATCTTTTATTACATTTTTTAGATTGTTTATTTGCTCTCGAAAAACTACCAGAATGTTCTCTTTATGCGTTCGAATGTGAACTAAATGTCTAACTCAAGTCATGGATCTCGGTGATTTGGCCCTGAAAGACCCACCGAAATCCCTCAGACATTGATAACCAACGCAGCTTTGATTAATTTGGGCTTGAACGGCTGTGCAGCAGCGTTCGTTATCAATGGCGAAAGTGGTTTTCTAAAATGGCGTGAACATAAACCTATAAAATATCAAAATTACCCGCATTGAACTCAACAACAAATTAGTTTTCACAAAGGTCAAACACTGTTGAGGAGAAGTGCATTACAGTACACGGCCCGGCGGTGACTCATGGGGTTTTATCGGCGATTTTTTTTTTTGTAAGAATCATGATAGCGATTTTGATCCGGATAATTGGCAATCCGGATAATTGGAGTCCGGTTAATCGGAGTTCTACTGTATAAGGAAACGCTATCACATATTTACAGTATTCGTTAGAATTTATAACACAGGAATGGCCCTAATGCAACCTGCAGCATACAATTACTCCTCTAACATTACTTCCCACCTTCGCTAGTTTGGCGAATTATCAGCGGAGTACACTCAGTTTTGCGATCTGATGATTGAAAACTGTCGCATAGCACCAATCCGTCCTTACCTGGTTTTATCTCAATTACTTTTATTAAAGGCCATTTGCAAAGAGGTTCATGTCCGGTCCGAAAAATGCAAATATATCCTATTGTGACTGAGTTCTGCCTTGTCTGCCATTTGGATAGTTTCTGCAGCTCGTGCAGGTACTCAGTGGAACATCTATTCCAAAAGACTCAATAAAATGTGCGTGTCGGAGTTTCAGCTAAGTTGAAATCACTAGTTAACGTTGCGTATATTCCACGACGAGCTACAAATCGCCGATAAACATTGATGAACTCTTCTGACGTATAGCACGAAGCAGTTTCAATGTGGATTGCTCTCGTTGCAAGGCACACAAAATTGACGATGTGTCCGTTCTAGGCTCTGATGCCCCTTCTTGGAGAGAAATGAATACTTTAGGCCGGAATAATCGATGCCTGAGTTCAAAATAGGGCGGGATGATCTAACACGATTCGGTGGTATGTCTACCAATTGCTGAATCGTATGCTTCGAATTTAGGTCCAACATACTAGGCAGCTGAAAATGATCGTTTTCTCTAATCGCCGACCATCGAGCATCCAAAATCTTCAACGCAGAAAACTTAAAGTGAGTTGTTTTTCACCATTGACTGCCCTTTCAAGAGCACCTTTAACGAGTTACTTTGAGATTTCTGCGCTCCGAGGCAGAATCTACGGATGCTTTTCGTTGGGACTGGAAACTGAGTCTCTGAGGCATCCTCCAGCTCGGAATAATCTATCTTTAAGTATTGGGGCAAGTCGAAAGGGAGGAATTGAGCACCCTGTTTCCTTCGAACTATTTGGTTCATCGGCATATGTAATATACCAAAATAGCAATGCTGTGTGGAGTTGAGCTGGGTTCAATTGACAGTAATTTTCTGGTGAACGGTAAATTATTTTTAGCTTCGCGAATGGGTTACTTGGAAGTTTTGCTTTCGCTCGAGATAATCAGCTCTCATTGATTGTACCTCAACTAACAGAATTTTCAAATTAATCCCATCGAAAATCATAATCAGGGACAACTGGATCTGGTCTTCTCAAATGACCCTCTGAATACTCAGGTATCTCAAAGTACTATGGACCTCCACCAGCCTCCACTTTTCATCTGTGTCTTCGTCGCGAACTCTCCAAGTCCTCGAGTGCATCTCAACCTGGATCCCTCGCTTAAGACTACACGCCCCCCCCCCCCCCCCGCGGCTGATTCGTTTCCTTGCTGCTACACTCAGGAACCTAAGTCCCTGAGGAACAAACGAAACGCGGAATGGAACAAGTACTTAAACTCTGGAGAAATAAGGACAACTATCCCCAGTCGGTTTATGGTGTTTGACCACACAGAGAACATTGCAAACTCCTTTGCAAACTTTTCCACCTCATCCTTCCCAGCCGACTCTTTCGTGCCCGATGTGAACTACTTCTCACAGCTTAACTCAGCCTCACCTTTTTCAGATCTGAACATCTCAGACCTCCTCGCCAGTGAAGAGGAAGTTCTCACGCATCTCTTGAAACTTAAGGATGACTTCTCCCCTGGACCGGATGGTATTCCACCCATTCTTATGAAAAGGTGTGCGGAGTATCTTGCCAGACCATTATTCCAGCTCTTCAACCTCTGTCTTAACTCATGTGATTTTCCCGAGGTGTGGAAAGAAAGTCTCTTAATCCCAGCCTATAAAAAGGATTCGACGTCCTTTATTTCTAACCATAGACCAATATCTAAGCTGTCGGCGATACCTAAACTCTTGGAGAATATATTATTCCAGCTCTTCAACCTCTGTCTTAACTCATGTAATTTTCCCGAGGTGTTAAATTAAACTTAAATCTTTAAATGCAATCTTAGGCTTCGGAACGGAGATTTTGTTGGGAGTAATAGGAACCTCTTCCTGTACGTGCTCGTTGGTGTTCTTTACTCCTTGGTTTATTGGACTATCAGTACAATGTGAATTTACTGGTAAGTTTTCCTTCCTATATAATCCATCCTCAATGGGAGTGTAAACGGGAACTTCGTTGCAACATTGAGTAAAATAAGTTTCAAGAACCCGTATTACATGTTCAACATCGTGAGTAGGTATAGTCGAGCCAGGTTTGTCGTCGAATAAAGAACCGTACCTCTTTGTCTGATCTGTGTATTTGATAATCCTTTTTATCAGGCAATTCATTAAAATTTTATAATTTTTCATTTTGTTTTTGGGAGATTTTATTTTAATATCTCCATTATTTAATATGAATAATATAAATTTATGAACCTGTTAATGATAGAGAGGCTGAATTTCTTACCAGAATAGCAGTTTCCTATGCATAAGAGGTACTTCAGTGAGTGCTGGTCCAGAATGATTTCCTCCAAAAAGTTACACACACGGTGTGTCACGTGAAGGTAAAAGTAAATTGATACACACGGTGCATCCCTAGGGCTTACAATGAAGGACCATTTAGATGGATGAATTGTTTGGCTCACGGAACCTGACACACACGGTGTGTTCCCACAGCATAAGTGAACACTGATACACACGGTGTATCCCTAGGCCTTCCCAAGTGAAGGACCAGCAAGTTGTTTGGTTGGTTAACACAACGCACTATAACATACACAGTATGTCTTCAATGTAAATGACTTGACATATACGGTATGTTCCCAAAGATTAGATTCCGTTTTGCTTTTTGTGTTAAAAAATTTTTTATAAACTTTATATATCTCCACTTTTATTAGATTAATTTGGATGACAAATAAATTTGTTTTTGTTACGGCCGTTTCAACACACTGTCATCTTCAGACGGCGGTGAGTTCAAAACTGCGGTTTCATATTTTTATGAATAAGACTCGGTTCCTCAGCTTCTCCGGTATTATTAATCTGTACCCCCACATCAAGATCATTATCCAAATAAATTTCCGAATAACGATTGGCATAAGGCTTTACTTTAGGACAGACTATTTATAGCCAACCGTCTCTCGCGTACAAATATATTTTGTTTAATATTGGATCAGTGCGTGTTAATCACTCTAAACCTAAACCTAAACCTCTTCTGCTCTGACCGGCAACTTTTGTTCAAAAACAAAATTGAAGTAATCATCCGATTCATTATTGGCAGTAGTCATTTGCCGTGGATGCCTCCAAAGTTCATCTGCTGCCGCGTTTCCAATTCCTTTAATATGTTGTGAGGTGTAGTCCGCCATTTGCCGAATGTTTTTTTGCTCTTCAAATAATGCCAATACACAAGGAGGCTTTGGCTATCTATTGGGCGGTTGATGATCCATGAACAATATGAATTTATTTCCTGCGAGATATTGGTAAAATTTATTTACCGCCCAATAGATAGCCAAAGCCTCCTTGTGTATCACACTGTTATTATTTTCTGATTTGCATAGTACTCTAGATGCGAAAGAAATAGGTCTTCCATCCCCGTTTCATGTCTACTATATGAAGCAATAGAGCCTCAAATTTTGAGAGAAATTTTCCATAGTAATTTACCATACCGATAAACGCTAATAATTCAGTCACATTTTCGGGCTTCTTAGCTTCAATAATAGCAATGACCTTTCCGGGATCTTTATGTTATCCATGCTCATTTATTATATGCCCAATATAACAGACTTCATTTTGAAAAAGTTTGCATTTTTTAGGTATAATTCAAAACCGGCGTTCTTCAATTTTGTGAGGACTACTTGTAAGTTACTTAAATGTTCGTCGTCATTTTTACTCGTGATGATGACATCATCCAGCATCGGTACGTTCGTCCGCTCATGCCTTGCAAGGTCTTTTCCATTTTCTTTTGAAAAGTAGCGCGCGCAGTTTTTGGTCCGAAATGAACACTTTTAGCTTTATAAATTCCTGTGTGGGTGCTCCACGGAAGCATTTTTAACGTCTCTTCCATGACTTCCAAGGGTTATAGTTGGAACATGACAAATCTAGTTTTGTAAATTTCGTACCTCTACTAATGGCTGCAAAAAGCTCTTCAATCCTGGGCGTTGGATGCTAAACGTCTTCTAAAACCTTATTTAGAGTGACTTTATAGTCAGCGCAAATACTTAACCCACCATCTGCTTTCAAAACCGGTACCAGTGGTGTTCCTTAACCGCTGTTATCTACTGGTTCAATAATTTCTCGTTTCTCAAGTTCATTCAGTTGTTTACTCATTTCATGTTTGAATGCAAGAGGAACTGATCTGGGTTCTAGGAATATAGGCTTTGCTCCATCTATGACTTTTATTTCGATTTGTTCATACTCAATTGGCTATACAAAGTGGAGTTAGTAATCTTGCTGTGCCCATTGAACTACGATCTGCGAGTATTCCAATGACATATTCCTTTAATTGCAGCTTGCTCTATGACAATACACAAATCGCAGGGTGGAACTTTCAGTGAAATTGTTTACGAGTACAGTAGAAATCATTCGCAAGAAATTGTTTACGTTGCGTTATTTCGTGTAACAAATATCGAAAATTTGTATATTGTAATACCTAAAGATGATCCCACGAAATTTAAGTTTTATCATAATCGAAAGCAAGCTAAATCAACAGAGAAATTACTGCACTAATTTCAAAGATTATCTCTAAACACATTCCAGACCAGAACGCAAATGATTTTGGATATGATTGGTAACAGAAGAGGCCTTTCACTAATAACTTTTAACGGCATAAGTTTAAAAAATCGTATATTAAATTTCATCGATCCAGTGACTGAAAATTCTCAGCTACTATTACTTTCTGAAACGTGCATGAGAAATGAAGAAGAAATTGTCCTTCCTAATTTCAATTGCATTTCTCATTTTAAGCGAGACAATATTCGTGCAGGTGGCATCGCAATACTCCAGAAATGTAAGGATACGGTAAACATTTGTACACCAAATATGGAAATGTTAGGAACCGAAATTTGGGTTCCTTTGAAGGGAACCATGACCTTCCATAAGGGCATTAACCCTTGGGAAGGTCATCAAATATTTTAAAAATATTTACACCTGCGTCAGCATTTCTGCTGACTCAGGTAAAAATGCAGTTTTGAAAAATATTTTTCCGAGTCGGCATTTCCGCTGACTCCGGAAAAATTTAACCGTGTGGAATTTTCGCCAAAGTCAGCAGAAATGCTGACGCAAGAAAATTTATGAAAATGAAATTAGGTCAACGTCGATTGGAACATTGATCGGTTTCAATAATTCCCGATCAATGACCCAATCGACGGAAATTGCATTTCACCAGAATAAGTTCTAGGAAAATAAGAAGTAGGGAAAAGTAGCGAGTAAACTAGATTTAAGTATAAATTAAGGCCCAAAAATGTACAGAAGTTAGTCAGAAATACACTACGGCTCCTCGAACGAGTGTGTTTCTGACTAACTTCTGTACATTTTTGTTGCATTTTTGTACATTTACCGCAGTGGTTGACATCTAGTTGTTAATTGTGTATAGTGTTTGGAAGAAAACATTTTACACATCTAGGTTGGGTTAAGTTGGTACATCGAGTTGAGATGTGTGGCCCAGAACATATGATACATGCCTCAGCATTTATGCACTTTTTTGCTTTCTGGCCAAATCTGTTACATTTGGAGCACTGTGATATGTTGAGATCGTCAAAAACACGAAATCTTTGATGACCTACATAAATCTTGTTATCGGTGTTTTTGATGAAAGCGTAAGTTTCTGGTGGAACTTCTAGTATGAGGTTATGCCCATTTTTTCTGTAATTGCTTTATTGATGGATTGCCTTGCACTTTATGGAATCGTTGAAGTTTCTTTTATTTATATCGCTTTCCAAATCTTCAAGATTCATCTTGTTATCTATACCAGTAACTTTTATTCTTGGATTCAATAAATTTTGCTTGGCAACCTCATAATCAAAACCTGGTTTTTCTTCAAGTAATCGTTTGGAGTTTTCAACATCATCTTCGTTTTTACATTTGATTTCGAATGTTCCATTTCTTTTAGCAAATATTCTGTTGACCGGTATCAAAATATCTCTTTGTAGTTGTGTTATAACTGTATCACATAGTTCATTTTTCAGATTTTCTTTTTTTGTTTGCACGACCAGATTTGGTACCTCGGTGTCAGTTTGTTTACTATCTCCTTTAACAATGTTAGAATAGATATTTTTTTTATTCACTTGTTCGGTTAGAGAAAGGCTTTGTTTCATAATTTTATTTTTGTCTTCCAATTCAGCCACTAGCTTTTTCAGTAACATATTCTCTGCCTTTAAATTAAAAGCATCCAATTCATCACCTACGATGGTGTCATCATGAATAGCTGATTGATTTTCCAGCATACTCACCGAAACATCGTGAACGAAAGTTGCTTTATAACTTTCTTCTTCATTTTTCCTTATTTCAGCAATAATTTGTTTAGTAGAATCGTTTAATACCTCCGTAATGTGTAAGTAATTTGAGGTTAGATTAATGTTTTCGTGGTCAGGGCATATGACGAAAGTATTGCCCAACCAGATTTTTGGATTATTTAGTTCTTCAAAATCATTTAGATGATAAACAATCTCACAGATTAGGCAAATAACAAAACTAATCTTCTATTTAGGATGACACTTATACACCTTGTACTTATCAGGCAGTCTGTTTCTTAGCGCAATCTATTTGAATTAGATTTTCAGTTTGAATTCTTTGCTTAATTTATTATTCATTCTGTAATCATAACTGTAACTTCTTATGAATAATTAACCTAAAACGGTACACCACCAAGATTTAACATTACACTTTTTTTGTTGATTCATTCGAAGGATTCATTTAACAATGCACTTTTTTTGTTGATTTTTTTTTTGTTTTGTTGAATTTGCTTTAAAAATTTTTAAATTTTACCGATGTTTGTAAGTTTTTATTTCTATCAAAGTTATTTTTAATCGAACCTATCGAAACTTTTAGTTCTCTGGTTCGTTTTGATACGAATTGCTTTATGCCTAGCGTTGCCATGCAATTTGACGTGAAGATAGCCTTCCTGTACGGTAATCTATAGAAGGAAACATTTATGAAGCAAACTAAGCAATCGTTTATGAAGGATTCGACGACGGTACTTCACGGGTATGTAAATTGAAAAAAAGTTTGTATGGTTTAATACAGACTCGTAGATGCTGGACCGCTCATTTTCAGTTTGTAGTCTAAGGTTTCGTCATTACATTAATTTTGCTGTTAACACGGTATCACGAAATTTGAGAATGGTACCATAGATGTTGGCTTGCTGTATTATAAAAACGGTCATTTTGAGACCTATAGTGACGGACGTTATCCTGGCGATAAAAGTACACGAAAGATAACGAGTGGTATTATATTTAAATTTGCAAATGCTGCAATAGTTTGGTAGAGTAAGAAACAAAATTGTGTAGCTTTGTCAACAACAGAGGCAGAGTTCATAAGGTCAACAACCGCTACAAAAGAATTGGTTGGTCTACAATTTATTAATTGATTAATATGACTGCCATTTAATTGATAAAAACCCTGAATTTGTAGATATATATATCGACTAAGACTTTGCCAACACCAAGTTTTGAATACTTAAGGATAAAGTTAGAACTTGTGAATAAGACTCAAATTTAAAATTATGACTTATATACCTTTCTTGAGAATTGAATAGGTAACATTAAAGGGAGATTAATGAATAGAATTTTTTGGAAATTTTTGGATACTTAAGGCAAAAGTTAGAACGTTATCTTTTTTTAAATTTTGTCTGACATTCTCTTAACAATGTTGATTTTTTAGATAAATAGATAGATAGATAGAAATCTAGATGTTCACTATATGTACAGTCTGTATGAACAAAAATTATACATTTTGTATAATATAGTACAAGCTAAACTGAAATTTGCTGAAATATCTAGCACAGTTAACAAGTAAATTTTAAAATATATAAAGGTTCTGACTAAAACTAACTAAGCTTAAATGTAAATGCAAAAAGTTAATAAATACTATATACATACATAGTAGAATCAAAAAATAAGACAGTAAAAAATGAAGAAAAGGTACGATTATAACCTGACAAGCACAAAAACTATTTAAAAGAAACTAAGTAGATGAAAAAAGTAGAAAAGTAAAAACGATTTAAAAGTAATAAAAAAGAAAGAAAATCAAGTAATCAGGATGAATATGTGAGATGCACCTTTGTCTTTGAAAACCACCATCATCAGCGTTGCTTGAAGAGCCGCAGCAAATCGTCCGTCAACATGCCAGCGAGAGAGATTCCATCTCCTAACGAATCCTTTACGACAGATGGGGTTGGCCTGACTCTGATGAGAGAAAATGTGCATATAAGCGTTTCTTGAAAGTCGTCTGTGTATCACTACTCCTTATCAGAGGTGGTATAGAGTTCCAGAGATTCAAAGATGTTACGTAAAACGACTTTTGTAGGAACTCCTTCCTGAACGATGGAATGCATGGCGGTGGTCTGGGTCCTCGCGCAGGCCCTACCCTTTCGTTAGCAATGTAGCGAGTATAGAAATATTCTGGAGCTTTGGTTGCTAGGATGCGATACAAGAGTAGAACAGGCACTAAAGTAGTCCAGTCTCCCCTTCGTACTGAGCCATCCAAGGGATAAACGATATTTTGTAAGGTGCTTTCGTTTCCTAATGCCTTAGATATATCTGATACCAGAATTTATTATAATCTGAAGCTTGTCTTCCAGCTCATATGTAAGATCACACAATACCTTAGAGCAGTAGTCGATTATGGTAAAAAGTAGTGTTTCTACAAAGTTGTGTTTTACGGAGCCTGAATTCTGTACTTTTCCTAAAGTCATTCAGACGGTACAGCACTGCATAAGCTTTTCTGCACATATTTCCCACCTGCTTTTTCCAATTCAACTTTTCATCGATCACAACCAAGGCTGCTTACAGAAGACTCAAACTTGATCCGATTCTGATCTATGAATCTTCCGCAGACGTCCATCGTCTCGAGCAGGTTGATGTAGTAATAAGAACTTATTACTGTAGTCTTCGTTTCAGATATGTTGAGTTTAAATCAATTGTTGCTCGCCCAGTCAGCAATAAGCCGGGCATGGAAATTCATTACATCCACATAATACTGTAGTTTTTCAAGCGGGAAGGTGACATACAACTGCATATCGTCCGCATACATCAAGTGTAGGACGCAGGAGTCATACTGAGAACAATACTGATCCGAGTACATATCCTGGAGGTACACATTTGTTCAATAAAGCAAAGGACAAACGTGCCCCATTGGAGTCCAATACAGACTGCTCACCCCCTGCACGGTAAGAGGCAATCAACTTGAATGCTGATGCAGCTAAACCAATCGTTTTCAACTTACGTAGCAGGGTTGCATGACACACGGTGTCAAACGCTTTGCTGAAATCAAAGAGCAGGACCATTGTTACATATTTGCGATCCATTCCTGATCTTACTTCGTCCACTAGCCTCAACAGGGTGGTCTGCGTACCATGTCCAGCTCTGTATCCTGTTTGATGAGGATTCAAAAAGCTGTTTGACTCGAGATAGTCGCTCAGTTGTTTATGCATCAGTCTCTCTAGATTGGTCTCATGTCACTCGGTGTCACCGGTGGGGACACTTTGTTGAAAGCCAATACTAGCGACTTCTTCCAAGTCGATGGAAAAAAAGAATAAGAATAGATTTACAAATAGAAATAATTATTTAAATAAAATAAACTTTTTATTTAAATAGAAAAACAAAGAGTATAAAATAATTTCTCCTAGCCCAATAGAGATTTGAAACACCATACAAATCCCTTACTCCATACAGATTGTCCTGGAATCTTGTGATTGTGAATTTTAAATAATTTGTGATAATTTGTGATTGTGAATTTTGAATAATACTATGAGACAACTTGTAAGATTTAAAACGAAAAACATTTCTTGTTGACTCAACCGAATTAATCCCACAGAGTCCTTAGCGTGCCAGTTATTTGTGCCAAAGCACTGAGGAACTTACCAATACTTAAGTTGATTGTTAGCAGCGTAATCCTTTTGTTATCACCTTACACCTATTACGTGACGTGCAAACGTCTTTCTTCTCGTTGAGTATGTAAATTAGTAGCCAGTCTAGCATTCTTGTGTTACATAACACCGTCATTTTTCAATCGCTAATAACAACAAGGCTAAAAATGCTATGACAACGGTTTGGGTCACAGTGAATGGAGCATATTTGTACGTTTTGATTGTGTGGCGCTGTTTTTCCCAGTGACGTCATTTTAGTGTAAGCGCCTACGCGTGATTGTTGTTTTTAGCGTTGCGTAGAGATATTTATGTGTGTAGCGTGAGAACGCATCTAGATAGGATGTTGATCCTGGTATCATTGTTAAAAGCATCAAAAGCCATTTGGATAATACATAGTAAAAAAAAACCTGAAAGAGCGAGGCTCTACTCGGCTGTGCTCAGGAGTGGTATAACTTAATATTAAACTTGTAAACTAACTTAAACTAAATACATATGGCTTAAGTTTAATATATATTTGCAAGATAATCTTTAGTTTTATGTGTTTTATTATTAATAAAATTATTAGATATTTAACTTTTATAATAGATGATACATTTTTTCCCCTAAACTAACTTAAACATAATATGTACATTAATTGTTACATTTTAATATAATTGCATGATGAGTTTTAGTATTTTATCTTTTATTAATTTAGTATTCTTAGCTGATAAACTTTTGTACTCTTTTGGCAAGTAATTGAAGAATTTTATCGCTGTGAACAGGCTATTTCTTTGAGTGAATTTCTTTTTATATGCAGACAAGCTTATCTGTTTATTTCTTGTTATACTTGTATTATTACTATATAAAGATTGTAGGATGTTATAGAGAAAAGATATACAGTTTGCTATATATAGTTGTTTAATAGTACGGATTCTATCAGAATTGAAGAGTTTACAGAATTTTGCTTGTAATTTATTAAGAGGTTCAAGGTGAGTAGCATCCGCACCACCCCAGGCTATGGGGCCATAATTGATTATACTGATTATACATAGGCATAGTATATGATTTCAAGGACTTGAACCGGCAAATACTTTATTTTGTATGCAATAAATAAAAAATATCTAATTCTTTTTACAATTTTCTGAATTTGCACAGCCCATGTAAGATTGAAGTCAACAAGAAGCCCAAGATATTTTACAATACATACTCTTTTTAATTTTTCCCTATTTATTCTAACATCAATACTTGGTGGAACACTATCTGCATAACACCCAAAGGTAATTTGTTCAGTTTTGGTAACATTTAGAGTCAAATTGTTTAAATTAAACCAGTTATTTAGCTTAGATATGTATTCATTCATATTTCGCACAGCTAATTCTCAAGACTTCTCAATACTCAAAACAGCTGTATCATCTGCATAAGCAAATATATTGGGACTTACATAAAATATATCATTTATACATACTAGAAATAGTAGAGGCCCTAATATTGTTCCTTGTGGGACATCTATATTAACATCAGTGAAATGACTAGAGACCTTATTGACCCATACACGTTACTTTCTGTCAGTTAAATAACTTTCCATTCGATTTAAGGCCCCTCCTCTTATCCCCTCTTTGTGCAATTTTTGTAATAAAATGTGATAATTCAATGCTTTTTTTAAGTCAATAAATGTAGCATTGACAGCATTGTTTCTTTCAACGCCATGGTATATAAGATCAAAAACTTTATCAAAAACATTGTCAGTCCCTCCTTTTTTCAAAAATCCTCACTGTTTACTGCTTATTCTTTTATATTTTACTAGAAAATTATAGATTCTGTTATGAATTATTTTTTCAAATATCTAAGCCAGGTTAGAGATTATAGATATAGGGCGATAGTTATAAACAAGGGTGTGCTTTTCAGACTTGTATACTGGTAAAACCTCAGCTTCCTTAAGAGCATTAGGCCATATCCCTTTACTTTTACAGTTATTCAAGATTACAGTCAAAGGATAACTAATGTAATATCTGATTCTCTTCAACACCCTAGCATGTATTCCATCTATACCTCCATTTTTTCCTTCTGATGTTCAATGGTATTAAGTATTTCAATTGGTGTTACGGGTGAAAGGTAGATAGAATTTATGTTTTTAGGAGTACTGTTAAATTGGTTAATTTCACCAGAAGAATTGATATTAGCAGCTAATTCATGACCAATATGCGAAAAAAATTTATAAAGTTCTTCAGCCATTAATCCAGGATCAGTAACAACAGCATTATTTATCTCTATTTTATCAATTTCTCTTCGTTCCTTTTTTTTATTCCCCATTTTCATATTTAAATATTCCCAGACCTTCTTAGAATTACTGCAACTCTCTTCAGCCTGCTTGATATCATATAAACTATTAGCCTTTCTAATAATCTTTTGTAAAATCTTCTCATAATAATTATACTCTCTTTTTAATATCAAACTGTTTTTATTTTTTTTTTTCCATGAATTATAAAGAAACTCTTTTCGTTTAATCGATATAAATATGCCTGTGGTCATCCAGGGCTTTCTAAAAGTAGATTTGCACTTTATAATTTTAGTAGTAGCAATTTTAACACTGGAGTTGATTTCTTTGATCAAACATTCAATGGCCATATTAGGATCATCTATGTTTTCATACTTAGTCCATTCTATCCTACCACATATTTTTTCTAGGTTATTATAATTAATTTTAAATAAATAAGAGTTATCTTTAGTCTTAGCTTCATTTTCATTGAAAGTACAAAAGAGGGGGTAATGATCAGGGAAAATTTGGGAATATTTGATAGCTTTTAGAGAAAATTCAGACCTAACGTACATATTATCTATGCAAGTGCCACCATGCTCATTTGGTCTAGTTATTGTTCTGAACATGGGTAAATATTCCGAAAAATAGCGAATATTTAGGAGGTTTTCTGATGCAGAGTTAGAATTCAGAATGTTAATATTAAAATCATCTACAATGATATGATTTTTTTTTTTATGCTTGGCTGTAATCTGTTCTATGATGTCTAAAAATTTATCCACGTCAAAAGCAGGACATCTGTATAGGGCAGTTATAAAAAAGTTTTGTTTTACCTTTTCATTAATTATTTTGCAGTTAAGTATTTTAAAATTTTCATATTCAATGATTTCAATACTGTGGGAAATATCATCTCTAACATATATGGCAACACCATCAGCTGTATTACCTTCGCCATAATTATAGTAAATTTTATATTTTTTTATGGCACAAAGGTTCGGATTCACTAATGCCCAAGTCTCAGAACAAACAACTATTTGGGGTAACATTTGTAATCTATCTAAAAGTGCTTCAAGACTGGCTACATTAGAGTATAGCCGGCTTATGTTTACATACATAACTATCCAATTATATTCACTTAATCCATCGTTCAGACTTTCTAATGTTTCAAATTCAGTCTCATTAAATGACTGTTCAATTATATAATTAGTTTCACTATTTTTTTTTCACAAATAACTCAATCAATTTTAACAAAAAATTATCAAAAACAAAATATTTAATATTTAAGGTTAGCTGGATGTTCTGACACTCCTTGACTGTATAGCCGATCTCGGCTGAGTAATCGGTTTCTGGTTTGGCATTTGCTTACGCTGTTTGCTTACATCCCTGGAGCTTGCTGAATAATTAATAGGTGTAGCAGATTGCTGCGTTGCCGACTGTAGTTGCTTATTTACAATGCAATCATCATTTGTAGCTTTTATTTTCTTAACTAGTTTATAAGGCCCTATATATGTAGGCAATATGGGTTTTGTTGGGTATTCAGTATTTGCTATGTGTAAATTTATTTTCTTTTTAAGTATTTCACATGCTTGCACATCACTAGCCATATGCTTTATATTGTAGTTAGAGTTGTATTTTTCATTTGCATATATGCAGTTTATACATGCATGAACAGAATTTGTGCACACCTCAGTTAAATGATCACCAGCACAGAGTGTACACTTAGGTGAATTATTAAATATTTTTTTATTATGGTTGTATCTAGAGCACTTATGACAGAAGGATATATCCAAAACATCAAAAGCTCTGAAGCATTGATATCCTATAAAAATTTTATATTTGTTGTTCACTGTATAATTGTATAGATCAGCTGTAAGTTCTACAATGACACCTTGTGTATTATTAGCACATCTAAATGTATGCAAAACCTTGCACTTATTTTCAAACTGATTGTAATTTCTCCCATTTATATGAATTTCTAGTTCCTCTTTTACTAGATCAGCTGGAATACCAAATATTTTAATCTTAGGTTTCTTTAATTGCTGCAACTTAACTTCAAAATCATTTCCCAGTTTATCTTTGAGAACTTCAACAGTTCTTGGCACATCCTTGTTGTTTAAACACTTGATAATTAAGCCATTATTTTTGGTATTAATGACTTTTTTAATTGGCACAATAATGCTTCTTAGCAGAACATTGTTGACTATTTTGACAGCTTCATCATTTCTCATTGTTCCACGTTTTTTAAGAACTTTTATGTCGAGGTATCTCGGTGGCTCATTTGGATTAATTTTGTGACTTCTGCATAATTTGGTTCTTTATTTGTTGTTATCTCGATCATGTCTAAGAGTAATTAGTTTTTGTGTTTCAGCTCTGAATTGAGCTGTTCAAGCAATGTGTTTTGTGTTGTAAAATTTTTTAGTTGATCTTCTACATTTCCATTATTGTCCGCTAATTTTTTATCGATATCAGCACACAATTTTTCTTGATATTTTAAAACCTCATATTTTTATATCTGCAATTAACATTTTCGTAGATTCATTTAGGAATGTATTATGTTGTTGTGAGGTTAGGTCACCATGTTTATCACATAATATTAATATATCACTAATAAATCTTACTTTTTTTAGTTTATTAGTTTCTGATAAATGAATAATTCTTTCACAAGAAATACAAACTACGAAATTTATTTTATCGCCTGGATGACAGGTAAAAGTTTTACCACAACTTACATCAGGCGGCTTCTCAGTCTCCGCCATATTGGTTGAAAGCAAATTAAAGGTAAACAATAAAAATATTCTCCGAAATATGAGCAAAAATCGGTATGAATTTGAAAATCGAAAAAATATGGAAATATCGTCAAATATCGTAAATATCGTCTCATATGAATCGTAAATATGTACTGAATTGTAACAAACTCAAATCGTAGGAAACCCGCATCAAACAGAATTTAATAAAACCTAAAATGTCCAGTGCCGAGTAAATGTCAGAGCTACGGCAGCATCAAAGAAGAAATAACAAAGACGCAAAAAATAAACGTGTGATATGTTCTTTCTGTCAAAATCAAATATTGAAATATTTCGACAAAAAAGGCAGCGGATAACAGTTACTGTTTGAAAATTCGAAAGTCGTCGGTGAAAACAAACAGTGCTGTCGGGACAAACAGTATACAATTTTATATTTTTAGAGATTGAGCAAAATAATATATTTTTATTATTTTGAAGTGCGTTATTTAAAATTGAGGAACAAAAACTTTTTAATAACAATATATAATAATCTTTGATGAATCGCTGTTGAACGTAAAAGATGCTAAATCAATAGACTTTCCATATATTCAAGACAAAATATTATATTGGGAATTTTCTTGAACTTCATTCTTCCACAAAAACTAGACGAATTATGGACAACAAGTGCGATGCCTGTGAAGGGGTTTTTGACACGTCCTCAAAGCCTCAAGTTTGTGAACGATGCTGAAACAAATATCACAGCACCTGCAGCAAGTTCATGAGCGTTAGGCACAAGGATAGAATCGTGAAGGCTTATGCATCCTGCATAGCTGAAGCAAACCCTTCGGCGGCTCACACCAGGTCAAATTCAAGTAGCTCTACTGGTTCTGCATCTCGGCCTATTACTTAAACAGTAACTTGACCAGCGACTCCTCTCAACACCCAGGTAGGCAATGATTTACTAGAATCTGTCCTGTCCAAGCTTGGTAAACTGGATAAATTAGATGGCATTGAAGCGAATGTAGATAGAATAGTCACCACGGTGAACTCCATCGGTTGTCGCTTAACCACTGCTGAGAATCGAGTCGACGAGATATATACTCGCATGGGCACGGCAGACAGTCGTCTGTAGGCTGTAGAGTTGGAAGCGAGTGAGGTCAGAAGGGACCTAAATCAATATACGAAGACAACTACTCAAAAAGTAGAGGATATTATAAATAAGCAAACAGTACTAGAACATCTTCTGAATAAGAAACTGGATGAATGGCGATTGAATGAACTCATTGAATGAGGAAACGAACGGCTCCAAAGTCTAGAATCAAAAAATGAAGCTCTAGCAACTGAAATTCGTCATTTGAAGGTGAAGCAACGCCTATTAACTCATGCGACAGAAATAGTTATCGGCGGTGTACCACTACTGGGAGTCACAAATTTGAAACTTGCTGCTATTTGCGTCCTCAAAACGATAGAGCCTGATATTAGCGAAGTCGATATTGAACACGTCAGACGACGGCAGAAAAAGATAACCACGACACAGCTTTCTACTTATCCAACTGCCACGGCGACAACCACGGTGAGACTAGTCGGGAACAGAATGACAAGCAATGAGGACATCGGATCGTTAGTGGTAATACTAAAGACTGCGGCAATTGCAAAAGAATCATCACGGCGAAAATCGAGATCAAGGAATTTACAACAGCGCAACTCATTCCTTACCTTGTGCAAACGGCAGGTATGTCACCTCCTGAGCGTCCAACCACAATAAACGTCAGTAAGTTTTTGCCAAGGGACCAGTACAACCTCAGACGCCTTGTATACAACAAATCAAAGGACAAGGAGTTCTGTTCCCTAACTTTCAAGCGGGATGGCTGCACTTACGTCAGGAACAAGAAAGAAGACACTGCAGTTGCTATATATACACGGAAGATATAATCTGTACGATTTTCAAGGGAAACTGTGGGAACAAAATGAAGCTTGCAGGGCCTTAACTAAAAAGTACGACACTCTTAACCACTGGACATTGGTCTCAGAGTGTGTCAGTTGAATGCTCACTTTCTGAGGGCGCGCATTGAAACGTTACGCTATTTCACGTCTCAGCGTCCTTATTTCCATCTAATAACTATCTTCGGGAGCAAGCTTGGACAGATCGTGCCAGACTCCATTGTTTTCCTGATAGGATATACTTTCCTGATAGATATATAGGACAAGACCGGAAAGCCAATGGAGGAGGAGTGGCACTTTACGTCTATAACACTCTTACCGTAAAACGGCTCTGCTCTTCATCAGGCATGTGGACTTGTCAACCAGGACTGTCGGAACATCTTTTCTGTGAAGTCAAACCACCGAATACTCCACCATTCCTTACTGGAATTGTATATCGCACCTTTCCGAGCTGGAGAGGACAATAATTTTATTGCTGATTTGGTGAGCTTCATGCATAACTATAGTACAAAAGTTGAAGAGGTTGCATAATTATAGTACAAATGTTAATGGGAGATTTCAATGCCGATCAACTCTCCACGTCTGCAGATGCAACCTTTATCAGAAATTTAATAGCTGAAAACTCATTGAGTTCAATACCATAAGGAACAATATGCCACATAGACGGCTCCGATACTGTCATTGACTCGTGTATAGTTAGTGCTGAAAAACTAGTAGTTGAATTCTCGAAGATGGAAGTACTTTTCGCGGATGGCCATGATCTTATCATGGCTGTATTAACATCATCTATCGTTTTGCCGCCTCTTCAAGATATTATTTATCGCGATTACAATGCTCTCGATGAAGCTGGTTTACTGGAACACCTCGGGACTTGCGATTGGACATCTTTTGATGATGTGACATCTCTGGATGCTCTTGTGTACTGTCTCGATAGCAATATGCAAGGCGCTATGGCAAAACACGTTCCTGTCAAAACTCTTCGACAGTCCAGGAAAACTCGCCATACTTGGTTCACGAGGGAACATGAGGCACTCATCGCGGAGAGAGATAGGCGTCACAGGCGATATAAACGGACCCGACTCAGGGAAGACCTACTGCGCTACAGATCAGCGCGCGACAATGCAGACTAGGACATCGAGAATGCAAAGCGTCTGTATTATTATGATAAGTTGAAGGATACTCGTGATCCCAAGCATATCTGGAAAGAGTTGAGGGATCAATATAATATATGTATATGTAAGATCGAAAAAAGGCATTCTGACACAACATGTGTGTCCACTTATGACCGCAACTACGGTCATGAATGTTAGGGTAGGATTTTTAGTTTTAAAGTATGTTTAGGGATTGATTAGTTTTTATGAAAACTAATAATTCACTTATTTATGTTTATTTAAGAATCAATAGGTTTTCTGTTGTTTAAAACGGGTCGCGTTGGTTGCGGTTCTCAGTTAGTCCTTAATTTCTATTATACTATTTTAAAATTGTTCTTAAATATAGTTAATTTGTTATATATTTAAATCCCTTGTGTTTCACTATTTAATATCCGTTATATATATTTATAAGAAAAATTGAATTATAAAAAAAAATACAGTGAAAGCCCTCTTAGGGGAGATCTACTATAAACGGATATTTCTAATCAACGTGCATATTTTTTAGGCCAAACGATTCCCTATTATTTTGTTAAGTAAGTGGGCTCTCTTGATAAGACGACTCCGTACAGAATCTTGTTTCATTATTTTATTGAAATGCCCCTATTAACTGAAATAAAACGAAGTTTGTGTATGAAAAAATACCGTTCGGTTCCGTAGACAAGTCCTTTGAAAGCAAAGCTTTTGGGGTTATTCGGAATAGGCCACAATTTCCTTGCTTTTTGAGCATATAAAGTGAAAAATGTGTGAAATTGAATGAAATCTTTAATTTTAATGAAAAAGATTGAATTTTTAGTAATTGGGGAAACGGCAAAAGTCCGCACACGAAAAGAATTCGGAAACGGGACCAACTCCCATGAAAAACGCGGTTCTTTTAAAACTGAAGAACTCAATATATTAAAAATATGTTATGACCGATACTCAAATTTCAATTTTGCATGTGAACATACACAAAATGTACACTTGTTAATACTTGTATCCGTTTTGAATATTTTGTTGATAGAATGTTTCTTAGTTATTGATATTTTCAAGTGGAATTGTCCTTTGTTGCGCCACGAAAATGCCTTCTTGGGAGGAAATTCCTCTTAAGCGGACAAAATTGAGGGAATCATGCTTGAGAAGTTTTGGCATCTAAAGTCTCTCCATCAGTATTCTCGATATCCGCCATTAAAGTGGCCACTAGCAAGGGTAGTTGATCTTCAAAGAGGACCTGTTGAATTCACGAGCGTTGTTACAGTAAAAATAGCTGTATCTACATTTAAGAGGCCTATAGTAAAATTGTGTCCCCTACCTGTAAAAGCAGACACACTTTAAAGATGTTTGGTATGAACGAAGGCTGACAGAATGGTCATATTCTTTCCAAACATAGCGTGCATAGCTATTTTTTCTGTTACCGTATTACTCTATATAATGATTGTATTAGAGATATTGATTTAAGTACATACTAATGAGAAACACTTATTATAATTTTACCCCCAAGTTTTCACGGAAAATCTACGGCGCGGATTCTTTCTGCGCACCAGCAGTGCTATTTTTCTCTTACCGTATTACTCTATGTAACCATTGTATTAGAGATATTGATTTAATGAGAAACACTTATTATAAATTTACCCCCTAGTTTTCACGGAAAATCTACGGCGCGGACCTTGACTACGGCTCACGGTTTGTTGTTAAGTTAATTCACAATTGACTTTTAATTTTAAAGCATTTTTATATAAATCATCAAAGTAAAATTCACAGTTTACCTAAATCATCAAAGTACAATTCACAGTTTGATTACTGAATTTTAATTTTAAAGGAAATGCACAATTTGACTTTTAATTTTAAAGCATTTTTTTCTAACGGTAAATTTATTCTTCCCTCAAAAAATTATTTCGACTGTCGCTCCTTTCTGGAGGAGTGACCTTTGATTCTTAAAGTTTCTAATAATTTTGCAATGTAATGGAATTGTCTTCGATCGACCAATGTTATTTAATTGGAGTTGCAAAAATAATAAGGTGCATTGATCGGTCGAATTTGAAAAACCGACAAAATTAATTTGATCGAAAATTGGTTTTTTGCAAAATCAACAAAAATAAGTTGATCGAAAATCGTATTCTTATTCAAAAATTCTTTCATCAGTCTTCGTTCGGGTTCATCGATCATTCACCGTCCGTTGCCCTACTTTGGTGGTGCCGTTGGTGAACTTATAACACCTCTACCCTTAGTTTGAAGTAACTGCCACAAGAGCCTCGGTTTAGGCTCCTCTTGTTGTTGCTGTTGTTTATTAAAAGGATTTCTGGGAGTGGTTGGTGGACTTATTATATATTCCGACAGTTCTTTGTAAAGAAGATAGATAATAATTGAGGGGCTGAAGATTCCACTGATGAGGGCGACAATGAGTACGAGTATAACGTTGTCTTTCTAGCTGGTTTCGGTACGTAGAATTTTTTTGGGCTTCTCTGTTGTTGATATGATAAAATCGTAGTTTCTGCAACCTTAGGTCCTTCACTGTGCTCGAATAGTCGACAAGTGTTGGGATGACTGGATAGTGGATATATATAGATGTCGTCCCAGTGGTTGTGGCGATAATCTTCGTAGGTAATGCTATTAATACTCAAGCTGCAATTTTCAAAGTGGATTAGTTTTGTGCCTTCTAGGTTTAACATTTTGGAATCGAATGTGAAACTTATTTCCGTTTCTGCAATGTTGATCAAAAGTACATAGTATAGTTCTGGCAGCGCTACATAATCTCGAAGGCATGGGGTTCTTCCTCTAGCATGCATTCTGCTGGTTTGTTTTGTATAAGGTTTCCGATGCAAGTGGAGCTGTTAGTTAGTTCTTGGTGTGGTGATTCTTTGCAGTAAAATAGGTTCCTGATCTTTGGGCACACTGTGCCGAAATATTGGATTCCTTGTGAATTGTAGATAAGGAAGGGTTTTGTTTGGAAGATCTTGGTGTTTTTAATGGCAAGGGGAATAACATGTGTCAAGAAGTATGATTCTGTAGACAGAACAGGAATTCCAATGTTAAATATTATATATGTGTATAGTAAGCTTGTAAGTCTAAAATTTCGTATACTTCTTTGTTATGTTATAATTTTTTACGCTTTGATTTCCTTAACCTCGTAGGCTTAAACCATACAACACCTTCTCAAGTACATTTCCCAACTCCAAAGACTAGACTTAGGCGTTTCATTATTTATTACTTTCATCAAACGTTACAAGTCTCTTCTTAAGCTATGACAATTTGTTGTTTACAATTGTTTTGTAATGTTTACTTCTACTATGTTACTTTTACTTTATTACTGTTACAATCTTTTCTTTTACTGCTTCTACTAGTAAATTTCTTTCAATTTTGTTCTCAGCTCGTTCTCGATTTGTTCTTCTGGATTCTTTCGAACCGTGTTTGGGACCTCAACGGGGAAGAGTTAGTTCATCCGTTATGATTTTTGTTTTCAATTGCTCACATAATTGTTGTTCTTCCAAGAAGCTCCAGATGTCCATTGCCCAAACCAATCTCCAAGTCGCTACAGGAAGAGAAAAGTTCAGGTTGGTAGCGCTGCAGACGGTCACACCTATCTTCAGCTTGAATGTCCAATGTTCTCTGACTCTCTAGGCGTGTTCTTTTGGGAATCGCTATCGAGTGCAAATTCAAAGTTCCAAAAAAGACAACTTTAACTTGCACTCGATAGCTGACAAATTTGACTAACTTCATGTTATATGTATGTAAATATTAATAGATTTTACTATGCTTCTTTCGATTCGTAAGTACACAATTTAATTTTGTTTTACTTTATTTTAATTTTGCAAGTATAAACTACGTAACAGTTTTAATTGAATATTAATTTTTGCCGAATTTCCCAAAAATTTGAATCTTGCGGGAAGGGAAATTTAGCGTGGCGCCATCTACATAACACTAGATCTACATTCTATCGCGTGTAAAATTTTAACCCAAGTATTATCGGGTGTTAAACTTGCACGAGAAAAATATATGGGATTTGACAGTTGTACACCACTCGATGTCCCAAAAGAACACGCCTTCTATTGAGTGTTTCCGATCCATTTATAGTGAACTTTTGCTAACATTTAACTTTTGTTTAATTAATGATGGCCGAAATGCCCATGAGGTTATTGATTCCGTCTTTTTCCTTTCGTCAACTTGCAATATTTTCAAATTCTTTGCGCCGAATTGCAGTATGTTTCACTTTTTCGTTGGTCTTTGGCTATGCTCAATCCATTTCGCTGAATTGCATTATGCTTTTGGCTGGCCATCTGCCGGATACTAGTATACTGCAGGTGTCGGCAATGCAGTTCTCGTCGCGTTGCAGGTTCGATTCTCGTGTCGATCGTTGTCAAATCGTGACGAAATTAGTGTTCGCATATTATCCTCATGTAAGTCTATTCCGTCTGTTACAGATTAATCCTGTTTGTTTTTAACTTCTATATTAATGATGAATATTTTTGCCATCATGATGGCGTACATTTCTCTTTACTTACAGATTTAATGATTTTAACATGTTTACGTTTCTTATTTCAACAACTCTCTTTACCCTGTTTTTTTTTTTGTTTCTTATAATTGGTTTTACCAACAAACTCTATTATTCTAGAAATTATATTTAATGTCATGTTACCCTTACTTTTGTGTTTAATTATTCGAGCTTATAAGTAATATTTCTATTTATCGACCATTAGATTAATGTTATTTGTTCTAGATTTGTGTCTCAACTAACATGTTGTACTTGTATGTACAAATTTATACGGTATTTTCCTTTAGCACCGCTTTTTTGGTGTTATTTTACGTTAACCTCTAATTTGATTTTATTTTAGTTCATCTCTAATTCTGTTATCGATGTATCGAAATGCTTACAATTGTTTTTCGCTACTACCTCCTTTTGTGCGTTACTTAATGCTATTCATGAATGGCAATTTAGTTCGTTGCGACTCAATAATTCCTACGTACCTCTCGGATGCGTTTAGATATATGTCTAAAATTTGAAGTGTTGGAATCAGTAATGCGCCCAACTCTCGTCTATTAATCGTTTCTAATGCGATGAAGAGGTCCGTTAGTTCCCAATATATTTGTTGGAGTTCCGCCATCATGTACATGGTTAACTCGTTTATGTCCAACCGCAGCTGTATTATGCGAAGTTGATCTGTGTGGTTCGCTAATTTCTCTATCTTTTCATTAAGGCTCTCCACCCTTTGCACCAGTGTGGTTTGCCGTTCGTGGTTTGCATATCCGTGTTTGTTTCACTCAAATCCTTTAAAGTTGTTTTCATGATGGTTACTTGTTTTTTAGCCAAACCTAAGCTGGATGGAGTAACTTTTTTTAACTCATTAACTTGTTAGTGTACATTTTTGGCGCCATTACTATCCATAGTCCCAAATAGCGTTTTCATGATTTTAACCCCTAAGTTCACCAATCCCCTTTTTGTCCGACTATTGGGATTCATGGTCACGTCTGCTTTGTTGATCAAATCTCTTATTTACGCTACCTGTTTTTTAATTTCAGTTTGCCAATGTTTACAGCTTGCTTCCCTCGTCAAGCCGTTTGTGTCATTACATAACCGATGTTATTGCTTTTCGCAGTTTGCCATACATCTTAGAGGTAATTCCCTTGTTGGCCCGGTAGTTGTGTAATTATAGTTCAGTGGTCATGGTACGTCTGTAATTTCTTTAGTGGTTCGAAAACTGGTCCCTGGCGCAGTAATGAGTTTACCTCCACTGGGGTTTGTCGGGCTACCGTTATTCCCAGGCTTATTATTAGTATCAGTTGAATCATTCTGAAAAACAGAGAGGGAGTGTTTAGTTGAACAGCTTTAGCCGATTATTATGTTTCCTTATATGTATCCTTACCGGATTTACCGTCCGGTCGTCATACTCCTTAAACTGGATTTTAATCTCTTCCGAGTTTCTTTGAGCTGTTTGGTAAGCTCTTTGTAGCTTGTTCCTTAGGTGCAAGTAATAGTGTTCATGGTCGTAGATAGATTCGGGCTCCTTTTTCAAATTGTTCGGCAGCGTGGCAAAGAAACCGAATAAGCAGTCCATCGGTGTTAGCTACATGTTTGAATGCATACTGTTGTTCCTTAGAACCATTGCCGCTCGCAAGTGCTCATCTCAGTTCGCCTGATTGTCATCAACGAAATTTCTTAGATATTCCACTAAAGGCCTGTGGGATCGTTCTAGTGCCCGATGGACTGGGGATGATACGGCGTCGTTTCTAATTTCCTGATCTTGAATAGCTAAGAAACTTCCCGGAACATTTCCGAAGTAAAATTTGACCCTTGGTCTGTGATAATTTGGAATTCAGTACCGACTTATAATTTCTTCCACGAAAGCTTGTGCTTCCACTGTCTTTGCTTCCATGTTCTGTAAGAGCACTTCATCCATGATTCGAGTTAAGTCATTCTCAAAACTCAGGTTGTATTTATTCCCCTGTCTGGTTTCGTTTTTAGGGTTCCGTACATAGAATACGGAACCCTATTAATATGTCTTCTTTGTCCGTCCGTCTGTCACAGAGCTGTATCTCCTGAACTATAATAGCTAGACACTTCAAATTTTCACAAAGTGTGTATTACTGTGGCCGCTATGACAACAAATCATAAAAAAAAATTGAAAACAACAAAAACAAGTCTTAAAAAAATCAAAAAATAAATTAAAAAATTATAAAAAAAAATTTTGAAACAAAATCATACACGCACTGATACGAAAAGCGCTACCAACAACGAAGAGGAACATACGCATTACGATCTAATGCGCATTACGATCCAAAAACGAAGACGGCGATAGGGAATGCTGTTACGATGCGACAGTTTTCCTTATCGCCGTTTTATATTTTTCAATGACGTTGGAATTTTCATTCATGACTCAAAATACAGTGCACGTGCACGAGCACTAGAATGATTGCTTGCTTGAATGATTAAAATTGCTTCAAACAAAGTATGTATGTCCTAATTATTCCGCTGCATACGCCTTACCTTTTCTCAAATGAAACAATTTTGAAAGTGACTTTCAAGACAATGAATTTCAACGAGATTAGTTACCAGCGTTCTTTGGGTCTTTTGCATGTCAAGGGATATGAGCAGCCTTTCGATTTTTTTGTGGGCGTGTGACTTTCCTCCTTCCATTGTTTTGGAAATATTTCCTTTATGGAAGATTTGAGCGATCTACGGTTTTTGGCACGAATTTAGAGCACGATTAAACTAGTGACGACATTTAAACCAGGGTGTTTTACTTGTAACGACGTTTCAACAAGTGTGAAATAGATTTTTTGCAAAAAAATATAATTTCAACATCGACGAACTTCCCAATCTTCCACAAAAATGAGTGTTGTTGCCATTTTGGCGATTGTTGAACTTTAAATTAAAAGTGAAAAGTATTATTTATACATTGGGTACATTTATGTACATTTTGCCTTAATGAGAAATATATTGATAGTGAGCGATTTCAGTTATTAATGTGATCGTTTCCCTAAATCTTAGTGAAGTGTGGTGAATCCATTTACATTTGTTTTTTTTTCTCCTGAAATTGTTGGAATAGTGTAGGAGTACCACGTACCATATTCCTGGTTTTAATAGGTTTTGATGAGAGATAATTAATTACTCTTTTATCATTTCAGTTATATCACTGACGAAGAGCACTCCGTGGATTTCTCTATTGGTATGTAGTTTTGGTATATGTAGAAAATTTTTGAAAATATATAAGACTAACTTATGTATTAGTGATTGGAAATCTAACTAAAACTCAGAGTAAAATCAACTACTCTGTTTTGAAAAAAGTGAGGTTTCAATAGTTTTCAATAATCAGTTCCCATTCTTGTCAGACTTCCAATTTAAAATCTAAAAACATGGATTTCAGAAACATTGATTTTGATTTTCAATACCTGTTAGGGAAAACCAGTTAGGTCACAGACGATTGTGTTAGTGTATTTCACTGCATTTTGAATCATTAAACGTCCTCGCAGCCCCGTCCAATGGATTTTTTGAGGTCTATTGCTGACATATCGCCAGTTGAACCTAATCAGAGCCAAATCCAATTTCTTTACTATGGAGAAAATTTCAGCGGAGTTGGATACTGGGTGTGTATATTTTACAATGGGATGATGGCTGCGCATATATGACTGCGCATATATATGATGGCCTAAATGGCAAATCAATGCCGCCCCTACAGGTGGATTTCCTGAATGCTCTTTTTCCACACAATCCACGAATTTTTTCCCCGATGTACAAAAACAATCGGATAGTTATGACTGTGGTGTCTTTGCTATTGCTTATGCTACATCCCTTGCCCTGAAAAAGAATCCCATTATTGAGAATTTCACCATTGCGGAAATGCGTCCCCATTTGTTGCGTATTTTAGTTGGCGGAGAGCTGATGCAGTTTCCATCCACTCCAAGAAAACCCCGGGGAAATCCTAAGCGTGACATTTTTGCGGTTAAAAATGTACAAATGAAGCGAACGGGTGCTGTGCGCAAACAGATTTCAAGAAACAATGCGGAAATGAGATTGAAAGAAAAGGAAAAGGATAGATTAAGAAAACAAAAAGATAGGTCTACCTACTAAAAACGTTCAACAAGGTCGCGGCACAAAAATACTCAAGCGCATCGTGCTGCTCGTCTCGAGTGTGAGTATCGCGAAACAGACCAATTACGTAATACTCAAGCGCATCGTGGTGCTCGTCAAGATGCAAACTATCGTAGTACTGAAAAAAATACAGCCACATCTCGTAAGGAACGTCTTACGACTAACTGGGAAGCTGTTTGTCAGGAATATACGTCTGCAATACAAGAAGGGCATTCTAACGCTTGCGATTGTTGTGGACGTCTATGGCATAAGAAGTCTATTACATTTATTTCGAAATGCGCATTAAGATTAAAAAGTCACAGGTATACAGGTGACTATTTCTTGCAAATATTCCATCTCCACCCAAATGCAGAAATTGGTGTTTTCTGTAACACGTGCGCAAGAGATATTCAGTTATTCAAAGCTCCTCGTTTAGCCAGAGCAAATGGTTTGATATTTCCTCCAATACCTGACGTTTTGAAAGATCTTACTCCTCTCGAAGAACGACTAGTCTGTGCTCGACACATTTTCATTAAAATTGTTAAAAGGGGGTGTGGCCTGGGATATCAGCATGGCCTTTCAGGAAATGTAATAAATGTTCCAGTCGAAGAAAACACTATGGTTACTTCTTTACCTCGGTCAATATCAGATACGCACGTTATAACCGTAGAATTGAAACGCAAAATGTGCTACAAACATGAACGCGTGGAGCGTATCAGGCCCAAAAAAGTATGTCAAGCTGCGCAGTACTAGGCTCAATGTAATCTTTACAAAGAGCTAAATATTCAGGTTGATGAGAACTGGTCATATGATGACGAGCGTAATATAGATGTGTGTACGTGTCATGAGCTGAATAATGAATGTGAGGAAACTAATGAAGACGAAGATGTAAATCCTGGTGGTAATGAAACTCTCTTAGATCAGGATCTCACTGTGATAATTGCACCAGGCGAAGGAAAACAACCATTATCTCTAGTTTTCGACGAACACATGGAAGACTTTGCTAAGTAAAACTAAGTCATATGGACATTACAAAATCAGAAATATCTCGAGAAGATCGTCGTGCCGTCCGGCCCGATTACCTATTTACTGGTTTAAAAAAACAACAAACTATCAGAGTGCAGAATAGTATTTCAGTTTGTCTACGAAAGAAAACCCGAAATGGCGAACCTATTTTAGTTGAGAACATGCTAGATTCTGCTTACGTTGATAGTCTGCTTCAAGTAGATGACGGCTATAGAGTTTTAAAGGGAATCAAAAATTCGCCTGCACATTGGGAAGCAGAGAAAAGAAAATTACTTTGTGTAACTGCTTCTGCGGCAGAAACAAAGTGGCCCGAACTAATAAAATTGTTAAAAAAAATTGTGGATTGAGACGAAATAACTAAGGAGCAGGCAGATCAGTTGACATATGCAGACAAAGCGCGCCTCATCCAAAGCGACCCCTACATTTGTGCTACATATTTTGACACACGTCTTCAGTCGTTGAGAAAAACTTGGTGTTGCTCGTCAGGACCCTTCGGTTCATATAACATAGAACATTTTTACTACCGTATAGAGTTCCAGCACTGTGGTTCTCCTCATTCCCATATAATGATGTGGCTCAAACAAGCACCAGTGTTTAAGCCAAGCGATGATACATCAATACCACCTATCATTAATGTAGGAGATGCAGCGAAGTGAATTAGAAAAACACAGAATAAATGTAATTCAACGTATCTATATTTAATGATCCTCGTTTTGGGCAAACTTTCACAATTCAATATGTCAAATCGGTAAACGCGTGTGCAGGAAGAAGTAGAAGACTTTCGACTTGTTTCTGATGTAGTAGAATGGACTTCTTGACGTAGCAGAGTTAGCGACAGTGGAGTCATCTGTTCTTTCTGGTTAGCAGTACGTGTTGCATTACTATCTCCAACACTCTCCCTTAATGCAAACACGTACACGGCGTTAATCTGTCTCACGCATGCCCATTGCTAGAGTGAGCTCGGCATGTCTTTCTTTTGGCAGCGTCTTTGTCAATATGTCTGCGACCATTTCTCCTGTACTTATATGCGTCGGGTTGATTTCCTTGTTGACTACAGCTTCCCTGACGAAGTTAAAATGTATCCTCACGTGTTTTGTTCGATCATGAAAACCTGTTGCTGTAGTTAATTTCACTGCTCCCATGTTGTCGCAGTATATCAGCCCTTCTGATAGTTCAGGCTTTCCTATTTCTTCAATGAGTCCTCTCAAATACTTGGATTCTTTTGTCGCTTCCGTGAGTGCCTTATATTCCGCCTCAGTCGTCGATAATGCCACGGTTTTTTGCTTTCTCGACTTCCAGCTAATCGCGGTGCCGCCGAGTGTGAAGACGTATCCTGTGTACGATCTTGAGTCAACTGGGTCATTTCCCCAATCCGCATCGGCGTACCCAATGATTTTTTCGACAGATCCTTCGTAGGCGAGTCCCAGTCCCGGCGTTCCCCTCAGGTATCTGAGTACCCGCTTTGCTGCGCCCCAATGTTCCTCCGTCGGGTGTTCGTTAAACTGGCTCAGCACGCTTACGCTGTGCATAATGTCCGGTCTTGTCGCCACAGCTAAATACATGAGTGATCCCACGAGTTCTCTGTATTGTGGATTCTCTATCCGTTTATTTGGGTCAGTTGTTGCCTTCAATTTCGATGATGGACTGGCTGGTGTGCTTTGTGGATTACATGTGCTCATTCGGAATTTCTCCAACAGCTCCTCCACGTATCTCAGTTGGTTCAAGCTAATCCGGCCTTTTGCTTGGTTGAATTCAATTCCTAAACAGTATCTTGCTTCGCCCAAGTCTTTTATTCGGAATTCTTGCTTTAGTCCTTGTTTCAGTGTTTCTATCAACTCCGGATTGGTTGACGCCGCCAATATGTCGTCTACGTAAGCTACTACCAACAATATTTCCTTCGCCGTCCTGTGTACAAATAAACATGGATCTGAAATCGTTGGTTTTAATCCGAGTTTCTTTAGCACGCCACTCAATTTTTCGTACCATTTTCGCCCGGATTGCTTCAATCCATAAATCGATTTTTGCAGTCTGCAAACATGATCGCCTCTTGCGATTACTCCTAACATATTCGTTGCAGCCTTATGTATTTCAGAGTCATTTCGGTCGTTGCGTAGTATTTCTTCGAGGGCTTCCTTCAGCCCCGCTGGCATTTCCATATATAATTCCTCGTCGACGTTTGCGTGTAGGTATGCCGTCACTACATCCATGTGATGTATCTTCTCTTTCATTCTGGCCGATAGTGCAGCTAGTAATCTTACCGATTCTAATCTCGCTACTGGAGCAAATGTTTCGTTGTAGTCGAATCCGGGTCTCTGCGAGAATCCTCTGGCCACTATCCGTGCCTTCTTGCGCTCTATTGTTCCATCGGCATTCATTTTGTTCTTCAATACAACTTTGGAGCTGATTACCTTTCTATGTTCCGGGCGTTTCACTAGTTTCCACGTGCCGTGTTCCAGGTGTGAACGCACTTCTTCGGCAAGTGCACGCTTCCACTCCAGCGATTGTGTTCCTCGAATTGCTTCCTCGAGGTCAATGTCGGCCATCATCACCATTTCTTCGACGAAATTTGTTTCTATGAACTCGTCGTTCTTCTCTTGTGTTTCGACGTAATTTTGTAAGTCCTCAGGATCTATTTCACTTGAGTTACTCCGCGTCTGTTTCTCTAATGGTATCGACGATGTTTCCAAAATTTGTTTTTCGCCGCGGTTTTCATCAACCTTATCTTGATCAGATACGTTGTCTTGAGGTTCCCCTTCCTCATGTTTCTCTGAGTGTTCTTCCTCTGGTGTTAGATTTTCTCTGCTTGATGCAAGGCTTGACGAACTCACGTACCTGTAAAGCTTCTTGGGTCTTCCAGGTTTCCCAGTTTTTCCTTTTCCAGGTCTTCCCGGTGCACGTTTCAATGATGGTGTCAATTCATGTTTGGATGGTTTTGCATCCCTGATGACTCTCCCTGGCTCAAAATCCCTTTCTTCAGGTTGTGTATAATCAATATCGATAGGCGATGTGTCTCGTAATGCCCTCATCGTGGGCTCTTCCACTATTTTGACATCTCTGGTTTCGACGATCGCTCCTGTGTCATTTCGTCGAATTCTGTATGCCTTCGCTGTGAGTGAATATCCGACTAACTTTCCCTCAATCGATTTTTCGTCGAGCTTTCTTCGTCCGGGTGTTTTGTCTAGTACGAACGCCTTGGCTCCGAATACTCTTAAATGTTTTAAATTCGGTACTTTCCCGAACCATAATTCAAATGGAGTCATCCCTTCATGGCTTCTGCTGGGACAGCGGTTTCTGATGTAGTTCGCGGTGTTTATTGCCTCTCCCCAATACATCGTGGGTAGTTCGGATTGTATTAATAAGCACCTGGCCATGTCGACGATGGTCCTGTTCATGCGCTCAGCAACTCCATTTTGCTGCGGTGTATACGGTGTTGTTAGACGTCTCTGGATACCTTCACGCTTCAGGTATTCGTCGAACTGTTTATTACAGTATTCTCGGCCATTATCCGATTGCAATTTCTTAATTTTCATTCCCGTCTGTCTTTCTGCGCTGTTTTTGTAGTTCTTAAATGCTTCAAAAACTTCCCCCTTCAGATCTTGTGTTTGACGGTTGACACAAGTCTGTGTGTACGATTTCCAGTAATTTATTACTTCTTTCCGTACGTGGCGTGAATTGTTTCGCCGTCAATTTTCCGCGATGACATACGTCGCACGATGATCGGTTCCCTACTAGTCGTTTAATTCCCGTTGCTTGACTTTTTGATAGGTTCACTACGGCATCCATATGTAAATGCCCAAGCCTTGCATGCCATAAATCTGCATCATTCGTCCGTGCCTCTTGCGTCGTCGCCGCCTTTGCTTGTTCGTCTGCCTCTCGCAAGTAGTACAGATCTCCTATGCGATCTGCTATCATTTTTATTTCTCCATTCCGGTCCCTGATGATTGCGTCATCTTTTCTAAACAACACTTCTCGGTCGTGTTGAGTGATTTTTGACACAGACATGAGATTGGTTCTAAGGTCTCTAACAAGCAAGGTATTATGCAAATTTAGTTGCAACTTACCATCGTTCGTGGCTGCATTTATGTGAGCGATGCCTTTTGCTTTAGCTGTTGTTGACGCTGAATTCGCCATGTTCAAGGTAGCTGTACATTCCTTCACGTCGGTCATTATCCGCTCGTCAGCACACATGTGTGTGGTACATCCGCTGTCGATACACCATCTTGTCGTAGATGTGACATTTTTTGCTTCTTCCTGTTTCGTCTCTTCAATGTATAAATTTTCATGATTTGAATCGACCTTCTTCGCCGAATTCTGTCCACGTTTTGGACATTTCGCCGCCCAATGATCAGTGGCACCACAAATGTAACACGGTCGTTTCGCATTTGGCCTCGGTTTTCCTTTTTGTTGTCCTCTGCCATACCTACTGCCTGCGTAGAGTACGTTGTTACCCTCCTCCGGCGCATCTGCACGTCGACTCTTATGCTCGTCCAAAATTTTTCCGATCAGCGTCTCCGTATCGGGAAGATCATCCTTTGACCTGATTACACATCGAAAACTTTCGAAACTTGGTGGAAGGCTCTTAAGAATCAGCACTACCAACATATCATTCGGTATTTCGATCTTCATGCCCTCTAACTGCTCCACAGCACTTGAGAAATTATTCAGACGCTCTCGAAAATCATCCTCTTCGTCGATCCTGAATGACGTTATCAAGGTCAATAGCTCTATTTTACGTACCGGCCCTTTTGACGCATGAACTGCTTCCAATTTGTCCCAAACTTCCTTTGACGTATTACATTTTGAAATTGTTTTTAATTCCGTGTTGCTAATTGACAAAATGATGTCTGCCTTGGCCTTCTCGTCGTTGATTTTCCATTTCGACAACTCAGCTGGTGTGGCCTCATTTCCCGTTGGCACCTGAATATCACCACTGACATAACCCCATCGGTCATGTTTCACCAGGATTGACCTCATCCGCACCTGCCAGACTTCATAGTTTCTCTTGTCCAGCATTTCAATACGTGATGACCCGTCTGCATTCATTTTTGTTCTAGTCGCCACGCGGTAACCCAATTTCAATCTTTCTCCTGTATCTATCACTTTATTTATCGCCTACTGGGCCCATAACCTGTAGGAGATGCAGCGAAGTGAATTAGAAAAACACAGAATAAATGTAATTCAACGTATCTATATTTAATGATCCTCGTTTTGGGCAAACTTTCACAATTCAATATGTCAAATCGGTAAACGCGTGTGCAGGAAGAAGTAGAAGACTTTCGACTTGTTTCTGATGTAGTAGAATGGACTTCTTGACGTAGCAGAGTTAGCGACAGTGGAGTCATCTGTTCTTTCTGGTTAGCAGTACGTGTTGCATTACTATCTCCAACAATTAACTTTATTGATAATATTATTACCTGTAGCAGTGAAGATATTGAGAGTTCCCTAATTGAGTTACAGCGCCATAAGCACACACACACCTGCCATCCAAAGCCGGGGAGACCATGCAGATTTGATATACCATTTTACCCATATGACAAAACAATACTTTTAACAGAAATAAATAAAGATGAACCTACGTATAAAAACTGCAAAGAACTGGGAAGAGGCCTTAAAGAAAAACTTGATAATATTCCCGGAAACATAACAAAGTTTGAGAATTTTTTGCAATATATCGGACTCACCAGAGAACAGTACCTTCTTGCCATTAGAGCATCTATTTCTAGACCTTCAATTCTACTAAAACGAAATCCCAAAGACGTTTATATAAATCCTTATTCAAAAAAAATTATTGAACTACATCGCGCCAACATGGATATCCAATAAATATTATATCCATTTGCCTTTTCGTTATACATAGTTAATTATATTAATAAAGCTGATCGAGGAATGTCAAAACTACTTAGAGATGCAGTTGAGGAGACAAGAAAGGGGAATAAGGCGGTTCGGGAATCTCTGAGGACTATAGCAAATGTATTCCTCAATGCTTCTGAAATATCAGCACAAGAGGCAGTCTATTATTTAATAAGTCTTCCCTTGTCTCATTGTAGTGAGAGTGAAATTTTCATAAATATTTACAAACGTTCATGAAAAACGAATAAAAATGTTGAAAAGTAGATGAGAGCTCCAAAGTATAGGTCCGAAATCTAGTGAAATATTTTTGCCTAATCTGATCGATCACTATGCCAATCGTCCACATACTGAAGAATTTGAAGGCATGACGCTTGCTTATTTAGCAGCATTTTGTGTGTTTTCTAAGAAACGTAATAAGCGTGGTGGAATATCATTAAGGGAAGAAAGTATTGAAGATGAAAATGAAGACTGCGAAACAGTATTAAATAAAACGATGGGTAATTGGATATGTCTGTTAAATAACGATGGTTACATAAGGCGCAGACAGAAGCCCCGAATTATTCGGTTTTGCCATTTTAGTCGTACTACAGATCCGGATCAGTTTTATAGAGAACAAGTCACGCTATATCTACCTTGGAGAAATGAAGAAAAGGATTTTTTGACAGATTCAGTTAATTTAGTAGCCAAATGCCATTCAGCATCTGACACAATAAAGTCAAACAGCATAATTTTTAATAAACTTGGAGGTGTTGAAGAGTTTGAAGCTCTTCTAGTTGCAATAAGGCAAGCTGAGGTGGAGAATGAAGAAAGTGAAGAAGTATGCGTGGGTCGGGGAAACAGAAGGCTTCTAGCAGAAGGCTATGAGCATGAAGATCAAATAGCAGATGTTGCAAATGATATCTTGCCTGGGGGAAACGCTGGTCCAAACCATGGTGATCCAGCTTCATTTGTTGCACCTGCTCTAATACCTGAGGAAATATACTTGGAACTAACCCGAAAATTAAACGTAGACCAACGCGACTTTTTGATTCATACTTTACAGCATTATAGTAACTATCACGAACGTGAAAGGCAGCCGTTTAATGTGTTTTTAAGTGGTGGAGCAGGAGTAGGAAAAAGCTTACTCATCACCACCCTATTTCAATGTCTGACAAGAATTTTCAACTTCTTTCCTGGATCAAACCCTGATGATATCAAAATACTTTTAACTGCTCCAACTGGAAAAGCGGCATTTGGCATTGACGGTCAAACATTACATAGTGCTTTTTCTTTACCTGTAACTCACGTTGGCCACAGTGTGCCAGATTTATCAGCTTCGACATCAAACATACTCGCATGCAAATGAGCACATCTAAAATTAATTGTAATCGATGAAATTTCAATGGTAGGTTCAAAACTACTAAACCAAATTAATCATCGATTACAGCAAATATTTCGAACTACGTCCTTATTTGGAGGCATATCAATTATTACCGTTGGTGACATGAGTCAATTGCCTCCAGTTGGAGATAACTAGATTTTTCAAAATTTAACGGGCAAAGGCATTACATCATTAGCAGGCACTTCTTTGTGGAATTTGTTCCAATTGTTTGAGTTAAAAACTAAAATGAGGCAAAGAAATGATCTTAAATTTGCAACTGCATTGAACAACTTAGCTGCTGGGACCATGACGTCTGAAGACCTAAAACTAATGAACGAAAGATGCTTTAAAATCAACGAAATACCTGCAGATGCCAAAGATGCTGTGCATTTATATTGTAGTAATGCTCTCGTAGACGCGCACAATGAACGGGTTCTTAATGCAATGATAACAGACGGGCCTATCGTTGATGCTTTGGATGAAGTCTTTGGCGAGCCAAATTTATCAGCTAAAGAGCGCGCATTAAAAACTATTTCTTCTGTACCTACCGCACAAACGTATGGGCTACCTAAAAAATTGGATTTAGAAATATCGGCAAGATATATGATAACGGTTAATGTTGACACAGAGGACGGGCTGGTAAATGGGACAACAGGGAGATTGAAGGCAATTGACTACGGTATTAATAAAGTAACGGGCGAAAGAAGACCACTCAGACTATGGCTAGAACTTGATAACTTAAATGCTGGCAAAAATAAAAGCAGATCGTTTGGTAACCAATACAGAGAACGACTACAAAAAAATTGGACTCCTCTAGAATGTGCTGCTTATATCGTTAAAAAGTGGAAAGCTTCAAGTTTGCAGATCCGCCGGACACAATTTCCACTAGTTCCAGCTGAGGCAATTACCATACATAAGAGTCAAGGAGCAACGATGGACAAAGTTGTGGTTCACATAAATACTCACATTAAGAGATCAATGCTATATGTACCGTGTTCCAGAGCGAAAGCGTCAGATTGATTGTTTATAATCCCTGTAAATGAGGCAGGATTTCCCCATCGCAGAGATTCGAAGCTACAACGCCAAACTGTATCCCCCGATTTTATCATTAGTTTTTGACGTGAATACGTCTTTAAATTTGCTACCATACGGGGGGTAATCCAAAAAAACTAATGATAAAATCGGGGGATGCAGTTTGGCATTGTAGCTTCGAATCTCTGCACTACATCCGAAATTAAATTATACCACTGGATAGATAAAGGATCAAAGAAATCACTAGGATAAGCGATATCAGTGGCGCATCGCGCGCGGCGGAGGGGGAAGCGCCGAAAAATGGAGTTATTTTGTACTAAATTTTGCCGATTTTGAATTTCAAAATCGAATTCAAACAGCCAGGCTGGCAGAATCGCCAGCAACACAAAAATTTCGCCAGTACATATGATTGTGCAACCGAACGTCAACGCTCGTTGTCACCCCACCGAGAGAGTGTGTGTGGCGCCCGCATGCGTTTGTTTCTCATCGAAACAAACACATGCGAGCATCACACACGCTCCCTTTGTAGGGTGTCACCGTATGGTCAATGTTTTTTGCACAATTTTGTGCCGTGGCGAAATTTGTGTGTTGCTGGCGATTCTGCCAGCCTGGTTGATTCAATTCGATTTTGAAATTCAAAATCGGCAAAATTTGGTGAAAAATCCCAATTTTTCAGTGCCTGGCTTTGATTTGACTTCATATTGTAAAACCGCTAAGAACAGACAAATTGCTACTACTTTATCGGTAGCGGTATCATCATCATCAAGTCAAAGCCGGTGGAATCGCTATATATCGCAACATCAATAGCTTCACTGATTGTAATAGAATTGACATTTCGGAAATTTATTTGGAAATTAAAGACCCAAAAGCAGGTGATGTCTGTCTAGTAAACATAAAGGCCAATGGCATCTTCAAATTCATACTCGGGTGTGTGTATATCCACCCGGGCACAGCGTTAGCAGATATTAAACTCTTAATGATACGTTCGTTGTTAAAATATTCCAAAAACATCGCTAAAATTATACCCTATTACGAGCCTGATCTTGCTACACCAGTTATGATAGTTGGAGACTTTAATGTTGATGTCTCACAAAACTGTTCATTGCCTGAGTTCATGCTCAGCGAGTTCAATTTGTTTTATATTGAAACTTCTCCAACAACGTTAGGTAATACCTGTATTGATTTAACGTTTACCAGAAATCTGGATGTATCTTGTATGCCATTTGTGTCGTACTTTTCGTATTACATACCTATAATTAATAAAGTTATATTGTAACAAAATAATGATTTGTTTCCTTGCTTTTGTCCTAAATACATTAATAAAAATATTTTATTCAAGAAATATTACCCGTTACATAAACGTATTCACGTATAACACACGGCCGTGTCCATGACACAGCCGCACCCCAGCTTTTTTTGGATTGCCCCCGTATGGTAGCAAATTTAAAGACGTATTCACGTCAAAAATTAAAATAATAATCCATTCCATTCATTTCCCATCACCTAGGTTAATAATAATTTCCAATCCATTTATTTCCCATCACGTAGGTTGTGCAATTTACAGTATATAGGAATCTTAACGTAATTATAATAAGTAAACATTGTTCATTCATTTAGTTCTTCGATAAGAACCCCTATTTGGGTATAGGCCTCCTCCACTTTAGTCCAGTTTCTCTGTCCCTAGCCTGTCTTATCCAATATGTTCCTGCTGTTGCTACGATGTCGTCACTCTATCGTTTCATGGTTTGTCCTTTTCGTCTTTTTCCACATGGACCTTTGCCTCTCGTTGTTTCATTTGACCATCACATGTCGCTGTACCGTGTTCCGTTACCAGGCAAACGCCATTTTAACCGTGGACTGTATTGTAGACTATTATTGCCTTATTTTGTATGGATTCGCCTCTTGCTTTGTGTATATTTCTTATTTGTGAAGTGCTATTCTCCATGGCTTTTTGGAAATTTACCAGTTTCGTTTTCATTGTAGAGTTATACGTCCTAGTCTGGAAGCCATACGTGAGAGTCGGTAGACTGCATGTATCAGATGGAGGGGATAATCTCCTTTCATAATCTCTCTAAGGCCAGTATTTCCTCCAACTCGTATTTATTCGGCATTCTAGCTCTTCTTCTTCATTTCTATCTTCAAATGATATTTCTTTCCCTAGGTATGTGTATTTAGTTACGTATTCAAGTGGTTTTCATTCCAGCTTTTTTGTATGCATGTGTCCAATAGTCATTACTTTTTTTTAACTTTATTTATCAGAAGACCAATTTATTCACTTTGCTCACTCAATTGAGTTATCATTTTTTCGAGATTCCTACTGTGTTGAAACCTTTTAATTCAATCAATATGCGGAAACTGAAACGGAGGTTTTATTGGTAGAATTGCCTCTGCCAATATTGATTCCTTCTTTTATACCTACCTTTTGTTCTTGTTTCCTGCTTTTCATGTAGTTTCTATTGATTCTTTAAAATTTTATACATATAACTATTTTTTAGACTGATATCAAATAATTTAGAGTACAGAAAAACTTATATCATAAATTTAAACTTAGAATGCCCAAGCAAATAAAAACAATTTAAAAAAGAAATTTAAATTTTTTCTGGCGTTAATATTAAAAAATTAAAATCAAATAATAAAATAACGAGAAGTTAATCTTTTTGAAATTTAAGTGAGAGAGAAGATTTAAATTCCTCGTTTACGCAAAATAATAATTCAGATGAATGAATTAAGACTTAGTTATAAGAAATAATAGGTTAAAGGTACTACGAAAAATTGATTGTAATTAGAAACTTATGTACAACAGTAGAACATAAAATAAATAAAGAAAAATAAACATTGATATTTTTGCGTAGTGCGGGTGAACTTCTCTTAAAGCACTCCCCGTCCCCTAATTCTAGAAACAGAGTCAAAACATTTTGGTGGCAGCGGTGAAATCTTGCCGTTAGATCCAAAATTAAAAAAAAATTTATAATATTAATAAATAATAAAAAATAATTTCTCGCAATAAATATCAATATTATTAATATAATACAGGGTGGGCCATGAATTTGTTAACATTTAAATTTGATTTCCCGCTCAAAACTGAGCGTCGCGGGGCGCGGGGAGGGGTCTACTGGCTGGCTCATTTCTCGGAAATTTAGTCGCAATGGATCGGTTCACGGGGCCACAGCGCGCCTTTTGCGTAAAGCAATTTTATTTAAATAGTGGATCTCTCGTTACTATGAAGCGCATATTTCGTGTTGAATACGATTTACATGACTTAAATCAGTGTCCAAGTGCAGTTTTAATTAAGAAATGGGTAAAGAAGTTCGAAGAGACGGGACCGACACTAAATGTGAGAGACAAAAATTCGGGGAAATCGGGGAAATTTCGGGGAAATTTTTGTTGTTGAGGTGGCTAGATGGCGTCAATTTCGAAAGTGGTTCAAAACTATGTACGTTTAATCAGGACCGTTCTATTGTTTTAACATTATTGTATATTTATTATTGTTTCCTTTTTTGGAAAATTTTTACTTTTCTACTTCTTAATATAATTCTATAATTTCTATAATTTATGGTAGATTTAGGCATATACATATTTTCCATATATATATATGTCTATATCTACCTTACATCAGTACTACATTTTATTTTCCGCCATTAAGGCTTACAATTCTTTTTCGCTTATACACTCATATACATTTTTTTCTTAATGGTATACCTCTTGAGAGCCTTATTTGACTTTTATTTGATCTTTGGGATGCTTTTCATCCTCTTCTTTCATCGGCCAGGGATACGAAGTTGGAGAGGGTAGTGTTAAGGTTGTCCTTATCCTGAGTGGTACGAAGGGGAAGTATTAATCTTTTGACAATGAAATCGGATTTTTTGAAAGAGAATATTTTAGGTTCGAGGGAGAAATCGATTTCGCTAAACATAGCATGGCGGCTAATCGCCGTTCAAGATAAGTGTCCCTTGTGGGCAGAATGAAGAATTTGGCACGGACAGATTTAGACAGTAATAAAGAGTCGTCAGTTTCGATAAGGGATGATTATAAGTAGTTGTCATTATTATTTCTGGCCTTCTTTTGTGCATCCTTGTCATCAGTGACCTTGGCTTGGCTTCTTGTTATCGCTTATAGGGAGACGGTGTTTTTAGGGTCATTTCGTTTTTCCGATCTATCAGTCTCAGGAGTGTTCTCTTGTACTTCCGCGGTTACTCTACTTAAGGCATCGGCGTTTGTATTAAGTTTTCCGGCCTTGTGGGTTATCGTGTAGTCGTACTATTCTTAACGGATTCTCCATCTCATCAATCTTGACGAGTGGTCTTTTAGATTCATGAGCCAAACTAGAGGCTTGTGGTCAGTGATAATGGAAAACTTCCTTCCATATATGTATGGACGAAATTGTTCCACGGCGTACACGATAGCAAGTAATTCTTTCTCTATTGTCGGGTATCTTGTTTCGGCGACGTTTAGAGCACGGCTCGCGTATGCAATGAGGTGATCTCCATCTTCGTCCTGCTGCGAGAGGACAGCTCCTAGAGCTATGTCACTGGCATCGGCCGTGACGTAAAATTGCCGCGAAAAGTCGGGATATGCCAAGATGGAAGAAGTTATTAACAGTTGCTTTAAGTTCGTAAAGGCTTCGTCACAAGGGGCATCAAATTTAGAGGTTACGTCCTTTTTTAAAAGGTTGGTCAAGGGGTTGGTTATCTTAGAGAAATTTGGGATAAATCGGCGGTAATACCCGATAAATCCGAGAAAGGCTCTAATATCCTCTACCTTTTTAGGTCTCGGATAGGTTTTGACTGCTGCTATCTTCCCTGGATCTGGTTTGATACACTTTTCCGTAATTAAGTGTCCCAGATACATGATTTCTTTCCGAAGAAAATGGCATTTTTCTGCCTGCAACTCTAGTTTGAAGTCACGTAAACGTTGGAATACAGCAATGAGCCTATTGTTTTGTTGAGATAGATTGTTGCCATGGATGACTATGTCGTCCATGTAAATGAAGCAGTGAATTCCTTGTAATCCAGACAAGATATTATTCATGGTTCTTTGGAATGTAGCGGGAGCTTCTTTCAGACAGAATGGCATTCGATTGTATTCGTAATGGCCATAAGGCGTAGTGAAGGCTGTTTTTTCCCGATCCCTGTCGTCCATTCGTATCTGGTGGAATCCACTGGACCAATGTCTGTTATATGTGGTAGAGGGAACGCGTCTCCTACCGTAATCTTATTAAGACGCCGGAAATCTACCACTACTCGCCATCTCTTATTCCCCTGTTCATCGGGTTTTTTGGAACGAGGAGTAGGGGAGAGTTCCAGGGACTATAGAATGGTCTGACAATGCCAGATTTTAGCATCTCTTGGACTTGGTTATCCACTTCCTTACGATTTGCCTCCGGTAATCTGTACGGTTTAGTGTATATAGGGGGATGATTTGCTTGTACCTCAATTTTATGGGTAGTCGCGTCCGTGTAGGACAATATATCTCCTTCTAGATAAAATATATCATTGAAGGTTCTACAGATATCTCGAATTGATGTCTCTTCTTCCTCATTACAATGATCCGATTTTACAAGGGTCTGCAGTTTTTTTGTTCTGCCCTCAATCGGATCTTGGTCGAAGTTCGGAGTTATCATGTCGGAATTTTTCGCATCTAGATACTCTAGGTCCAGATCATGGGGGGTGGGGGGGTAAACTAACGTCTTCCTCTGTAGTATTGGGGATTAAGACTTTTACCAGTCTATTTTCAGGAGTACCAATAGAATTGCCTATATACACTCCGGGAATTAATTCTTTATTCGATATTACCGTTTCTGTGGAAGCCGTAGTGGGTATTAAGTGGATTATTTCTGCTCGAGCTGGAATGATCGCATGGCTTAAGATACTTGGGTTGAAATGTGGTTGCAGTTTACCGTCCTGCCCAGGACGAATGCGCTTTTGAGAAGATGTGACTGGGTGCAGTTTGATGTCTCGCCCAGGACCCGAGAATGACAAAGAGGAAGATGTGGAGGGAGTTATCGTTGGGTGCAGTTTAACGTCTTGCCTAGGACGATTAATTAACGAGGAAGGAGATATATACTTATCTAACGAGGAAGAAGATACTACTGTTGACTTAATTAACGAGGAAGGAGATACTACTGTTGACTTAATTCACGAGGAAGGAGATATTTCTGACTTAACTAACGAGGAAGGAGATGCTGCTGGGTGCAGTTCAACGTCTTGTCCAGGACGTGTAGTACACGGAGGCGTTGTTGACGATGCCGATGATGTGACCGATAAAAATGTGGGGGAGGCTGTCGGAGATAAAGAAGTGGAAGTGGATATTATTGGCCGTTATATTTAACGTCTTGCTGAGGACGATTAACTGACCAGACTGACGAGGAAGATGTGGACGGAGTTGAAGGACCCGAAGAAGAGAGGCTAGGCGAAGACGACGCTGACGAGGATGGTGATGAAAACGACGGAGACGAAATTGTTGGTTGCAGTTTAGCGTCTTGCCAAGGACGTGTATTAAACGAGAACGGAGATGTTGACGGGGAGACAGATAAAGACGAGGAGGGAGATATTGTCGAAGGCGACGAAGAAAATGTTATTGGTTGCAGTTTAACGTCTTGCCGAGGACGCGTAATAGACGAGAATAATGAAGAAGGAGTGAACGTTGGATGCAGTTTAACGTCTTGCCCAGGACGCGTATTAGTGGAATTTATAGTTCTTCGATGGAACTGAGGGAATTCACTGAGTTATTGCTCCAAGGTGTAAGGAATCAAGTTGTGACTGACCTCGAGTGTCAGTATCTGAGCCCCATAATCAATTTGTGCCTTATATCTGGTCAAAAAGTCGTGACCTAATAAACCTTCATATGCCATTGCCGAAGCACCGCTCAGAATTTGAAAAGGATGTTCGATTTTGAAATCTGCACCTTCGTGCTGTAGTTCGCTTATTATGAGACCCTCTGTGGAGGTAGATTGAGAAAAGACCGTAGTGATGTGACAAATAACATCACTGTAATACCTACTATCAGGTTTCAGGGACTGACGTCGAACTAAGCTGATCTCCGCTCCGGTATCTATTAAGAATTCAGTATATGGATTAACGGACACTTTAGAGGCCAGAGTGAGGGTTATGGATGAAGGTCGTACATTTATGGGGAGTTTTATCCTTAAGTGTTGGAAGGTTGGGTCCGATTCCCATGTACGTCGGCCTGAATGACGATCTGCGGGGGATTGCCGACGAATTTCCCCCGCACCCGGTAGTTTTCCGGGTTGTTGGAATGCGAAGTTGACGGGTAAGGAGGATTCGGTGGTGACAGAGGAGACAGGGGTTGTGAGTAACGCGATTGTGGGTTATATGGTGGCCTTCTTTTTCGGTTGTTAGCCTCCCTTTCCTGACATTCGCCAATGGTATGGCCTTTGTTCTGGCAATAATTGCAGATTTTCGGAATCTGTTTTGGAATGGAGTTTTCAGGGGCTCTGTTCCCGGACGAGAGGTGGTGTATTGTAGATGGGTTAGACCTTTCCTGGCGTTGTACGGAGCGGGGCGGTAAGTGGCACTGTGGGGCGATGTGACCTGGCTGGCCACATCTGAAACAGGTAGTATTCCTAAAAGGGTTTTGCTGTGGTTGATCTACCCGGGGTTTCGTTGGATCCTGTCTCGGGGTATTGATGTGATTAAGTCGCGTCGCGTGCTCTAATACATAGTCGGACATTGAGGCGAGTTTCTTTTCAGAAAATACCTTGGCAAGCATTTGCAGCTGGCCATTTAGCAACCCGTCTTCGAGGGTTCTGACGGCCTGTGCCTCGTTGTCTTGAAGGAGGGATCTCAACAGGACGTTGTCGCTTGTATATTTTCGCGTGGCTTCGTTTAACAAAGTAAAGGTGGTGGTCAGGCGATTTAAGAATTCTTTAACACCCTCGCCAGTTTTCTGCTTTAACTGTCCTAATTGGGTTTGGAGGGTAAATCTGGATAGTCGGGTTTCGAACTTGGATGATAGAGCGGGACGTAGAACAGTCCAGTCGTCAGTGGGGTTGTATTTGTACACGTCGTACGCTGGACCACTCAATTTACTTTTGACAAGACCCATGAAACTTTGGTGGTCTGTCCCCGTTGACACAGTGGAAAAAATGTCATCCGCAAAGGTAAGGAATCGGTGTAGATCCCTGGTATTTCCGGAAAATTTTGGCAACAGTCGTTGTGAATTGGCAAGGGAGAGCCCGGACGTTGGAGAAGCATGGTGTAGAGTTGAACCCAATGTAGCATTTATTTGGTCCTGAATATTAGGTTCTTGGAAAGGGTATCTGTCCTGCAACCCGTCTTGCGGGAGGTCAAAGGTAGTATCATATTGTCATTGGATCTCCTCGAATGTATTACTGGTAAAATATGCATCTTCTTCCTCGTCGTCGTACAAATCCGCTAGAATTTGGAAATGTGTCTGCTCAAAAGGTTCGCAGTATTTTTTCAGCGTGGTGATTTTATTCTGTAAGGCAACTTTGCTGGCGTCTCGGAGGAAGTCAGGGGTAATTTGGGAAACGATTCGCCGGATCACCTGTCTTCTTTCCTGACTTCGGATTCGGCTTCGGGGGCGTTAGCCCTTTTTTGAGTTTCGGGGGCTGGAGGTATGAAAAATTGGCCGGTAGCCTTAGCTAGTAAGGGGCTAACAAGCCAATCACTGAGGGCCGCTTTCGAGAGGTGGCCGCGGACTAGTTTTGTTTATTTAATTCTATAAATTAGTAGAACGGGCTCTCAAAGGTTTACAAAAAAAAAATTTATTGAGCTGAGCGAGCGAAGCGAGCGAAGCTCTTATGCGTCGACGAAATATGAAACCTTTGTAACCAAACTCCTCCTAGACCGTTTGATCAATCGATCTGAAATTTTACATACTAATAGTATTTTCGACGGTGAGTGCTAACATCTATTTTTTGTTACTAAATTCGCGAAAAAAAATCACTAGTGGTAGGCTTCTTAGTTAACAATTTTTCTGATGAACGAACCAAAATTAGTACAAAGGTTTGTGTCATGGAAATCTAAATTTAGTTTTTATGTATTAAGAACGATCACTGCGTTATTTTGCAAGAATTTCAAAATATACGGCAAACGAAATACCATTTTGACAAAAAATAGCTGTCTTTTTGATAGTAGACGTTAGTTTACTTGCATAAATGAAGTTATGGTATTGATCTTAGGTAATTAGTTTTCGCGTGCTCGAACCAGAATTAGCTTTTACATAAAGATCTTAGCACAGGCACCTGATTGTTTCCGGGGCTTTCGCCAATTCGCTGTGGGGAATCGGAAACTTTGAAGTAAAAAATTTATTTTGGTTTACTCAAACCGTAGCAAGTGGTTTTTTACAGGTTCTTGAAAAATAGTATTTTAATTTATGAATTTTAAATCATGGGACAAGAAAGATTCCAGGAACCAGAAATTGGACAATTTTCTTCAGGTTTTTAGAGTACTTTTCCGGTAAAATTTTGAATTTTTAACGATTTTTTGCCCGTAGCGGCTAAACGCAACGTCCTAGGGTATTCGTATGTATGAACAACCCCCATTATTTTGTCATTTTCTACCTTTTTGTCATACATGATTTTTCTCTAAATTCAGTTTTTAAAGAAATACATACAAAAGATCGGAAAACTGATAAGACTCAGATTTTGAATTTTTAACAGTTTTTTGCCCGTAGCGGCTAAATTATGCACTGAAGGGGTTTCATATGTTTGAGCGACCCTCATTATTTTAACATTTTCTACCCTTTTGTCATACATAATTTTTTTCTTAATTGAGTTTTTAAACGTGTACATACAAAAAATGGGAAAAATGATAAAATTCAGATTGTGGACATTTAATGGTTTTTTGCTCGTAGCGGCTAAACGAAGCATCCTAGAGAGCTCATATATATAACCGACCCCCCTTATTTTGACATTTTCTACCTCTTTTTCAAACATCATTTTTCTCTAAATTGAGTTTAAAGATGTGCATACAAAAGATAGTGAAAGTGAAAAATTCAAATTTTGAATTTTCAACAGTTTTTTGCCCGTAGCGGCCAAACGAAATATCCCACGGTGTTTATATGTATAACCAACCCCGATTATTTTGACATTTCCTACATTTTGTCAAACATCAATTTCCTCTACTCTGAGTTTTTATAAATGTGTCCATATCCAAAATTACGATTCTAGCTAATAATTTTGTAAATCATTGAAATCTGATAAAGATGAATGAATTATTGAAGAAATCTGATAGTAAAGATGATTGAATGGATTACTGAAAATTGTTTCATATCTTCAATATATGCAAGAAATGAAGCCTCATGACCATCTGATGCGTTTTATGTTCGCCTATCGCATCGGATGGGCTGAAGATCGTTTGGTCGAAGATGAACATTTTTACCGAAAAATTATCTTTTCCGATGAAGTTCATTTCCACCGTGGAGGCTATTTCAATAAGCGAAATTGCCGCCCTCAGAGCCGCCCTCAGTGTCAATGGCGAGAGTTACAGAGCCATGTTAAATGGATTTTAGTTTTTACAAATTGAATAGTGTTACATCGACGGAATTAGGTTCCAACAGGGCGGGGCTGTGACACAGCCAACGATACAATCGATCTTTTGCGCACCTCTTTTGAACATCGAATAATAAAGCGAAATTCTGATCCGAATTGGGCGCCTCAGGGCTGTGATTTGAACCCATTAGACTATTTTTGTGGGGATCTATTAAGGATATATGTTACGCTTATCATCCAGAGACGATTGAGTCCTTGAAACACGAAATTGAAGTTGCCATTCACAAGATTGAATGATGTTGTGTTTCACTCGTAAATGGAAATGTTCAGTCCTTCTAACAAAGTTATAGTTTTGGACAAATATTCATTAGTTTTTTTTATATTCGAAAGAAATTCAATTAATTTTCGTACAAAGTTCAACGGTTTATTTCATATAAGAAGCATTAACCAACTGATTTCATTTTAAGTTACTTCTAGAGTTTTGGTTAATAAAGATTTATTTTAATGAGAAACTGTTCCTTTCAGGTATGTTTAATTTCACAATTTCAGACTCCTTTCCACTTACTTCAATTAATTTTGTACAAGGTTCAATAGTTTATTTTATATTAAAACATTAAACAACTGATTTCATTATAACTGTCTTTTCAATTAATTTTTGTAGAAAGTTCAATAGTTCATTTTGTATTAGAACATTAACCAACTGATTTCATGTTAAGTTACTTTTTCAATTAATTTTTGTAGAAAGTTCAACACTTTATTTTGTATTAAAACATTAACCAACTGATTTCATTTTAACTGACTTCCCCTTTTTTTTTTAAATCGTCTTTGTGTAGGAGGTCTGCCCGGTGACCCTTGCGCGAACTTATAATCATGTAAAAGATGGAGGAATGAAGGGAAGCGACCGATCCAGTCACCGGCCAAAGCGCGACTGCCCATGCGCTTTATTTTGCGGCCCTAAAGTAGGGACACAAAGTGCTGATGCGCATTTTCATTGGGTCGCGCATGGCGACCGGGAAAGTGCGCAATTAGCGCTTTTGATCTAATTGTTCCGAACTTACGCAATCAGATTTCATCACGACGGTGATGAAATCCGATCGCGAAAGTTCGTCGCGATTCTACGATTGGGTTGCGGTCAAGTTTCATCAGAGTAATAAAACTTGACCGCAACGGAAAATTTTATCGCGCATGATTATTTATTCTGTCGCGATCAAGTTTCATCTTGGTGATAAGGCTTGATCGCGACAGAATTTCGCGGATGGGAACACAAAATGCGGCGTCAGCATTTTGGGCTGGGAACGAACGAGTTCCCATGGAAGGTTTTTTTTTCTTTTTCCAGGGGGGGGGGGGGGGGGGTTGGGAAAAAAGTGGAGAAAGAAATGGAACATGTGTGACTGGGCCCAGGCACAGTGACAACATCAGACTACTGTAGTAGAGGCTAACTTACTAATATTCAATAAAACCCAGAACTCTCTAGCCAATCAATTCAAAGATGTGTATGAAAAATTAGAACAACTCCATTACTGGTTGAAACAACAAGAACTTCATACAGCACGCGTTGGGGAATGAACCGAACTAGACTCCTTAATCTGTCTTCTAAGCATTATGCTGACCCAATATTATCAAGCAAAAAAGAAACTTGTGAAACTCGTGACAAACGCACAATTTCCACCCTTCTTTAATATCTCCATCCAAAATCGAGGAGCTTCTAGCGGAAATGCAATCCGGAATGCCTAACCAACTTACTCTCCCAATCGAAAAGGCTAAAAAATCGAAAGGCCCAGTCAAGGTCCGCGCCGTAGATTTTCACTTGGGGATAAAATTATAATAAGTGTTTCTTATTAGTATGTACTTAAATCAGTGTCTATACGAGTAATACGGTGACAGAAAAGATAAATCACAAGTTTATTTTTTCGCGCCTTTTTTCATTTCTTCTTTAATGCTGCCGTAGCTCTGACATTTACTCGCCACTGGACACTTTAGGTTTTTTTGATTTCGATTTGATGCAAGTTCTCTTTAGTTTGCGTTTTATTCAATTTGGCCCATATTTACGACTCATATGAGCCGATATTTTAAATAATTTTTTCAACTTTTACTTATACTTCAGCGAATATTTTTATTGTTTCAGTTTACGTCCTGGTCCCTCTTCTTTACGTTTACGTCCTACATAATTGCGTTCTCACGCTACACTGATTTATAATTTTACGCAACGCTTATTGACAACAAACATGCGTAAGTGAACGATGACGTCAAGCGCAAAACCAATGCTGCACGATAAACACGTACAGGAATTCTCTATCCATTGTGATGTCAACAGTTGTTATCGCATTATAAGCCTCGTAACTTTTGGCGATTGAAATCTGACTATATATTGTACCACAAGAAAGTACGAGTGGCTGTCAGTTCACATAATGAGCGAAAAGACGTTTTAACGTCAAATAAATTACAAAAAAATTTTCGCACTTATATGTGCCTCAATTATCAAACTATTATTTACAGTGGTTATGGAGAGTAGTACGGTTAGGGAATAGATAAATCACAAGTTTGTTTTTTTCCGCCGTTTTTTATTTATTCTTCGATGCTTCCGTAGCTCTCACACTTGCGCGGCACTGAACATTTTTCGTTTTTAATACGCATTTTTATGCGGGTTTTCTCCGATTTAAGGGTTTTACAATTCGGGGCATATTTACACCTCATATGACACGATAACTTCCATATTTTTTCGATTTTGAAATTCATACCGATTTTTACTTACATTTCAGAGAATACTTTTATTGTTTGGCTTCAGGTCCTGGTAGCTCTTTTCATGCATTTTACAAGGATAACCCAATCAACGTCCTAGCTTAACGCGTTCTTACGCTACATTCATATATATCCTCATACAGCGCTAAAAAATAACGATCACACGTGGGCGCTTGCACTAGCCCGATGACGTTACGGGAAAAACAAGCGGCGCACAAGTAATACTTACAAATGTTCTACCACTGTGCCCTCAACCATTTTTATCGCGTTATTGGTCTCGTAGTTATTAGCGATTGGAAAATGACGGTGTTTTGTAACACAGGAATGTTAGACTGGCTACCAATGTACATACTCAACGAGAAGAAAGACGTTTTCAGGTCAAAACGCGTTAATTCAAGTCTATAAACTTAGTACATTGGCCGCTAAGATCATCAACAACAAAATTATCTAAGAAATTAAATTACCTCTACCTTACAGGGGAACGTATCAAATCGTCCAAACTGTTCACATACCAACCGTTGTTAATGACTTCCTCATTTACATACAGGCCTCAATTAATTTTATCCTTCTAGATCTAGTACAGGAACATCACCCAGGAATATCTAAGGAAAAACTAAACAATTGCCGTACAACAGACCAAACCCAATTCTTCTGTAGAATATCCGCCTTACTACCCTATTCAGGGTTTGAATCCCGTAATTGCGGGATAAGCCTTATCAAGCTAGATCCTGGCATTTCACAGTGTACCGTAGTTTGCTCAGAAACAGATTCCTACTGTGCCTTCCTGTCTCAGCTGAATATTTGGTTGTACTCAATAAAGTCACCCATAGTAACTAACGTAATGCGCAAAGACGATATTTTCACTCAGCAAACGGCAAAGGCACAATGTCCCTACAACCAATCAACCAAACAATAAATTTATTCTCTATGCCCAAAATGTTGAAAGCGTAAAAATTAACGGCAATCTACAACATTCCTTCAACCTTAGTGCCTTATTGTTAACGGACCCAGTTAATAGTAGCTCAGCTCTAAATAAAACGTTCCTTCTCAATCCCTAAATTCATTTCTCGTACCCGTGATGATGTACAAGCTCTAAAAGCCAAAAATGTGTAGTGCCGAGCAAGTGTGAAAGCTACGGCCGCATCGAAGAGGAAATAAAAAACCGGCGCAAAATATTGAACTTTTGATTTCATTCATCATTTCTGTCACCGTTCCACTCTATATAACCATTGTATGAGAGACATTCATTTAAATACATACTAATAAAAAACACTTTTTTTAATATTATTCCGAAGTTTTCACGGAAAATGTACGGCGTGGACCTTGACTGAGCCTTTAAATTTTTTGAAATTGTAAAACACATGTGCTGTGTGAGATAAGTCTAGAATAGCTAGACACTTTTTTTTAAATTGTAAAACACATATCTGGTGTTGCAAATCTAGAATAGTTGGACACATTTGTTTCCAAATTGTAAAACACATATGTTGTGTCAGATAAGTCTAGAATAGTTTGACATATTTTTTTTTTTAATTTTTAAAACACATAAGTTGTGTTAGATATGTCTAGAATCGCTAGACACATTTTTTTTGGAATAGTAAAACACATATGTTGTGTTAGATAAATCGAGAATAAATGTTAGACATGTTATGAAAATTAATTTTCAAACACAAAAATTTAGAAAAGAGAACATTATAAAATTAAACGATAAAATTAAAAACTAATATTAAAACTAAAATTAAATTGTCACCCTGTGACACGAGCTCGTGGCAGAACGGGATCCTCCGAATCTGCCTACAAAAAAATGTATTATCACCAATCCCGTTCTGCCAGCCCTATTGATTCCCTGGTATCGAACAAGGATATTGGGATATTCCCTGGGATCGAACAAGGACTGTTCTTCCCAAGGATATCCGCCAACAAAATTGTAATTTGGGACCTTAAATACGGACGCTCAAGTGTAAGGCAGGCAGAGAAAAAAAAGCCGAAAGGTCTTTACCGTACACCGTACACTTTCCGTGAAAACTTCGAGATAAAATGACAATTAGTGTTTCTTATTAGTATGTATTTAAATCAATGTCTCTTATACAATGGTTACCGAACAGATAAATCACAATTTTATTTTGTGTGCCTTTTTTCATTCCTTCTTTGATGCTGCCGTAGCTGTGACATTTACTCGCCACTGGACATTTTAGGTTTTTCTTAAATTGGTTTTGATGTATAATTTGAAGAAATTGGAAATAAATCTTAAGACTATGAAACCAGAATTAAAATTTTGAAGTGATATGAATTAAATTGTTAAACCTAAAACTTGATTTAAAAATTAGAAACTAGATTATTAATTTGAAGGAATTAGAAATAAATCATAAGACTATGAAACCAGAATTAAAATTTTTGAAGTGATGTGAATTAAATTGTTGAACCTAAGACCTAGTTTAAAAATTCGAAACAAGATAATTAATTTGGAGAAATTAGAAATAAGTCTTAAAAATATGAACCCAGAATATAAATGTTTGAATCAATGTGAATTAAAATGTTAGACCCAAGACCTAGTTTAAAAATACGAAACAAAGTCACTAATGTGAAGAAATTGGAAAATATATCTAAAGATTTTGAACCCAGCAATTGGAAATTTGAAACGAGATTATTAATTTGAAGAAATCAGGAAAATAAATCTCAAGACCTAAATTTACAAAATTTAACAGAGAATTAAAATTATGAAGTGATGTGAATTGATTCATTGTTAAACGTAAGACATAGATTTAAAAATTTTAACCGGATTAATAGTTTTGGAGTGATCTGAAATAAATTGTTAAAGTAAGGCCTGAATTTGAAAATAGAACTAAGAATAATTAATGTGAAAATAAAAAGAAAAAAAACAACCTTTAGTCTTAAGACAAAATCAAAATGAACTTAAGAAAAATTTTTACATCTAGAATTTTTAATCAAGATTAAAGTACGTAGAACTTTTATATTATATAACAGAGATCAAGGTACTTAGAACTTTCAAGGGTGTATAGATGTTGAATGAAATATATTTAGACGAAAAATTTTGAAATCTAAATAAAGTAATAAAGCAAATGGATTAATGACTGTGACTAATAATTCTATGAAAGGTCGAGTGATCTTACACCAAGCACTCCTCGAGCCTTTGTTGTTAAAGAAACAGATTGCGGAAATCATAACAGATATATTTTTTTTTTAAATTGTTAAACACACACGTCGTGTTAGATAAGTCTAGAAAAGTTAGACATATCTTTGTTGAGGAAATTAACATATGAGACACATACTAGGAATAGACGTTTGTAACTAGAAATTGTAAAAACAAAATTTGTTTTCCTTCAAAACAAAAATTTTATTTTCCCAAGGGGGGTGGAAATTTGTTTCTGAGCCAAGACCCAGTCACACATGTACGCATGCCCACAAAATATGCACTCTTCTCCGGCATCTCCTCCTGTCGTAAACACATGCACATTCTTGCGCAACATATGATTCGTTCGCTGCCCAAAATGCTGTGTCAGCACATGTGCGATAATGTCAGCACATGTGCGATATTAATTCAACTTTTGATTTTCCCAACTGACGCAGAATTCTGGGCGCGCTATGTATGCAACAATGTTGCCACCGCGATCGGATTTCGTCACCACGCGCGATAAAAATCCGATCGCGAAAAGCAAAAGTTGGTGATCGCGCGCATTCCCTGTCGCCATGCGCGAAATGGCAAGAATGCGAGATCAGCAATTTTCGCTTGTTACTAAAGAACCGCAGGACTCACGCGCAGTGCAGTGGGGTTGGCAGTTGGCAGTCGGTAGTCGGTGGTCAGTCGCTTTTGAGCCGTCGTGGCGTGACTCGTCTTGGCGATCCGTCCCAAAACAAATATTGAAGAGCTCGAGTGGTAGCGGACACATCGAAATAATTTTTAATTTAATCAAAATAAAATTTTTCCCTAGAACTCTATTTTTTATTTATTTTTTATCAAAAATTTTTACGTTTCTCAAACCACCAAACATTCGATTGTTCGAAAGTGTAAAAGTTCTGTTAAAAAGTGTGGTCCACTTGAGCTCTTTTTAATAACAATTGCAAATCGCTGATTGACATTTCCAAATTGAACTAAATGGAAACATTAAATATAAACAAAAGAATTTTAAAATTACAGTCACTGATTTTTAAAACGTGCACAAACTGAATGTGATTTAGACTTGTTGGTGCTGAAGAGTTAAGAAGTGAAACTGTTATCAAAATTAGATATTTAGGAATTTAAGTGAACGAACATTTTTCAAACCACCAAAAGATCGGATGTTTAAAAATTCTATAAAAATTTGTGATCCACCTGAGTTCTTTCAAACAAACAAAAATGAAAAAAAAAACATAATAACTGATGTTTAAAATGTACACAAACTGAATGTGATTTGAACTTGTTGGCGTTTGTGTTGCAGAAGAGTTTAGAAATGAGATTGTAAGCAAAAGTAAAATTGAAGTATACAAATAAAGTTTAACATAAAAAGTCAATTGAATGCTCAAAGTTTCCGAAAACCAAAATAACAAAATAATAAATTTAAACGTAGAATACAGCAAAACTTAAATAATAAATTTAAATAAAAATAAATAAAAAAAATAAAAAAGGGAATTTCTAAACTAAAAATTAAATAAAAGTTTTAAATTTGAAAATGTTGATGGCGTTAAAATTTAAAATCAAGTAATGAAATAACGAGAAGTTAGATTTTTAGAGGATGAAGTGAGAGAGAAGATTGAAATTCCTCGTTTACGCATAATAATAATTCAGATGAATGAATTAAGACTAAGTTATAAGAAATGATAGGCTAAAAGTTTACGAAAAATTGATAGTAATTAGAAATTTATGTGCGACAGTAGAACATTAAATGAAAAAAGCCGAAAAGCCCAGTCAAAGTCCACACCGTTGATTTTCCGTGAAAACCTCGGGATTGAATTTCAATAAGTGTTTCCTATTAGTATGTTCATAAATCCATGTATCTTATACAATGGTTATAAAGAGTGGTACGGTGACAGAAAAGATAAATCTCAAGTTTATTTTTTGCGCCTTTTTCCATTTCTTTTTTGATACTGCCGTAGCTCTGACATTTACTCGGCACTGGACGTTTTAGATTTTATTAAATTTGTTTTGATGCAAGCCTCGTCTGATTTTCGTTTTCTTCAATTCGGTGCATATTTACGACACATATGCGACGATATCTTTAATTTATTTTCAATTTAATAACGATTTTTACTTATATTTTGGCGAATATTTTTATTTTTTCACTTTAGGTCCTGCCGGTTCTTCTCAAACTCCTTGCAATGACTCCCAAATGAGCGTCCTACTTGATTGCGTTCTCACGCTACGCTGATTTATAACATTACACAACGCTTATTAACAACAATCATGCGATGCACTAGCACTAACCCGATGACGTCAGTCGCAAAACAAATGCTGCACGATAAACACGTACAGGTATGGTTTATCCATTGTGACCTCAACCGCTGTTATCGCATTATTGGTCTCGTAACTATTAGCGATTGAATTCTGACGGTATTTCGTTCCGCGAGAAAGTTTGACTAGCTATCAGTGTACTTAACAAGCGAAATGAAGGTCTTACGTCAAAAAAGTTAGAACAAGACATTTGTACTAATTTGTGCTTGAATTATCAATCTTTTTATTACAAGTATTATGGACGGATGGTAACAGAATAGATAATGTCACAACTCCATTGTTTTGCACCGTTTTTTTATTTTTTCTTCGATGCCACTGTAGCTCTCACACTTGCTCGGCACTGGACATTTTTGGGTTTTAATATTCGCTTTGATGCGAGTTTTCTCCGATTTGAGTATTTTAATATTCGGTACATATTAGCGACTCATATGATACCTTTCTTTTTTTCCGTTTTCAAATTCATACCAATTTTTGCTCATATTTCGGAGAACATTTTTATTGTTTAACTTAAGGTCCTGATAGCAATTTTTATGCTTTTTGCAATGATAATCAACATCCTAGCTAAATGCGTTATCATGCTGCACTCATAAATATTTTTACGCAACGCTCAAAACAACAATAACGCCTATGCGCTTACACTAGCCCTATGATGTCACTGGGAAAAACAACGCCACACAATGAAGATACACAAATTTTCTCCATCCACTGTGACCCGAACCGTTGTGATAGCATTTTTAGTCTTGTAGTTATTAGCAATTGAAAAATGACGGTGTTTTGTAACCAGGGGCGGATTAAGATAATTTGCCGCCTCAGACAGCAGCCGAATTTCTCTATTTGTCTGACTCTATTTGTTTCGTAGATTCTGTAAAAAAAATTGTATCATATATCTCGATTTCATATTCTTGTAACTCTGTGTACGAATTTTTTTACAAATATGTAGAAATCTGTAAATCGTTTTGAATTAATTATCATGAGCAAAAGATAAAAAATAGTAGGTGAGAGAGAAACAAAAATACATGAAATTCACAGCTTTCAACTGCGAAATCTGTTATTTCTCCAGAAATTTTGTTTTTTTCTGTAACGGTTGAACTACTCGTGTCACTTTGATTTCCGTGGAGCACAAAATAGGAGGAGAGTTTTTGGTTTTTGCAATAACCTCGTCATGTTTAGTTTTTCTTTTCGCAGCTTGCTTGGGATATTCGGAACCGCTTAGTCGACTTCGCCCGTCACACATTTTATTACAAAAGAAAGAATGACGCTCCTGTTTATGTCCAGTTCGGGTATACAATTAACGTCAAATAAATTTCAATTTTCGAAAATGGAGGAAAATATGTTTAACAATATGTTAGACTTATACACCTTTGAGTAAAAAATTGTATAGTTTCCATTTAAAAGTAGCATTTTATCTAGTGTAAACAGTCAGTATTTGCCGCCCCTGAAAATTTACCGCCCTAGGCCTATGTTGCCTATTCGGTAAATCCGCCATTGTCTGTAACACAAGAATGTTAAACTGACTCCCAATGTACATACTCAACGAGAAGAAAGACGTTTTCACGTCTTTCAATAAAGAAAAATAAACATTGATATTTTTGCGTAGTAGCAACAGGTGTGGATTAACTTCTCTTCAAACACTCCCCGTCCCCTAAATCAAGAAACGGAGTTAAAACACCCCCATTAGAGGAAATTGATAAACATTCGAGCTTCAGTTACAAATTCTATACAATAATATTTTGATATTAATTTGAAATCATTCTTGTGATGAACGGACGCATTTAGTGATTAGCTGTAAAACGTGGAATTTATTTTTAATTGTTTGTGGATTTAGTTGATTGAAAAGTTTGGTACAGTGAAGTTGAAACGCAGTTAATACGGCGTTTATGGTGCTGGCCCGATTTTTGATTTTGAAAATTTATTTTAGTTTCAAAAAATCAAAAGAGGCAAGGGAAAGCATAAACTATTGTCCAAGAAAGTTTTGTAATAGATTTGAAACAAAACAGAGTAACAAAACACTACAATTTCACAAGAAAAATGTCGAAGTGTCAAACTAAATCTCCTCACTGGCGGTGTAAACGGGCGAGGAGATTTATCAAATCATCTCACTAAATCAACTTGATTTTGGTCGGTGTAAACGTTGTATAACTTTAATGAAATAAGGGAACTACCTAGATTATTTTGAAACATACACATTCATTTCAATAAAACAAAGGAGGTTTAGAATAACACACTTCATATTGTGCTGATGCATCAGAATTTGCATTTTGATAGGCACGTGCCAACAGTTGTGTCTTGAATTGCTGGTAAATTTACAGGAAATGGTTGTTTATTTAAGGTCAAACCCTATACGTAAAATTTGTTGAATGAATTAGCCTCTTTAATTAAGATCACTCAGCTTATGATACATCTAATAGCAATAAAATTTAAACTTAATAACTATATTCAAACACGTAGTAACTTAGCTTATTCTAATATTTGTCGCTTTTTTTTCTTCTGTGGATCTGTTTGCCAATCGGCAAAGGCCTCCTCCAACCTTTTCCATACTGATCTTTTTTGAGTCACTCTGTTCCACATCGCCCCTGCTACTTCTCTGATGTCATCATCACACCTTTTAATCGGTCTACCTCTGTTAGATAAGCAGCCGTTTGTTTACCTGTTTGGGCAAGGTTCTACGATCGAAGATATGACTACGATGCGTCAAGCGAAGATGGCTGCTGGTTTAAGTGCCGCTTCTTGAAACTGAAATTAAGGGGATGAAGAACCAGTGGACATTATAGCACCATAAGTCAAGAAAGTTCACATAATAGAACTAAAAGATTCAGCTGTGACATTCACGAAACTTTCTATAGAACCTGTGAATGTCACAGAACCCTTCAAAAAACCTTACTTGTGAACGTCACGAATCTTTCTGATAGCGTTACAAGTGACGTCACGAAACTTTCCACTATTGTGCTTGTGATCGTTACGAAACTTTCTAGGTATTTATTGTGAAATAAATACTATGTAACGATCACAGAAACTTTCTTTGTTGCTGTGCTCATCACGAAACTTTCTAGGTAGTTATCGTGATATAACTACTTTGTGACAAACACAGACAACTTTTATGAAACTTTTGTGTGCTTGCGATCCTCACGAAACTTTCTTGGTATTTATTGTTAAATAAATACGATGTGACGATCACAAACACTTGTTTTAAAGAAATTGGTTCCAGTTGAAACCAATACTCACATTTTGGATGAAAAGTACTTAAAGGAAATTCAACTTGGTGGAATGATTGGTCTTGTAACTGATGATGAACTTGTCTTTAATTCAGCTACCCGAGCTATTCCATCTTTACCGTGATATAGTTTGATAACTCTTCCCCATGGCCACTTTGCTGGAGGATAACGTTCATCCATAATGAATACAACGGAGACTTCTGTTAAAGGAGGGGTGGGTTTGATCCACTTGTACACAGCTTGATGACGTTGAAGGTCCTTGGACCATTCTTGGACCATTTTTCCCAAAAACTTTGAAGCATTTGACAAAGGTATTGCTATCGAGACAAGCGAGACTTCTGAAGTTGTCAGGGTGCCTAATGGCCTCGAGTTCAGAACGGCTTCAATTTGTGTGGTCACTGTTGAGAGCTGTTCATACGTTAGGAGGGTTTCCCCAATGACTCGACGCAGATGATGTTTCATCGACGTTACTCCTGCCTCCCATTTACCACCAAAGTGTGGAGACGCTGGTGGATTGAATGTCCATTTTGTTCCGTCTTGAGAGATGATTGTGGTCAAATATCCTAATTCTTTGGATGATTGACTGAAAAGTTTTTTCAATTCCTTGTCCGCTCCTCTAAAATTTGTGCCACAGTCACTGCTTAACGTGGCACATATTCCTCGCCTTGATGTAAACCTTTTGTAAGCGGCTAAGAAGGCATCTGCACTGTAATCAGTTACAATCTCGAGATGAATACCTGAGGTCGAAAAGCAGACAAACAAGGCTATCCATGTTTTTGAACAGAAGATTGAGGTGTTAACATCATTATTGCATGAAGTTCTCAAGTAAACCACCGCTGCCATTGCTAGTTGGGAAGCATCACTGAATCCATGAATTTCCACTTGACACGTGTCAGTGGTTCCCAACCAACGAGGAATTCGAATACTCTCTAGTCCTGATAATGACATACGGAGGCTTTCCCAAGTTTGCTGTTGAACTACGGGCAACGGTTCCTCCCAGTGTAATTTGATTGTCCAGAGCTCTTGCATGAATATTTGAGATTTGATTAATAGTACCGACAAAAGGCCTAATGGATCAAAGAATTAGGCAATTCTTGATAGCACTGATCTTTTTGTTGAAGAAGGAATTCCTGGTGTCAGATTGAATTGGAAGAAGTCGAGAGAGGGATTCCAAAGTAGACCAAGAGCGTGGATGACTTGGTCTTTAATAGGAATGGACTCTGTATTTATCATGAATTCCGGGTGAATGGAACTTAGTATCTCAGGATCATTTCTGATCCATTTCCTAAGAAGAAAACCGCCCGCCATGCATAGATCATTAACTTCTTGAGCTCGTTGCCGTGCTTCTTCGATGGAATCACCTCCCCCAAATACACTGAACAGCAAATAAATCGGGCCACCAGTTACCTTGGAACTCTAATCCGATTACCTCATTATGAATCAAACTTACAATTATCAATGTTATACCTAAAGAAAGAGTGTTTAATCACGATTAAAATTAGAGGAAACCAATAGGGGTTTATCATTTCTTTAAGTGTTTATTAATGATTTGTTTTACTGTCGTGTAGTTAGTAAATGATCATAAAGTGAAAGAAAAAATCAAAGCTAAAAAGAAAACAAAAATTGCAAAAAAGTTTTTGGTCAGTATTCCGTGTTCCCGCCCCTTGCTCGGATAACTGCTAGCATCCTCGTATTCATAGACCTCACGAGCCTGGCGATTAAATCTTGAGGAATCGCATTCCACTCCTCTTGAATTGAGATTCGTAGGTCTGGAAGCCTTGTTGGGGCAGGTACCCTGGCTCGAACTGGACGTTTTAGCTTGTCCCATAAGTGTTCTATCGGATTCAAGTCTGGGCTTTGAGCTGGCCAGTCCATAGTACAAATGCCGACATCGCTTAGGTAATGGCTCACCACATCAGCAGCATGAGGCCGTGCATTATTATGCATCAACTGCATTTCCTGCCCGATATGTCCTGCGTAAGGCAACACATGCTCCGCGAGGATTTCACTGATGTACCGATGCGAAGTTAATCCACGTGCACGGGCCGTCGGTTCAATAAAAACTAACGCAGTACGTGAGGTTAAAGATATGCCACCCCAGACCATTACAGATCCTCCTCCATATGCAACAGTTTCCTCGACACAACACCGAGAATAACGTTCTCCAGGGCGACGATATACTCTCTGACGACGATCACTTCCATGTAGACTTACCCTGGTCTCATCAGTAAAGAGTACACTACCCCACTGCTCTACCGTCCAATCCCTATGCTCTCGAGCAAACTCAAGTCGTGCTCGTCGGTGGGCTACCGTTAAAGCCCTCTTCGGAGTCAGGTTTCGTTCAGCAAGTCTTCTTCTTACTGTGTCTGCACTTATGACCACTAGGCGTTCGTCACGCAGACTTTGTTGGACTTGAACTGCGTTGAGGCGGCGATTTCGCAGAACAGTAAGTTGAATACAACGGTCATCTGCGGCTGAGGTTGCTCTAGGTCTGCCTGTACCCGGACGGCGATCGAATGCTCCAGTCTCAAGGTATCGTCTGTGAACACGCTGCACCGAAGATCGGCTGATTCCAAGTCTTCGAGCGACCTCACGTTGCCCAAGACCGGCTTGAAGCAGTGCTACAGCTTGAGCTGCTCTCTGAGGTGTCGTATCCATTATTCACCGCAAAATTTATTAAAAATGCACGCTGCTGAGCAAAAAATGGACAAAAACGAATGAAAGGACATGAAATATCCGAATATCCTCAACGAACGAACGAACTTACCGTTAAAACTAACTCTACTCAATTCAAAACAAAATGTTAGCAAAATGTGTTTGTTGCTTGGTAAAAATATGAATTAACGGTACTTTGAGATTAAGTTTATATGAATTTAAATCGTCATTAAACCCTCTTCCATTATCTATCACTTGAATAGATGTAGGTCTTATACATTTGCAGGAAATCGGATAAAAGTTCCGAAGTAGCGGGTGGCCCGGTTTATTTGCTGTTCAGTGTATATCATCTACGTACCGCCCTTTGAGTAGACTGTTTTTAGCTAGTAGATATTTTGCACCTTCGTCCTTCACAAGTTGCGAAATGGATCGCAAAGCCAGAAAAAGAGCACAAGCTAAGCCGTATGTAGCAGTGGCAAGTTCATACTCTACAATTGCATGACCTGATTTCCATAAGATTCGTTGGTATTTTCTATCGTCAGGGTGAACTATAATCTGACGATACATTTTCTCAATGTCAGAATATGTAGCGAAAAGTCCGCATCCATAGCAGTACATCAAATATGTCCAGTTGACACTTTGGCCCAGTATGGAGAGCTTCGTTTAATGGAATTCCATCCCTCACTTTGCAAGATCCATTAAAGACGACTCGTAGTTTGGTGGTGGAACTACTATCGCGAACTACTCCATGGTAAGGTAGATAGAAAGCTGAATCTGGAGTTTGATTTGAAGCTTCAACACGATTCATGTGATGAAGTCTTTCATACTCGGTTCAGAATTTCGAATATTCTTTCAAGAAAGTCGGGTTTGTATCGAATTTTCGAAGTAAATGGTGAAGCATTCGTAAAGCTGAAGGTTTTGAGTCACCAATGTGATCGGTTGATTCCTTGAGTGGTAGTCGTACTATATAGCGACCAGTACTGTCACGCTGGTGGGTATCCACGAAATGTCGTTCACATTCTTCGTCTTTGGATGATAAATTTCGTGCTTTAGATGGTGTTACCTCTTCTTGTTGCCAAAATTTTTCTAATAATGAAAGAACTTCATGGTCTATCGAAAGGTGATAAATTGACGCAGTTTGGTGATCAACTGGAGCTTGAGTTGGACTTGAGATGATCCAACCTAGTTTGGTTTGTTGGGCAATAGGTGCGTTTGTTGGACCTTTGGAAATAGGACCTTCTAGTAAGTGGCAGTAAACATCAGCTCCAATTACTAAATCGATGTCTCCTGGTTCTGTGAATTCAGGATCAGCTAGGAGAAGTTCTTTAAGATGTGGCCATTCGGATTTCGTTGAGTGAGCTGATGGAGTTAAAGACGTTAGTTTAGGTAGCAAATGAGCTTCTATGCTGATGACGACAGAAGATTCAAAGTGAGGTTTAATAGTGAGCGAAAGAACTCCCTTTGTTCTACCAGATTGATGAGCTCCTATTCGCGTATTTGGTAAAGATGATGATTTCCTCTTCATTTTTAGGCGTTGCACCAAATTTTGAGAAACGAGGGTTAATTCTGAGCTTTGATCCAACAAGGCTCGTGCAATGATGGATTCTCCTTGGTTGTTAACGATCCTCAATCGTGGAGTTGCTAAGAGGATAATTGTTCTTATCGTTGTATTTGCTCCTATTTGATGGATGTGATTGACTTGTTTTGGTGCTGGCGAAGATAACTTGCGCTGATTTTTTGAAAACTCATTCTGATGTAATGTTGAATGATGTCTTTTTGCACATTTCGTACATCTAAACGTGGATCGACACATAGATATTTTGTGAGGCCTGAGGCAATTGTAACAGAGCTTCAATTTATTTATTAAATCGTTGCGTTGCCTTGGAGACTTTAGCAGATACGTAGGGCACTTTCCAATGTAATGTGACTCGTTGCATAAACTGCAAGAATTATCTGATGTTGATGTATTGTTTTCTTGATGTTGGCTTGCGAAGTGGATTCTGCCTGATGGCTTTTTTAAATTATTATAGGATGAAGGCTTCTTTCCTTGGGATTTTTCTATGGCTCTCAATGTTCTCGACCTTGAAATAAGGAATGTTTGTAGATTCTCCCAAGTCGGAGGATCATCCGAAGAACCTACGTGTTGTTCCCAAGATCTGATGGATTTGGAGTCAAGCTTTTGCCGAACAACAATGTGTACGAGTATATCGCTCCACTGTTCAACTGGACGTTTTAAGTTCTGGAGAGTGCGGTAAATTTGGGTGGTGGAGGTGTAAAGTCGTTCCAACTCCTTTGCACTGCCTCTTTAATTTCCTTTATGTTGAAAAATGAGTCGAGAGTAGCACTAACAAGGATTATGCGACTATCGTAAAAGCTTGTCACTGCATCCCATGCTTGATGAAAGTTGTCTTCACCTGATGAAGCTGTTTTGAATAGTTGAGCAGCCGTACCTTTAAGACAACATTTCAGATAGTGAAGTTTTTCAGAATCAGAAATTAACTGATTTGCCACAACGATTGAGGAGAATAGGTCCTTAAAATTGAGCCACTCATCCTATTCTCCATTAAAATTTGGTAAATTTATGCGTGGTAATCTTGGATCCTGATAGCTACGCGTTAGTGGTTGGGATAGTGCCGGCGATGAAACGTGTTGATTATCAAATGGTGGTGAAGTAATTGTTGTCCGTTGAAAGACATTCATCCTGTCAACTGTTTCAAGATATCGATCTTGAGTTGAAGCATAAGGATTTTCTCTGAAGTAAGATGTCAATTCTACGGATAAGCGTTCTGCAGTTGATAGCTGAGATACTGCAATTCTAATTGCGGTATTGTTATTCCGGAATTTGTTCCATTCCTCTTGAAGAGCTTCGAGTCGAATTTCAACTCATTGACGAGATATGTTGTCGCGTCCTAATCTGATTAGATTGTCATAGGCCTGGGATATGGTGTCGATGATAACCATTTGCTCGCCGATGTGGCGTTCAATGTGTTCAACTCTCATCTTGTTTTAGAGATTGACTCTGCTGAAGCTTGGATGCCGATTTGTATCCGGCTCGAAGGACCAAAAATGTTAGATAAGCAGCCGTTTGTTTACCTGTTTGGGCAAAGTTCTACGATCGAAGATATGACAACGATGCGTCAAGCGAAGATGGCTGCTGGTTTAAGTGCCGCTTGTTGAAACTGAAATTAAGGGGATGAAGAACCAGTGGACATTATAGCATCATAAGTCAAGAAAGTTCACATAATAGAACTAAAAGATTCAGCTGTGACAATCACGAAACTTTCTATAGAACCTGTGAATGTCACGGAACCCTTCAAAAAACCTTACTTGTGAACGTCACGAATCTTTCTGATAGCGTTACAAGTGACGTCACGAAACTTTCTACTATTGTGCTTGTGATCGTTACGAAACTTTCTAGGTATTTATTGTAAAATAAATACTATGTAACGATCACAGAAACTTTCTTTGTTGTTGTGCTCATCACGAAACCTTATAGGTAGTTATCGTGATATAACTACTTTGTGACAAACACAGACAACTTTTATGAAACTTTTGTGTGCTTGTGATCCTCACGAAACTTTCTTGGTATTTATTGTTAAATAAATAGGATGTGACGATCACAAACACTTGCTTTAAAGAAATTGGTTCCAGTTGAAACCAATACTCACATTTTGGATGAAAAGTACTTAAAGGAAACTCAACTTGGTCGACTCGAAAAGCAATTAATTTAAGATTTAACTTTCACCAGAATCACGCTAACTCAATGAATATCAGGACGAGACTGACTCAACGAAACAATTTTCCCATGAGGTGAAACTCAGGCCTGCCTACTGAGTCCATGGATTTGACCGCCTACCAAGTCCATGGATGATGAATCCTACCTTGTCTAAAGAAAGCATCCAGCAGGCCAAGACACACCACACATGCATGAACTCAAAAGTGGAAAGAAACAACCATTTAAATTTTAATTGTTTATTTAATAACCTCTCTTCCTTCTACCTTCTCTGGGGTACCATCTTGTTATTAATTTGCTCCACTTGTCAGGGCCTCCTATCAGGAGCCCTGCCCATTTCCATTTAAGTCTCCTAATTTTTAAGGTTGTACCTATGGTTTTTGATTTGTATCTGATAGCACAGTTCTTAAGTTTGTCTGATTTGTTGACATTCAACATACTCCTTTCCATAGCGAATTGACAGGTTGCTAGTTTGCTGGTTAGTTCCTCGGTTAAGGTCCACGATTGACAACCATACATAAGAACAGGTAGTACGCACGTGTTGAATAACTTACTTTTTATGTTTATGTGGAGTTTTTTGTCTGTCATAACATCAATATCTCCTCCAAGAGTTTGTAATTCTTCTCTACACTTCTTTACCCATAGGATCTTTTTGAGTTATAAGTTGTCCCAGATATATGTATTCGTCCACGTAGATTCCGGTGTTCCCTAGTTGTATCGTGTTTTGACTTCCATTCGTCATCACTCTAGTTTTTTCCGGGTTAAGTTTTAACCCTACCTTTCCGCTTTCTATCGCAAGCTCCTTTATCATTCTGTTTATGTCCGTTGCTGTTTTAGCAAATAGCACTATGTCATCAGCGAATCTCAAATGCGTGAACGATACACCGTCCACCTTGATGCCAAGATGATCCCAAATAGCTCTTCTGAAAATCGATTCCAGTACCGCTGAGAATAGTTTCGGTGATAGGGAGTCACCTTGTCTAACGCCTTTCTCTACTTTGAATGGAAGACCTTCCTTTTCCAATTGTATTCTCGCTGTGCTGCTGTTGTACACGTTTTTTATTAGTCGAATGTATTTGTGCTCGATTCCTTGTTCCATTAGTGCTTCCCATATTTTCCCGTTTAGTAGAGAGTCGAATGCTTTGCTGTAGTCAACAAATGCGACATAGTATAGAAGCTGGTATTCGTTGTACTTCTCAATGACTTGACGCACTACGTAGATGTGGTCGAATACCGAGTAGTTTTTACGAATTCCGGCCTGCTCAATGGGTTGCTGTTCGTCCAGCGTACTCTCAATCCGTTCTAAAGTGATTTGATCGAAAATTTTGTATATGTTGGACATTAGACTGATAGGGCGATAGTTTCCGACTTCATGCTTGTTTCCGTTCTTATACAACAGTACAATGTTCGACTCTGTCTATTGCTCGGGGATGGTCTCAATGCACATGATGTCGTTCAATATATAAGTGAGAGGAGGTATCAAAACGTCTTTGCTTTGTCTTAGGATTACGTTAGTTATGCCGTCGGGCCCTGGTGCTTTGTCGTCCTTTTGGGTGTCTATAGCTTCCCTGACTTCTGCCTGGAGTATGCTAGGGACGTCTGAGAATTCCACCAAACTAATTTCGTCTTCAGTAGTGGTGCATTCATATAGCTCCTTGTAGTAAGATGTAGCTGTTTCATATATATCTATTCTGCGATGGTTCCATTTTCCACTATCGCTATTCATTTTTACTATCCAATCCCTTGAATTCGTCAGTTCCCTGTAAACTTTTTTAACTCCTACCGATTTTACTATGTGCATTTCAAATGTTTCCATTCGGCTTTGTGTCCTATCCTTTCTTAAACTATATTTGATTTCTTTACTTATTTCCGCTGAATGTTTCCTTCTATCTTGTTTGTCTCTTGTTTTGATTAAATAGTTTCTTTCTTCCAGTAGTTTAATAGTTTTCGTAGATAGCCATTTTTTCTGTTCGTTGCTGGTACTTGCAGTGAGTTTTGTTTGGGTTTTTATAGTCTTTTCTAACCAATTATATTTTCCTTGTGTATCTAATTCCTTTGTCTCTATTGGGAAGTCTATGAATTTGTCTCTTAGGGCGCATGTTATTTGTTCTATTTGATGTTTTCCGAGCTTTCTATTTCCAGGGACTTTCCTTGGTTTTTTTGGTTGTTTCCCCTTCAGTTCAGTTCTGATTAGTCTATGATTGGTGTTAAAGTTTAATTTGTTGATAATGGTGAAGTTAGTGAAATGGCTGTATCTGTTTGTCATTATAAAATCAATTTGGTTTTTTGATTTGCCAGCAGGCGAGATCCAGATCCACATTCTTTCCTTTCTCTTCTTGTACATACTATTTAAGAGAGTTAAATTGTTTTCTAACGCAAAGTTTATGATTTTGTCGCCATTCCTACCTCTGGTTTTGTTGCTGTATGTGAAAGGTCCTAGTATTCTATTTTCTCCTAGGCGCCTTTCACCAATGTGGCCATTATAGTCTCCCATTACTATAAGATTCTTATGGGCGCGCTCTTGAATCGCATTGTTCAAATTAAGGTAGAATGCATTCATTGTTTCCAAATTCGATTGTTCTGTAGGCGAATATATTTGTATAATAGACCAAGAGTCTTTGTACCCTGGTGATTTTTAGTTCATTACCGCAATGCGCTCTGAAATTCCTATGACTCCTTCTATATACTGTTCGATATGGTTTTTGATGATGAATCCAACGCCAATCTGGGTAAGAAGTAATCCTTTCGGCCGTTCTTCTCACTTCACTCAAGCCAACGATGTCCCATTTGATTTGTTTTAGAGCATATAACAGTTCTATAAGGTTTTCCTCTTTTCTCAAGGTAAGGACATTGAGGGCTGCGATGTAGATTTTTGGCTCGTGGTGTTTGCTTTCTTTCATTATTATTGGATTGCTGCAGTCCCCACGAGGACTAGTCGGCTTGGGGGAAGTTGGTGTTGTCCTGTTTCTTTGTTGCCGTTTGGTTTGATTTTGGTTTCCGTTTGCTGGTTCTTAGTTGCTAGTTATTTTCTGTGGTGGGTGTATTAGAGATAGAATTTAATCTTAATTTCCTCATATCAAAAGCATTTACCTTGTTTACCTTGGTTGGAGAAGATAAAGTCTGTTGCTTTTTTGGCTGGTTATTACAAGAAGCGGGTGAAACGGATGTTCCTCTTTTTCTTTGTTCTTGGTTGGTGTTGTCCTCCCCAACTATTAATTTATCGTATCTCAGATAACCTTTTTTACCCTTCTTCCTCTCGTCACCTAGCTCTGCTGGCAACGCTTTCCTCTTTTCCAATACTTCCTTTGGGTAGTCCTCTGTGACATAAATTTTCTTCAGGTTCTTTTTGTTTTTCGGTATTCACGTATTCTTTTTGTATTCCGTATTCTACGTACGGAACCCTATTAGTGTGACTTCCTTGTCCGTCCGTCTGTCACAGAGCTGTATCTCCTAAACTATAATAGCTAGACACTTCAAATTTTCACAAAGTGTGTATTACTGTGGCCGCTATAACAACAAATCATAAAAAAAAAAAATTGAAAAAACAAGTCTAAAAAAAATAAAAAAAATATATTAAAAAAATACATTAAAAAAAAAATTAAAAACCAAATAAAAAAAAATTTTGAAACAAAATCATACACGCGCTGATACGAAAAGCGCTACTTACAACGAATAGGAACATACGCATTACGATCTAATGCGCATTACGATCCAAAAACGAAGACGGCGATAAGGAATGCTGTTACGATGCGACAGTATTGCTTATCGCCGTTTTATATTTTTCAATGACAAAACGGAACCCTTCGTGTGCGGGTCCGACTCGCACTTGCCAGTTTTTTGATAATTTCGTTCTCTTTCCAGTTGTTACAAATGAACATACTATTGGTCTCGGCTTGTTGCTTTCCTTGCTCTTATATCCGATACCATGAATTTTGTTGATTTCGGAATCTTCAATCTTTATATCTAAGTCTGCTTGAAGATTTTCTTTCAATGTCTGTAATAGTCCAGAGGTGGATGTTTCCCTTTCTTCCAAGCCAAATACTATAATATTATTGTTTCTTCGTTCTCTTTTTCTAATTTTTCTACTTTGATTTTTAGGTTCTTGTTTTCTTCCTCGATAGAATTTAACTTTTCTTCCATCCTGTCCATTATACCTTCCGTGATAGAGTCTTTGAATTCAGCAGTTTGATTTTTCATTTTGACCAACATTTTGTCGAATAATATTTTAAATTGTCCTTCCATTGTACGGAAACGTATCAAGGAACGTCAAATTGGAATGTAATATTGGAACGTGGTGGAATTTGTTCTTTTGCTTGACAGCACTGAATACGATTTAGGCGTTGTTGAATGTCGTCTGGCGTCAGTGAAAGAAATATGTGTTCGTATCTTCCCTAACCTCAAACAGTGACAGTGATCTTTTATTTAAGGTTTATTTCGCGAACTCCAATTATCCTACAAAACTGGATATGTATAGGCACTTCGCGTTGGCTCCACTAGCGTTCTGATGCGCAATTGATATAAATGAATTGCGTCAAATATTTTAATCACTTTGTTTCTGCCGGAGCTTGCTTCCACGATGCTGACAGTTCGGATAACACTCACAAAATTCTTGAAATTTGTTAAACAGTAAAAACCATAATCTCTTATCAGGAAAAAATTAATGGTAAAACAAAAAAAGAAACAAAACACGCACACGCACGTAGAACGGGTAACAAGCATTTTAGTATAATAGTTAGTAACACGGTTATGTTAAACAGTTATTGCCAATGTGAAGCCTTTCTAATACACTTATTTCACACAAATGTTTGAAATCTCTCGTTCGATGATGAAGAACATTCACATGTAACTTACGCCGGCGTAAAAAATTTCAATTTTAACGATTGATTTGTTGACAAGTTGCAAATTTAAAAAATAATATAAATAGTTTATTAAACCACAGTAAAAGTGAAAAGAAAAAATTTTTGCTTGTCTGTAAAGGTCGTTTACGGACGATAATTTTACGTGATAGCGTCATAAGAAAACATTGATGAAAAAATTATAGTTAAACCGGCTAAATTTAATCCGGTTTAGGGAAATTAGCTGAAGCTAATCCGGTTTAAACAATTTTGCTTTGAAGACTAAATTCGACCTTACTATAAAAAATAGTTTAATTTCCCATTTCAAATTTTCAAATTGTTTTTATATCAATAATATTTTCATGAACATGCTAATTTATGCGAAAGATATTGACGCGCTCTGGCTCTGATAAGCCATAACCAAAGCTTCACAGTTTGCTGTTTCACACACGCACACGATTATTATTAATACAACAACAATTTGAAGATCGCTTTGCAAAAGGCAAACGCAAAATGAAAAGAAAATGCACTGAAGCTCTCGCTTGCACGCTCAGCAAAGGCGGAACGTGACAATGAGTCATGAATTTTCGTGTGTGCAGCCGGCCATCGATTTATTAGACGTTATCACGTCAAAAATCATAACCTACATCAGTTTGTTATTGCACAAAAATGTTTTTAAGTTGAAAATGCAAGACAAGATGAAGAAGAAAATGAAAAGAAAAACGTCGAAAAATTGAACAAAAAGTCAACTCAATAAAAACAATTTTCCAATTAGTGTAAATCATTTATCATGAATTGTTCAGATAAAGATTTAACATGTCATTAAATTTTCAATTCTGGCATGATCAAGTACGGATGCACGCGATATTCCGACTGCATTAATTAGTTTGCCATTACAAGAGAACATGTGGTCTTGCTATTTGTATACTATGTGATAGTCCTTGGTGTAGGTCAGATTTTGTTAAGTCAAGCATTTCTGAAAGGAAAGGTTGCTTTGTATCAAAAAATCTAATGGTATGCCAAGTGAACGGTGATTACAAAACCTGTAAAAATATTGAAAACCTAAATAAATAATTTATTTTAAATGTAGAAAAAAAGTTGTCTTATTAATATCTGTAAAAAAAAGTGTAGAAAATGGTGAAACAACTCATTGTGACTTTGAAATGAACGATGATGCATCTTCTATTATCTCTGACAGTGACTCTATTATGTCTACTAGGAAACGAGCTCGCGTGGATGCTGTCCTAATAAATGATTGTGAAAATTACACTTTTTATCATTCTGAAAATGTAAACCTTCAAATTCTTAATTCTGAACTTACTAAACAAAATGATGAGTTGAGGGATAGTAACAAGTATTTGAGGAATCATATGGAAAAATTCCAGTCTTTATTTATGCACAAGCTGCCAGCAACTCCACAAAATTACGTGATGTGACAACTCCTGCTATCATTCTACAATGTCACGAAATTGAGGATATCGAAAATCTCTTCAAAACAACCAAGGAAATACTAACAAACAAATCCAAAGTCCAATTGGAAAATGTTTTTAAGGTTAAGAATAAAATTATTGTTAAGTGGTCGAAATCAGCTGATGTCAAAGATACTGAAAAACTATTACAATCCTTTAACTCTGAACATACTACAGTTACTCTTGAAAAAAAGAATGATCCAAAAATTAAGGTTGTTGATGTTGATCCCGAAATACTCTTATTATCTAACGAGGAAATTGTTAATGATAATAAGATATGAAATTAAAATTGAATAAGAAGTATATGAACAAAAAAACCAATAAATGGACACTATTATTTACCATAAATTCTCTAACTTACAAGGACGTTATGGTGAATAAAAAATTTTATATAGGATTTTGTCGCTGCAGAGCCTTTGACGACTTTGAACTTACATGGTGTTTTAAATGAATCACACTTTTTATATCAATGGTATTGCGGTTGGGTCGGTGGACTCCACTATGGATCTGGGCGTCCTCCTGGATTCGAAACTTTCCTTTCGTGAACATCTAAATCTTGCTATTAGTAAAGTAAGAGTCATGCTTGGCTTCATCTCTAGGTGGTCTAGAGAACTTGCGGACCCTCATACTTTCTTGACCCTGTTCACCTCCCTGGTTCGTCCGATACTAGAACATGCCTCCCAGGTCTGGTCGCCTTACCATAATGTACACATTGAACGCGTCCAAAAACGGTTCCTGCGTTTTGCCCTGTACCACCTCCCCTGGAACGTTCACTTTCATCTTCCCCCTATGCGGACCGTCTTCAGCTCCTAAATCTTCAATCTCCTGCCGGTCGTCGTGTTATGGCTGATCGTTTGTTCATACATGACATCACCCAGGGACGTATCATTTCTCCGTACGTTTGTGATCAGATTGCTCCTGGCCACAATATCCTCAACCTTAGATCGGGACATCCATTTGTTATTAGTTTCAATCTCACGGAATTTGGTAGAATGGAGCCTATCACTCGCATGTTTCGAACATATAATTGAGCTGCCTCTCTCTTGCAGGTCGCGGATGGCAAGAGTAGTGCCCGTAAGACTTTTCGGGACTGTACCGATGTTGTATTGTGCTTTATGAATAAATAATTTGTGCCCTCACTTTCCCTGATCCTACTGTGAGACGTTTGTTTCACTTACCCTTACCCTTTATAACTTTCCTCATCTATTCTATTGTTTTTCTTTTATTGTTTATACTGAACTTCACATTGAGATTGTAAGATTTGAGCTTTAATATGAACTGAACTTCACTATTGAGTGTGTAAGAATCGTAACTTATAATAGTGTATAACTGTATTTCCCTTCAATACTGACAACTGAATTTGTAATAAGTTGAAAATAAAATAAAATAAAACTGAAAAGCCCAGTCAAGTTCCGCGCCGTAGATTTTCCATGAAAACTTGGGGGTAAAATTATAATAAGTGTTTTTTATTAGTATGTACTTAAATCAATTTCTCTAATACAATGGTTATATAGAGTAATACAGTAACTAAAAAGATATTTCACACGTTTATTTATTCGCGCCTTTCTTTATTTCAACATTAATGGTGCCATAGCTCTGACATTTACTCGGCACTAGGCACTTTTTTTTCGGAATTCGATTTGATTCGAGCTCTCTTTGATTTGCGTTTTATTCAATTCGGCCCGTATTTACGACTCATATGAACCGATATTTTTAATTTTGTCTTCAATTTTCAAATTAATACCGATTTTTACTTATACTTCAGCGAATATTTTTACTGTTTCTATTTTGGCCCTAGTAGTTCTCCTCAAGCTCCTTACAATGACACCCAAAGGAACGTCCTAGATGATCGTGTTCTCACGCTACAATGATTTATAATTTTACGCAATGCTTATTAACAACAATCATGCGTTAGTGATCCAGCCCGAAGACGTAACGTGCAAAACAAATGCTGCACAATAAACTCGTACAGGAATTCTCTATACACTGTGACCTTAACAGCTGTTATAGCATTATAAGCCTCGTCGCTATTGGCGATTGAAATCTGACGGTATATTGTCCTGCAAGAAAGTTTCACTGGCTATCAGTAACATAACGAGCGAAAAGACGTTTTAACGAAAAAGACATAACAACAAAAGTTTAGTACTAATATGTTCTTTAATTATCAAACTATTAATTACAATGGTTATGGAGTGTAGTACGGTTACAGAATAGATAAGTCACAAGCTTATTTTTTACCGCCGTTTTTTTATTCCTTCTTCGATGCTGCCGTAGCTCTCACACTTGCTCGGCACTTTTGGTTTTAAATATTCGGCTTGATGAGCGTTTTCTCTGATTTCAGTTTTTTGCAATTTGGTGCATACTTACGCCTCATATGAGACAACATCTTCCATATTTTTTTAATTTTCAAATTCATACCCATTTTTACTTCTATTTCGGAAAATATTTTTATGTTTTCTCTTTGGGTCCTGGTAGCTCATTTCATGTTTTTTACAATTATACCCAAACCCACGTCCTAGCTTAACACGTTCTCACGCTACACTCATTAATATTCTCACACAACGCTAAACAACAATCACGCGTGGGCGCTTGCACTAGCCCGATGACGTAATGGGAGAACTGGGTGCAAATATGTTCTATCCACTGTGACCTTAACCGATGTTATCGCGTTATTAGCCTTGTAGTTATTAGCGATTGAAATGTGACGGTGTTTTGTAACACAAGAATGTTAGATTGTCTACCAATGTACTACATAAGTTAACGACAAATTCACGGTTCCCATGCAAATCACATTCCCAGACATAACATGACACCGAAAAATACCGTTCCCAGGAACGTGGAAAAACAACATTCTGATAAGTTGAAGTTTCCCACAGGTAAGGGCTGATTATACAAAAAAAAAAAAATCAATAAATAAATAAATGTGACAAGAAGCGTTAAATAAAACGAAATAAAAGGTGTGAAATAATAAAAATTATTGCGTCGACGAAATATGAAACCTTTGTTACCAAACTCCTCCTAGACCGTTTGATCAATCGATCTGAAATTTTACATACTAATAGTATTTTCGACGGTGAGTGCTAACATCTATTTTTTGTTACTAAATTCGCGAAAAAAAATCACTAGTGGTAGGCTTCTTAGTTAACAATTTTTCTGATGAACGAACCAAAATTAGTACAAAGGTTTGTGTCATGGAAATCTAAATTTAGCTTTTATGTATTTCGCGTGCTCGAACCAGAATTAGCTTTTACATAAAGATCTTAGCACAGGCACCTGATTGTTTCCGGGGTTTTCGCCAATTCGCTGTGGGGAATCGGAAACTTTGAAGAGAAAATTTATTTTGGTTTACTCAAACCGTGGCAAGTGGATTTTTACAGGTTCTTGAAAAATAGTATTTTAATTCATGAATTTTGAATCATGGGACAAGAAAGATTCCGGGAATCAGAAAATGGACAATATTCTTCAGGTTTTGAGGGTACTTTTCCGGTAAAATTTTGAATTTTCAACGGTTTTTTGCCCGTAGCGGCTAAACGCAGCGTCCTTGGTTATCGTATGTATGACCGACCCCCATTATTTTGTCATTTTCTACCTTTTTGTCATACATGAATTTTCTCTAAATTCAGTTTTAAAGATATACATACAAAAGATCGGAAAACTGATAAAACTCAGATTTTGAATTTTTAACAGTTTTTTGCCCGTAGCGGCTAAATTATGCACTCAAAGGGTTTCATATATATGAACAACCCCCATTCTTTTGACATTTTCTACCTTTTTGTTGTACATGATTTTTCTCTAAATGGAGTTTTTAAACGTGCACATACAAAAGATTGGAAAATTTATAAAATTCAGATTTTGGACATTTAATGGTTTTTTGCTCGTAGCGGCTAAACGAGGCATCCTAGGGAGCTCATATGTATAACCGACCCTCCTTATTATGATATTTTCTACCTCTTTTTCTCTAAATTGAATTTAAAGATGTGCATACAAAAGATGGTGAAAGTGATAAAATTCAAATTTTGAATTTTCAACAGTTTTTTGCCCGTAGCGGCCAAACGAAGTGTCCCACGGTGTTTATATGTATGACCGACCCCATTATTTTGATATTTCCTGCATTTTTGTCAAACAATAATTTCCTCTAATGTGAGTTTTTATAAATGTGTCCATATCCAAAATTAGGATTCTAGCTAATAATTTTGTAAATCATTGAAATCTGATAGTAAAGCTGAATGAATTATTGAAGAAATCTGATAGTAAAGATGATTGAATGGATTACTGAAAATTGTTTCATATCTTCAATATATACACTCGTAATCATAATAAATATACAAATAGATTCATAAATATTATAAAACACAAAATACTAGAAATCCCATAATAACAAAAAGTCATGATTAATAAGATAAAAAGAAACCAAGTGCGTGTCGGACACACATAAGCTAAGGGTTCCGTAGAATGCCCCATAAAGTATTGAGTTAAAGAAATCTTTGTTGGTAGCTTAAAACATCGAATATCTACATAATTAATGGTAAGACTCTTATTGTTCAAACCAAAAATCGTTTACTGTTTTTATATAGTTCTACTACCTTTAATTTTTCAGGTTTTTCTGACCCGTCCTATTAAGAGCAGGGGGGGACACACTTTTGACGTTTTTAGAAGCGTATATTTCGCGAACGATTAGCTTAAAGGAAAACAGTTTCTAACAACATCATTGTCATTTCTAAAGACCTATCCAAAAATACCTCACACGGGTATGTGCAATGAAACAAAACTCTTGTCCCTCAGACACATGTATGGAGTGCCACCCTTAATGAAACTTTTTTCTTTACTGTCACTACTGCATTTTCTAGTGGTTCACAGGAGACACCTTATTTCTAAATTTCATTTATATAGTTTCAATAGTTTCTGAATAAAATGGCTGTGACATACGGACAGACGAACATAATGAAACTATAAGGTTTCCGTGTTTTCTACGGAACCCCAAAAATGATAATTACAGTAATAGGAATCAAGTAATTTCATGTTTAGCATTTTCCAGAACAATAAATAGCATAAATTACATCTTTTCTAAATTATTTAACATTAATTAATTGAACCTGTTGCTACCAATTATTAGATTACCACAGATGACTATGAAGCAGAGTGTCTATATGTCGACCGCTCAGCTCAATTTTGTGTGCGACTTCGCGAACGCCACCTAGTATATATTGAATTGAGTGAAACAGATGTAGAAACGCACAAAAAAGAAGTGAAGTAGAACAACGAAATACAAAAACTTATAAGGAAGTGTAAAAAGACGTGAAAGTGAAATGGAAAACATAAAAATTATCACAAAACATAATAATAATATTATAAACAAATAAATAAATAGAAAAAATAATAAATAATAAAAAGAGCAATCGATTGATTATAAGTGCACCAGTGTGGTAACCAGACCGCCGACATCGATAATCAATAAGGAACCGGCTTCCCCAGTACCGTGCAGGAAAAAGGACCAAAGCCTCCCGCCTCCTTGATTCAGCGGATGAGCGATCGTCTCGAAGAAAATATGATGAAGATAATTGTTGCATTGTAAGTTAAACTAAATTTTCATACATAGAAATAACTCTCTACTTTTAAAACGATTTAACAACTTTGTACAAATTATTGTAATTACATTGGCAAACTCGGTAGGAAAACTAATTATTATTAATTAATCTGAAACCTTGTGAAAATCCGAAATAGTAATTTTTCTTGAGCCTCAAGAGAGGGTACCTTCATATTGTTTTTGTTTGTCTAAAATATTCTTTTGGCATAATGACTAACGAAACTGTTCTCCGACCTCCAATTTTGGGCAATAGTTCATCTGCCCCAAATCAAAACACACAATCTGCCCTAACAGCACAAGTAACACAAATTGTCTCGGAAGTATTGAAACGAGAAGGTAAGCAATTAATAAATTCGCTCCTTAACCCAGGCGCTGATATCAATAATGAAAGTGATCAGATTATTGATGTTAGTCATAGGGACAATATCATAGAAATGGACAGAAATCCTGATGTGGTTAAATGCCTAAGGGAATTTTCCGGCCAGCCAGGGGAGTTCTCCTCTTGGAAAAAGAGTGTCGAACGCATTTTAAACGCGTACGACCATTTGATAGGAACACCAAAATATTTTGGCATTTTAAATGTCATCCGAAATAAAATCACTGGACAGGCTGATGTCGCCCTCGAGTCCTATAATACTCCAATTAATTGGCCAAAAATCTCTAAATGTCTCACACTCCATTATGCCGACAAAAGAGATCTGGGTACTCTTGAGTATCAGATGACGGCATTAGTCCAAGGAAATAAATCGATCTCCGAATTTCACCAAGCTGTCTATCACCATCTCTAGCTAATACTGAACAAAGTTTCTTCTATGGATATTAGCTCAGACTCCCTTAATAACCTCACGAATGTTTATAGGAATAAAGCTTTGGATACCTTCATAAGAGGTCTTAGAGGAGATCTTCCTAAATTGCTAAGTATAAAGGAACCCATCGATTTGCCACAAGCTTTGCATCTATGTTTAAAGTTAGAAAATGTTGATTTTCGCGTACAATACGCTAATTACCAGGGAAACTCACGAAGAAACATGCAAATTCCACCTCCATTACCACCACGGCGTAACATACCCCAATTACCACAAATAAAGCATTCTTTCGATTCCAGACGAGATTTCTACCCAGAACTGTTTCACGAACCTCGCCGAGTTCAAACATTTAATTCAAACAGGAATTAGTACAATCAGAATCAGCATCATCAAAGGCCATCACATAATTTCCATAATTTCCCACCCAGACCAATGCCAAAACCATTCCCTAAACCAGAACCAATGGACGTGGACCAGTCCATGCGTTCAAATATGGTAAATTACCAAAACCGACAACAATTAAATCAATTCCCCCGAAAAAAAACGCCACAATCGAACTCAGTGCAAGCTAAGGTTCCCAATAAATATCAACGTGTGTTCAACATAGAAAATTCAAACGACCAAACGACAAACGAAACAGACCAGAACTTAGAACAATACAATGAACAGGTGTCCCAAGACCAACAATTCGACCAATCCTTGACTGATCACGTTGACCAACAAGACGATCCTAGCTTAGCTCCTCCAGAAACACTTGCAGACATTTATTTTTTAGATTAAAGCGTTCTTCATTACCATATTTCGAGAAGGTAATGAAGAACGGAGAAGTTTTAAAATTTTTGATTGATACTGGCTCTAATAAAAATTATATTCAACCTCGATTAATTAGAAACCCCATTCCAAACGATAAAGCTTTTTTCGCCAATTCCGTGGGCGGTAACGTTAAAATTACTCATCACAGCGTAATTGATATTTTTGGCGAAAATTCGAAAAAAATAAAATTCTTTATTCTTCCTAACCTCAGTTCGTTCAACGGCATAATTGGCAACGACACTCTGAAAGACCTCAACGCAATTATTCACACCAATAACAATTTTATGACCATTGATCCAGGAATTAGAATCCCACTCAAACAATACTCGTCTGAATCCATAAATTCAATAAATTTGCGAACTTCCCATTTAACTACGAATACTCGTGATCAGCTTTACCAGATTATCAAAGCCTGCCCAAATTTATTTTCTGATCCTGATGAGAAACTTACATACACCTCCGTTATAAAAGGAGAAATTCGCACTTCCACAAGCGACCCTGTCTACTCTAAATCATACCCTTATCCTTTGGCCCTTAAAAGCGAAGTTGAGAGTCAGATTAAAAAACTACTTGATGACGGAATAATTCGACCATCCCAATCACCATACAATTCTCCAATATGGATTGTCCCAAAAAAATTGGATGCATCTGGAAAAAAGAAATATCGGCTTGTTATTGACTACCGCAAGCTTAATACTGTCACTATACCAGACAGATACCCTATTCCTGAAATTTCGGAAGTTCTCACCAACTTAGGAAAAATCGATGGTTCACAGTTCTCGATCTGAAGAGTGGTTTTCATCAGATACCCTTGAAAGAGATTGACATCGAAAAAACAGCATTTTCTGTTAACAACGGTAAATATGAATTTACACGTCTTCCCTTCGGCCTGAAAAATGCACCTTCTATTTTTCAAAGAACTCTTGACGACATTCTACGAGGGCATATTGGAATTCATTGCTACGTTTACATAGATGATATTATCATCTTTGGTAAATCGGAAGAAGAACATTTTCAAAACTTAAGCGTAATATTCAGAACTATCGAAAAAGCAAACATGAAAGTCCAACTCGATAAATGCGAGTTTCTACAATCGGAAATCGAGTTTCGTCATCTCTCAAGATGGTATTAAAACCAACCCGAAGAAGGTAGAGACCATAATTAACATACCTCCACCAAAAACTTTAAAAGACTTAAGATCATTTCTTGGCATGTCAGGCTTTTACAGACGCTTCATCCGTGATTACGCTAAATTCGCAAAACCTCTGACAGCCCTTTTAAGAGGGGAAGATGGACATGTGTCCAAGAATCTATCAAAAAATAAAGTAATCCATTTAAATTCTGACGCACTCGCAGCTTTCAAAAAAATCAAGAGTGCTTTGGCATCTAAGGAAGTTCTGCAGGTCCACCCAAACTTTGACAAAGATTTCGAATTGACTACGGATGCCTCAAACTATGAACTTGGTGCAGTCCTGTCACAAGAAAGTAAACCTATCACCTTTATTTCAAGAACTCTCAGCAAGGCTGAAGAAAATTATGCAACCAACGAAAAAGAAATGTTGGCCATAATTTGGGCATTGAACTCTCTACGGAATTTTCTTTACGGAGCAAAAAAAGTGAAAATCTTCACTGATCACCAACCGTTGACCTATGCGTTAAGCAACAAAAATACCAACGCTAAAATGAAAAGATGGAAAGCGATTTTGGAAGAATACAACTATGAGCTAAAATATAAGCCTGGGAAAACAAACGTTGTGGCAGACAGTTAGTCTAGACCACCTGTAAACACTAACGTTAATTCAATGACCATGACACAACATAGTGCCGAAAGTTCACCACAAAATCTTATCCCCGCGGTGGAAATCCCAATCAACGCCTTTCGCAACCAAATTTTTCTTAAATTGGGTAATGAAGACAGCTACCAGCTACAAATTCCTTTTGAAGGCTATCATAGGCATATTTTCATAAAACAGTCCTACACGGACGCCGATGTTCTCAAAATTTTTAAGAGATATCTAAATCCTCATACAATTAATGGTCTCTCGACCCCCGAAAACGTCATGGGTCAAATTCAAGAAATTTACCCCTCATACTTCAAAAACTACCGAATTCGATTTAGCCAAAAACTCGTTGAAGATTTACCCAATGAAACCGATCAGGAAGAAAAAATTTTGAAAATCCATCGAAGAGCTCATCGTAATGCAGAAGAAAACAGAATTCAACTTCTAGAAAACTTTTACTTCCCTAGGATGAGTGCCAAAATCAAGAGGCTTATCAAACAATGTAAAACGTGCAAAGAAAATAAATATGATAGGCACCCAAACAAATTAAACATTAATGCAACTCCTATTCCTTCATACCCAGGACATACAGTCCACATCGACATATTTTCTACAGAAAAGTATTTAGTTCTTACTGCAATCGATAAACTTACCAAACTAGCCCAAACAAGATTGATCAACTCTCGATCGATAGAGGATGTAAGGCAACCTTTGAGGGACATTCTTTTTCACTTCTCTGTCCCCGTTAATGTCGTGATTGACCATGAAAAATCTCTCAACTCTGCTTCCATAACCTCTACGATGGAAGACGAGTTAAAAATCTCTGTGTTCAAAACTCCTCCTTACAAAAGCGAAGCGAATGGGCAAATTGAACGCTTTCACTCGACTCTTTCAGAAATAATGAGATGTTTAAAATCCGACACAACTCCTCGATCCTTTAAAGAACTGTTGAAAAGGGCCACTAATGAATACAATCACACAGTGCATTCAACAACAAAGAAAAAGCCTGTCGAACTCTATTTTGGACGTTGTAGTAGAATTACCCCTGAAGAATTTGGGAAAAGTAGACTCGATAATATAGAGAAATTAAAACAAAAACAAAACAAAGATAAGGATTACCATAACCAGAAACGAAAACCCCCCAAAGAATACGCGATTGGAGAAACTATTTACGTCAAACACAATAAGAGAATCGGATCCAAACTAACTGTTAGATATGTCGAAGAAAAAGTTAAAGATAATAAGAACACCACCGTTGTCACAGAATCAGGGAAAATAGTTCACAAAAGTAACATTAGAAATTAATTTTCAAGTTTATATTCCACCTTGCAAGGGGAGAAGTACAAATTCTGGACTATACCAACTCACAAATCATAACACTACAAACAGGACGAGCAAAAATTCGGATTGGAAATTTTAAAATAATACATGACATTGACTTAGGACAATTCGACGAAATCATAAAGGACATAACAAACACCCTGAAAAATGAAGTCACTGACTCACATGCCTTATTCCCATTCCTTAACCATGAGTTACTTCAAATCCAAGAACTTCTGGATGACCTAAAACCTAAATCAATTAAAAAACGATCTTTAGATTTCATAGGATCTGCTTGGAAATGGATTGCGGGTAAACCCGACCATGAAGACTTTGTCACAATCAAAGAAAAGATAAATGATTCCTTAGTTAATAATAATAAACAAGTTATAATAAATAGAGCCCTAAATGAAAGAATGAACAACTTAACACATCTAACTAATAACCTTTAAGCATTTATAAAAAATAATAAGAATTTTAAACATGATTTTATACTAAGTCTGCAGTACAGAATAAAATTCATTAAAGAAGAACTTATAAATATAAAATACGCCATACATTGGGCAAAATCAAGAATAGTGAATACTATGTTACTATCAAGGAATGAAATAAAATAAGCATTGAATATTTTGGACAAAGAAAATTTACCATACCACACATCCGAGGAAGCATTAGAGTTTGCCAAAATAATTATAACAAATAGATTGTCATTACTCTACATAATCAATATCCCCATTACAGAAAATGATAATTTCGATAAATTTATTGTAAAACCCATAAGGAAAAATAACATTTTAAGGGACATTCCCTACAAAGAAATATTAAGAAATAAAGAAAAATTGTATGCCATAAACGGAAATTGCGATGTTTACAATAACCTTACCATTTGTAACCAAATTAATTTGTTAGATTTAAGGAAGTCATGTTGTATCGCTAATATTTTAAATAGTTTAGAATCGACTTGCAACACTGTAAATAATCAGCACATACCTAAAATCGATGAAATAGCTACGGGAATACTACTCCTAAACGACTACAATGGTACCATCAGTTTTGACAATAGTTCCCAAATTCTAATTGGTACGTTTGTAATAAAATTTCATAACGCCACAATTAAAGTTGACGAAAAATCATTCTCTTCAAACGAGGTGTCTAATATCAAACCTATGCCAGCAATTCTTCAACCTACCCCCTATGAAAAGCGACTTCGAGAAATACTCTCGCTAGAAATGATAAACGATCTTCATATCGACAACACCAAAAAAATTAAATTGTTAGAAAAAAGAAACAATGTTCAAGAATGGACCACATATGGACTAACCACAATAAGCATAGCTGCCTTAGTTATCCTTTCCATTATTAAAATTCTTTTTCGAAAACAAACCCGAATTCAAGTCAACCAATCAACCGAAAATGGGAACCCCACTGCACAACAACCTACTACGATAACGGTACCATCTTTTTTCTACAAATCCCCCGCAAGAAAATTTATGAAAGACCATGATCCTAACGACCGAGGACGCTCGTATCTAAGAAGGGAGGAGTTAACGACAAATTCACGGTTCCAATGCAAATCAGATTCCCAGACATAACATGACACCGAAAAATACCGTTCCCAGGAACGTGGAAAAACAACATTCTGATAAGTAGAAGTTTCCCACAGATAAGTGCTGATTATACAAAAATTATTATCATAAATAGAATAAAGTCTAGGCTAGTCTAAATTTGTGTTTTGGAAAGTCAACATCAAAAAATAAAGTTTGATTTTAAACAAAAATTTCGTTTATTTTAATTGAATTAAAATTAGAAAATTTAACATATATACTCAACAAGAAGAAAAACGTTTTCACGTCAATAAGATAAATGTTCCAAACATGGTCGTCATGGTAAAAAAAAATGTAAATCTACAGTTTGTGTTTGTGGAATCTGTGCTGAATAGCATTCTACTAAGGATTGCAAAAATGTTAATAATGTTAAATCAGGCAATGGATTACAACAAGAAATTTAACAAAAATCACCGAGCCGACAACAGAACTAATTGTGAATCTTCAATTTTTACTTTCAAGTCTTGTATCAAGAAAATCGAGTACCCTTTTCATCTTCTCAATGGAGCTTAATGAAAAATGTCTTTTGAATTCAACAGTATCAAGTTTTAAATTTATGGAATTATTTATTTTTCTCCTTATTTAGTTATTTAGTGTTACCTACATATACAAACCTTCTTCAACTGCGTTCTTTGTCAATAGTTAAAATAATCTATCTTCCTTTTATATTAATCAAATTGTATGGTGCTATTTGTGGTTTCTGTCACTTATCTAGTATTTCAATTTAAATGTCTCTCTACATAACTGAAGATGATAATATACAAATTAAATTAGATTTTACTACTTTGGATACACTTAATGAAAGTATCAGTGATTACAAATGGACGGTACTTTATGTAAATATTAGGAGATTAAATATAAATGTTGTTCTCCTTAAGTCTTACTTAGACGGTTTGAATTTACAACCGCAAATTATTGTGTGTTCTGAAGCCTGGATATTGGATAACCCAGAACATTATACTAACAATAATTATTGCTAGTATGCATACTGCATATTTTTTGTATACTGTATACTGTATACTGTATATGTTGATGTTATGTTTTATGTCTTTCTTAAGTTATAGATTTTTGATGCTTAGCAGTCATCCTTTGATAATACCGTAAGTTGAAAAGCTTCCCAAAAATCTTTGGCTGTTTCAAATAAGTTGTTACTAATGTTTGGCTAAAAATTTTCGCCGTAAAATGGATAATAAATTTAAAGTATGAATAGTGCTCAATAAGAGAATGAAAAATAAACTAAAGACAACCATCCAAGCACTTCTTCAAAAAGACCCAATTTTGAAAATATTACTACACCTTACAACACCTATTAACCTTAAAGTTACAAGAAAATTTAAATATAGTAGTCATAAGAAATCGAAATTTGTCCTTTGTTCGGTGCCAACAATGAAACAAATAAGGATTTAAGGATTGCCGGTTGAAACTCAAACACAACAGGTTAACTTTTTACTTAAACTTCGATTAGTCCCGACTACTTATCTAAATTATGTTAGCTTATATACATTTTCTGAATGTCAATTTTTTATGGCACAGTAATGTTTGAGGGTTTAACCCGATCCGATACGGCACATCAACACTACGCCCACGTTAGTCGTGTAAATTTGTTTTCAGCGAATTTGTTGAAAAATATTGCGTTCTTCTACTTACAAAAAAAGTTAAGATTGTATCACAGACAAAATAATTTACCAGATGTCGCGATCCCATGCGACTCTGGACCGAATTTTTTCCAACATCACACACGTAACAGTAGACAAAAGATGCATGGGCCGTATGCGTCTTTGACCGGCTTTAACGTTTCAAGAACGCGAATTTTTCTTCTAGTTGATGTTTGATTGTCAAATAGGGAATGAGTGATCACAATAATCAAGCACTTTTTACAATGTACAACATTATCCTTATTACCACCTTCACACCATACCCTTCCCCCCCCCCCCTTACACCCCATCCGATGAAAATGTATACTTGCAACTGTCTGCTTTATTAGATTCACTGATTGACTCCTCTGCTGATAAGGATCATATACAGAAATACAGTCCCGGAAATCAGGATACGTTCAGGTGTTTTTTTATGATATTTTCGTACACAGAATATAGTTTGGGCCGCTGATTCGGAGACCAAATATTTTACGGCTACATGCCTCTCCGGATCGTCTTAATCTACATTTATTGACTCTATGACCCTATCTCCTCTAACTACTTATTCCAGATTAACCCGGTCAAAAATTCGAACCAGCGTTTGCTCGACCTGGTTTTTTCCAATGACTCGAGTAGCGTGAATATCTTCCCCAGCAGAAATTTTCTCTGCGACGTTAATCAGCATCACCCACCTCTCACCATTAATGTCACTCTTACTACGCCCACCCATTCTAATTGCCTTCCTTTGCCGCCGCGCTTTAACTTTCGCCGAACTTACTTTCACCTTCTGTCGGCTAGTCTTAATACCTTCTGCCATGATAGAGTATACCAGGACCACTGCTTCCAAAACTCCGTCAACTCTTTCTACGCAGCCTTACCCGAATCCATCTCTACCTCAAATCCATTCTCTCCTCCTTCTCGCCCACACTCCTCGCCCCCTTGGTACTCCAGTGAAGTTGAATCTCTGAGGAATACGAGTAACGTTTACTGAAAAAAATATCTTCGCTCCGGTGCTCATGATGACTATGAAAGCTTTTGTGCTTCTTATAGTGACTTTGTTTCGTTGGTCAATGTTCAGTATAGCAGATATCTATCGTTGGTGCTATTTAACCTTACCGCCAACCGCCAGCTATTTTTCTCCTTCGTGAACTCTAAAAGGAAACGCAAAGGAGACTCCTATCCACAGTCCACAGTCACGGCTCTCAATCCTGCCCCGTTTTCCTTACCTTCGAACTGCCCTGATCTCCTTATCACTGAGGAGGAAGTCCCAGTAGAGCGATCACGCCTCAAGGATGATTTCTCTCCCGGTCCTGACGGTATTTCCCCTATTATACTTAAAAGAAGTGCATCTTTGCTTGCTCCTCCTTTAACCAAACTTTTTGACTCCTCCATCCAATCAGGAAATTTTCCAGAGTGCTGGAAGGTCGGATTCTTGATTCCGATTTATAAGAAAGGATCTAAGACGGAGGCATCGACTTATAGACCAATTGCCAAATTTTCCGCCATTCCTTAAACCTTTGAAAAAAGCCTTTCCGTGAAACTTTATCTCTTCCTCTCGTCCTTTATCTCTCCAGCATGGTTTTCTTAAAAGAAGATCCACCGTTACCAACCTTGTGCATTTTACCTCATACACCACTAGTGCTCTTGAATGTGGTGAAGCTATCGACGCAATCTTTACTGACATGAGTAAAGCTTTAGACAGCATTCCTCATAACCTGATTGTATTAAAGCTCAGGTTGGCTGGTTGCTTAGACTCCTTCCTCGAGAAGGATTAGTTCCTACCTTCGTAATAGGACCTACCGTGACCTTTTTAGTTCCTCCCTTTCTCATAGTACCACTGCGTCATCCGGTGTTCCTCAAGGTAGCCACATTGGCCCACTACTTCTTATAGCTGCTACAAATGACGTTCATAGGGTCGTCTGGTACTCCGAAATTCTCACATTTGCAGATGACACCAAAATATTCAAATCCGCCCAGCCGATAATCTTGAGCTTCAAAAGGACGTTAATCGTGTATCACTATGGTGCTCTTAAAGCAATCTTAGAACCAGTATCGCAAAGTGTAAATACGTCTGCTTCCATCGGAAGCGGAACTATGTTCCTCAAACTTTCTTTATAAATGGCTTCACAGTTGGGTTAGTGAACTGCATCCTAGATCTGGGAGTTCTCCTTGATTCAAGGCTCTCATTTCATGAGGGCAAAAATTTCGTAGTAAGAAAAGCTGGTGTTATGTTGGGCTTCGTATCAAGGTGTTCTAAGGAATTCGCTGACCCTTACACACGTAAAACCCTCTTTACCACCTTCGTTCGCCCGATACTTGAATATGCTTCCCAAGTCTGGTCGCCATATCACCAGATCCATATCAGGCGAGTTAAGGCTGTTCAGAAGCTCTTCCTCCGATTTGCTTTTAATTTACTCCATTGGTTCGATCCCACTCACCTTCCCCCATATCCCGACCGCCTTAAACTTATTAACATGCAATCCCTCTCTGGACGCCGTGTTATGGCTGATTTATCTTTCATGCACGGTATCGTCCAGGGACATATTTTCGCTCCATATATACACGATCAGGTTGTCCTGCGCTCTAGCGGCAGAAACCTCAGGTCCAACGGCTCGTTCTTCCTCAGCTTCCATCACAAAGACTTTGGTAGGATGAAGCCCGTTACCCGCATTATAAGGGTTTATTGCCGGGCTGCCCCTCTCCTGCGGGTCATGCATGGCAAAGGCAACGTTCGTTTGGTTTTCCGGATGTGCGTCGATGAAATCTCCTCCCAATAATAACATTTAATACATTTAATGCACTTTTGCGTCATTTCACTTTCTCACACTAATAATTTGTTTTAATTAAGTTAAGTTGAGTAATTTTTTGTATTCTTCTTGCGTATATCACACTTTATTTTATTTTATTTTATATATTTTTTCATCTTTTGTTTCTTTATTTTCTTTTCTATTCTTGTATTGTTTGCTTCCGTTTTTCTTAACTATTAATAACTTGTATTTAGTTATATATAAATAAAGAAATAAATAAATACAAAGATAATAGGAAAGGGTGCTGAAACGAAATTTCGCGGATGAAACACAATGTACATGTACACACAATGCACACAATATTGAGGTTCTGAAAAAAAAAAACAAAAACAAAACAAAAACCAACAAAAATCGTTCATACGTGTACCAATAGAGAGTAAAATTTACTCCCGTACACGTAAATAAACTCAAAAATGTCTCTTTTCTGAGTAGAAAACGAAAATTTTTGTGTGTAATAGAATTTTTTATTTATTTGAAGAAAAAATATACAAATTGAATTTCCAATATATTATTACTCCAATATTAAATTGCAAAATTTTTCCGAAAAACGCGAGATTTTGCATTTACGAATTTAAATCGGAATTTTATCATATATCAAAACACACCGTTAAAAACTCAATTCCGAGAAAAAAAATATATCAAAAAATGTTAGGAAATTTTGAAATAATGGAGGTAGGTCATACATATGAACCCGGTAGGAAGCTTCGTTCAGCCCCCAGGAGCAAATAATCGTGAAAAACTCAAAATCTGAATTTTACCGATTTTGCAACCTTGTGAAGGCACAATTTAAAAACCAATTTAGAGAAAAATGACAATTATGTATTTGATTAAGAGTAAGACTTAAAGCGTCTCAGTCTCATCAACATTTATTCACATTTAACGTGAATTAACTCTTTTCTCACAAGGATACAAAAAAGGAATCCGCTTTTACTATTTGTGTTAGATTGAAATAAAAACACATTTAGATTAATTTGTTTATTTATTTGATTTATTGTATAAGCAATCACTTAATTTAACTTCACTTTTAATCTAATTTTCTTTCCAAACTAAAGCCTTCACTAATTTTTTTAAAATCCGTACTTTTCTCTCCAAATATAAAAAACTGGACTGACTGACTGAATGAATCTTTATCAGAACCAAGACTCATTTCTCAAAACCGTGCAGAATGCAAAGATTCCACGTTCCCATGTAAACTAAAACGTTTCCACAATTCTGAAGAAATCATCTTTTGTCTACACAGGTCGGGTTGCCACATTTTTCACACCGGTTTTGAGAGTTGAAAAATTTAATTTTTAAATAACGAAAAATGTGATAAGAATCACATTTTTCGAAACGTGATTTTAACAACAACAATTTAATAAAATGGGAGGGATTTTGGGGATAATTGAGCTTCTACGGATTGATTTTGCCGTAATTTTGTTTTGTTATACGTAACTCGACCCTCCTCAAGATTCGAGTCCCTGCGAATCATTTCTAATTCCGTGATTTTTGGTCTACATTTCAAGTTAAAATACAAAACTATAATAATTATTAAAACTATGATCGAGACATCTGTTATAAATGATATCCAGGTGGCTTTTTTCCTATCGTATTCTAATAATCTTATTTCTTTATTATTTTCTAAGTTCAAATCATGTATTTGGTTGATCGTTACATTTTGAAATTTCTTGTTTTCTATTTCTTTAATTACATTGGGTAATAGTAACGTTTCTCTATGTGCAATATATTCATTTGAAAAGGTAAAATTTTGAATTTTAACTGTACAGTTTTTAAATTTTATTATGTTGTGAGTCTGAATTTCAAGATCATGATTATTACAGTTATGTACTAATTTTGTTTTGTTTAAATTTTTTGTAATAATTACATCTTAATTAATCTTAATGATATTGGGCTTACTATTATTCGTCATTTTACAATTTTGCATAGAATTTTTTAGGATTTGTCCGATACATTTTTCTTTTACAACTTTTAATTTTCTAATTTCTAGGCGTTCTTCAAAATAAAATACATCATTCTTGTGTATAATGATATTTTTTATATGTGTGTCTAATTCTAGTTTATCTTTTGTAGGGAGTGGAACGACATTTGTCTCATAATAATTCTCTGATGAAAATTTAGGAATTTGAATGAAAATTAGCAATTTTTCTTTAAATTGTGCAACAGCAGTTTTAATGTATTTAAGATGGTTAATTGTTAGATTATATTCATGTATTTCTTCTGTAGTCATGATGTTTCGACTTAGGATTCCTAATCTACAATGCAAAACTATGTCCTCTACTTTTAAAAGTTTAGTTAATAAAAATCTTAGGTTTTGCATCTTGTTTGTTATTTGTGTTATTTCAAAAGTTTTTTATTTTGGTTTACTCAAACCGTAGGAAGTGGTTTTTTACAGGTTCTTGAAAAATAGTATTTTAATTTATAGATAGTATTTTAATTTTAAATCATGGGACAGGAAAGATTCCGGGAATCAGAAATTGGACAATTTTCTTGAGGTTTTTAGGGTACTTTTCCGTTAAAATTTTGAATTTTCAACGGTTTTATGCCCGTTGCGGCTAAACGCAGCGCCCTAGGGTGTTCGTATGTATGACCGACCCCCATTATTTTGTCATTTTCTACCTTTTTGTCATACATGATTTTTCTCTAAATTCTGTTTTTAAAGATATACATACAAACGATCGGAAAACTGATAAAACTCAGATTTTGAATTTTTAACAGTTTTTTGCCCGTAGCGGCTAAATTATGTACTTAAAGGGTTTCATATGTATAAAGACCCCATTATTTTGACTTTTCACATCTTTTTGTCCTATATTATTTTTCTCTAAATGGAGTTTTTAAACGTGTACATACAAAAGATGGGAAAATTTCTAAAATTCAGATTTTGGACATTTAATGGTTTTTTGCTCGTAGCGGCTAAACGAGGCATCCTAGGGAGCTCATATGTATAACCGACCCCCCTTATTTTGATATTTTCTACCTCTTTTTCATACATCATTTTTCTCTAAATTGAGTTTAAAGATATGCATACAAAAGATGTTGAAAGTGATAAAATTCAAATTTTGAATTTTCAACAATTTTTTGGCCGTAGGGGCCAAACGAAGTATCCCACGGTGTTTATATGTATGACCGACCCCAATTATTTTGACATTTCCCGCATTTTTGTCAAACATTAATTTCCTCTACTGTGAGGTTTTATAAACATGTTCATATCCAAAATTACGATTCTAGCTAATAATTTTGTAAATCATTGAAATCTGATAGTAAAGATGATTCAATGGATTACTGAAAATTGTTTCATATCTTCAATATATGCAAGAAATGAAGCCTTATGACCATCTGATGCGTTTTATGTTCGCCTATCGCATCGGATGGGCTGAAGATCGGTTGTTCGAAGATGAACATTTTTACTGTAAAATTATCTTCTCTGATGAAGCTCATTTCCACCGTGGAGGCTATTTCAATAAGCGAAATTGTCGCCCTCAGAGCCGCCCTCAGGGTCAATGGCGAGCGTTACAGAGCCATGTTAAATGGATTTTAGTTTCCACAAATTGACGAGTGTTACATGGACGGAATTTGGTACCAACAGGACTGGGCTGCGACACAGCCAACGATACAATCGATCTCTTGCGCACCTCTTTTGAACATCGAATAATAAAGCGAAATTCTGATTCGAATTGGGCGCCTCAGAGCTGTGATTTGAACCCATTAGACTATTTTTTGTGGGGATCTATTAAGGATATATGTTACGCTTATCTTCCAGAGACGATTGAGTCCTAGAAACACGAAATTGAAGTTGCCATTCATGAGATTGAAGCCCAAACAATCGAAATGTACTGAATAATTGGATTGATCCGATGGGGTACTGTAAGGCCAGCCTTGGCAGTCATTTCAATGATGTTTTGTTTCACTCGTTAATGGAAATGTTCACTCTTTCTAACAAAGTTATAGTTTTGGACAAATATTCATTAGTTTTTTTATATCCGATTCAAATTCCAAATCGTATATGGCCCACCCTTTATCTCTTGATTTTCTCTCACTGAAGGTAATGAAGAGATAGAATAACAAACAAGAAATGGCCAATAAATCAGTGTTTAGGGCTAGAATTGTAATACACATATTTTCTTCATTAAAACCAAGTCAACACACATGGTATCGACTTGAACCAATTGCTACCAATTATTACATTACCACATGTAAGAGGGCTTTTTATATGTCCGAGAGTGTTTCTGGACTTTGTATACGTAGGAAGTTTCAAGTCGAGTAGCTCCAAGGTCAACTTTTGATAACATAGATTTGTAAGTGATAGGGTTAATAAAAATGGATAAACAAATCATTGTTTATACTTGTACTTTGGCAAATTTTTGCTGGGCATGGAGCATAGGGTCATTTTTGTAGATTCAGCAAAAATGATGGTGGTCCAAGACATGATTCTTTTGGTTCATTCTTTAGTTGATTTCAGACTACACAGTGGAAAGAATTAAAGTTGAAGTTTATAATTTTAAAGTTAAATCATAAAAGTTTATAAGGTGAATTAAATTTAAACAGGTGAGTCCTCTCACTAAGTTTAAGATTATGTGTGAGTCTTTTCACTAGCTGTTGGTTTCAATATGAGTTCACTCGCAGAGTTTTGACGATTCATTGGTGAAAGTGGGTATAGATGAAATAGTTGTTTAGGTGTTATGCGATCAACAGGTGTGACCTTAGATAATGATGGATTATTTGAAGGTGTGCAATCTTTTCCACGAGTCAGGTCAGGTTGGTGTTCTCCTGCACCTGATATAAAGTTTAGTTGTTCCTATTGGGTTGGTGTTCTCCCATAGGCTTTATTGATAGTCATGTGGTTGGTTTTCTCCTCATGAACATATAAGTTTGCTTTTAATTTGTGTTCACACTTGCGAACCGAATGGGAATGTATGTGTTTTGCTAAACATAATGATAAATTTATTAAAAATACGGTGAAGATCCCTACAATGAGGTGTGTGTTTGGTGTTCTCCCACATCCGGACGGTTGGTTGGTGTTCTCCACTGTCCTAGAACAAAATTGCTGCCGATGGGTTGGTGTTCTCCCATCAGATGGTGGTTTTAGGGTTCTACATCGTTAATTGCGTTGTTTTCTGAAAATGATAGTCTCTTCACGATGCATACAAATAGAGAAGTGTTGGTGCATCTTAAACTTATAGTGGATTTGTATTTTCAGAGGTGGCGCTTTTATTTAATCACCACGTGACCAGCATCCATGTCAAAAGTGACTTGAATCCTGACAGGTTTCAGTTTTAAAACTAATTTAAATTGAATATGAACATTTTTTTTGTTGTAATTTTGAATATCATTATTATACACAGATGACTATGAAGCAGAGTGTCTATATATCGACCGCTCAGCTCAATTTTGTGTGCGACTTCGCGAACGCCACCTAGTCTTATGCGTCGACGAAATATGAAACCTTTGTAACCAAACTCCTCCTAGACCGTTTGATCAATCGATCTGAAATTTTACATACTAATAGTATTTTCGACGGTGAGTGCTAACATCTAATTTTTGTTACTAAATTCCCGAAAAAAATCACTAGGGGTAGGCTTCTTAGTTAACTATTTTTCTAATGAACGAACCAAAATTAGTGCAAAAGTTTGTGTCATGGAAATCTAAATTTAGTTTTTATGTATTAAGAACGATCAATGCGTTATTTTGCAAGAATTTCAAAATATACGGCAAACGAATTACCATTTTGACAAAAAATAGCTGTCTTTGTAACAATAAACGTTAGTTTACTTGCATAAATGAAGCTATGGTATTGATCTAAGGTAATTAGTTTTCGCGTGTTCGAACCAGAATTAGCTTTGACATAAAGATCCTAGCACAGGCACCTGATTGTTTCAGGAGCTTTCGCCAATTCGCTGTGGGGAATCGGAAACTTTGAAGAGAAAATTTATTTTGGTTTACTCAAACCGTAGCAAGTGGATTTTTACAGGTTCATGAAAAATAAAACGTTTATTTATGAATTTTAAATCCCAGGACAGCAAGCATTCCAGGAATCAGAAAATGGACAATATTCTTCAGGTTTTGAGTGTACTTTTCCGATAAAATTTTGAATTTTCAACGGTTTTTTGCCCGTAGCGGCTAAACTATGTACTTAAAAGGTTTCATATGTATGAACGACCCCCATTATTTTGACTTTTCACATCTTTTTGTCACACATTATTTTTCTCTAAATGGAGTTTTTAAACGTGTACATACAAAAGATGGGAAAATTTATAAAATTCAGATTTTGGACATTTAATGGTTTTTTGCTCGTAGCGGCTAAACGAGGCATCCAAGGGAGCTCATATGTATAACCGACCCCCCTTATTTTTATATTTTCTACCTCTTTTTCAAAAATCATTTTTCTCTAAATTGAGGTTAAAGATGTGCATACAAAAGATTGTTAAAGTGATTAAATTCAAATTTTGAATTTTCAACAGTTTTTTCAAATTCAACAGTGTAGAGGAAATAATAATTTATAAACTATAATTAAATTGGGCTCACAATAGGATTAGAACTAAGATAGAAAATACAGGCAGAGGCATCTAACATTTGGAATACAAACTACCGTATATTTGGAGTTTGATAGGCATAATGACTTTCATGAGCTAACAGAAAATTTGTCTTGTGTTTGACATTTACAAAGTGGGACGCTTTTACGCTTGAACAAAGTTGGGAATTATTGAAAACTTACTTCAACACTGGTGAGTTATCTACGGAAACCATAAGAAATTTACGGAAAAAATTTTCCTTCCAATCGATTGATCAGTCAGTGAAGCGAGTTTGTGAAACCGGTTCGTTATTGGACAAAACAACCCGTTCCCGTTTTCATCCAGTGCGCACACCCGAAAACATTGCTGCGGTTTCGCACAGTGTGCATGAACATCCATCAACACAATTTCGTCATCGTTCTCAGGAACCGAACATTTCTCGCACTTGTCTGATGAGAATTTTGGCTACAAACAAGAGTGCAAGAAATGAAGCCTCATGACCATCTGATGCGTCTTATGTTCGCCTACCGCATCGGATGGGCTGAAGACCGTTTGGTTGAAGATGAACTTTTTTACCGAAAAATTATCTTTTCCGATGAAGCTCATTTCCACCGTGGAGGCTATTTCAATAAGCGAAATTGCCGCCCTAAGAGCCGCCCTCAGGCTCAACGGCAGGCGTTACAGAGCCATGTTAAATGGATTTCAGTTTCCACAAATTGAAGAGTGTTACATGGACGGAATTTTCTTCCAACAGGACGGGGCTGCGACACAGCCAACGATACAATCGATCTTTTGCGCACCGCTTTTGAACATCGAATAATAAAGCGAAATTCTGATCCGAATTGGGCACCTCAGAGCTGTGATTTGACAAAACAACCCGTTCCCGTTTTCGTCCAATGCGCACAACCGAAAACATTGCTGCGGTTTCGCACAGCGTGCATGAACATCCATCAACACCAATTCGTCATCGTTCTCAGGAACTGAACATTTCTCGCACTTGTCTGATGAGAATTTTGGCTACAAACAAGAGTGCAAGAAATGAAGCCTCATGACCATCTGATGCGTCTTATGTTCGCCTATCGCATCGGATGGGCTGAAGATCGTTTGGTTGAAGATAAACATTTTTACCGAAAAATTATCTTTTCCGATGAAGCTCATTTCCACCGTGGAGGCTATTTCAATAAGCGAAATTGCCGCCATAAAAGCCGCCCTCAGGGTCAATGGCGAGCGTTACAGAGCCATGTTAAATGGATTTTAGTTCCCACAAATTGAAGAGTGTTACATGGATGGAATTTGGTTCCAACAGGGCGGGGCTGCGACACAGCCAATGATACAATCGATCTTTTGCGCACCGCTTTTGAACATCGAATAATAAAGCGAAATTCTGATCCGAATTGGGCACCTCAGAGCTGTGATTTGAACCCATTAGACTATTTTTTGTGCGGTTCTATTAAGGATATATGTTACGCTTATCATCCAGAGACGAATTGAAGTTGCCATTCATAAGATTGAAGCCCAAACAATCGAAATGTACTGAAGAATTGGATTGATCCGATGGGGTACTGTAAGGCCAGCCTTGGCAGTCATTTGAATGATGTTGTGTTCTACTCGTAAATAGAAATGTTCAATCTTTCTAATAAAGTTATAGTTTTGGACAAATATTCATTAGTTTTTTTTTTATATCCGATTCAAATTCCAAATCGTATATGGCCCACGTTTTATCTCTTGAGTTTCTCTCACTGAAGGTAATGAAGAGATAGAATAAAAAACAAGAAATGGTCGATAAATCAGTGTTTATGGCTAGAATTGTAATACACATATATTTTACATTAAAACCACGTCAACACACATGGTATCGACTTGAACCAATTGCTACCAATTATTACATTACCACAGATGACTATAAGGCTGAGAGTCTATATATCAACCACTCAGCTCAATTTTGTGTCCGACTTCGTGAACGCCACCTAGTTTTAGTTGTCTGATTATTGACTGCATCTGCTAGAATATTCAAATTTTTATCGACGGTATTGAACTTGTCTTCAATTTCTGTTCTATCATCATCCATAGTACCACCTAACCATTTAAGAAATTTTCCGTGGAGGTTTATTAATCCTCGCTTTTCCCTTATGTGTGGTCTAAGCTCAAAAATTTTATCGCGAATTTCCTGGATGAGATTTAATATTGTTGTATCGTTCTCAAACTTCTTTATAACTAAATTTCTTAATGCTGAATGTAATGCTGCTTGGTAGTCGTTTAAATCTATGGTGTGTACGATTTCTACATAGCTATCGATCATTTCTAATTTGTTTGTTCTTAGAAGCAGATATCCGTTTTTCTCATGTATTTGGTTAATCTCAATTGTTTGGGATGCCGCTCCTGTTATAAGGGTGTCGTGTCCTCAGCCACATTCGGTTACTAGATCGGGAATTAATCTTTTATATTTCGGGATTCTTCCAAAAGGGTGCCGCTTTATCAAGCCATACCCATAATGGAAGGGAAAGGTAATTAATTAATCAAGGAGACTGGGAGTTTGGGTTCGATAAAAAATAAGTTTTTAAACTATACTTTTATTTTTGTTACTTTAAGTTACTTGAACAGATTACTTCTTATGACTAACTTACAATTTAAATTTCCGCGGTATATATCGAAATTTTGTGCTGCGGTCGTGGCTTAGGTAGTCACCTGAACTGTGGGAAAGTTCAGTGGATTTTTGTGGGAACGGAAATGATTGCCCAATCCATCCAGCGAGCGAAAAGTAGTTCGCTCGTTGAATTTGACACTTTTCGAAATTTGTGTCATGAGACTTGGTTCGCCGGATGCACGTCAAATTGGTGTCATGGGAATGACACCTGTGTAAGCTAATTTAAATTTTTATTTTAATTAAGTGCATTGATCCGTTTTTTCTTTCAGGTATCATTGCGTATTCCACAAGGGGTAATATGAGCATAAGTGTAATGAATTTTCCTGAAAATGAATAAGTCTAAGTAAAATGTTTTTTTCTCTTTAGGAATTTTTTATGGATTTTCTTTTTGTCTTCTAAAGTGAAATAATCTATTCCTATTTTCGTTATCTTTTGTTCTTTATATTTTGGTTTTAGTTTCCCTTTTGGAACCATGTTTGCAACATAATTTGGGTCTGTTTCTCTATCTATTATTTTGGAATTATATTTGTCTATCCTATTCTTTTGTCTAAGCACCATTTGGTTTTTAATTTCTTCGATTTCTTTCTCATCGAACTGGTAAGTATGTAAGTCGATGGGTTTCTTATAAGTAGAGGAACGGATGCTATTGTTATAATGAACATTCGCTGTAGTAACTAGATTAGATACAAGTTCATTGGGATTTTGGAATTTTAAAAGTCGCATATGCTCGTTAAGTGTTGCATGGAATTTTTCAATTTCGCTATTTCCTGTATGAGCATGTGCTGAGGTTAAATGAATCTGAATGTTCAAATTGTCGGCGAAGTCTTGTAATGGTTTAAATGATCCTCGTTCGTTATCTGATGTTATTACTTTAGGAGTGCCATTATTTGAAATGCAGGGTTCTAATGCTCTCTTAATTTCTTTCGGATTTCTGTGTTTCAAGGGATAAATCTGAACATGTTTGCTGAAACGAGCTAAAACTGTTAGATAAGGTTCCCCACGATAAGGATACCATATGTCTATACTTATTACTTCATGGGGACTATAAGGGATAGGTTTCATTTCCTGCTTCGGTCGCATAGGAGTCCTATCATATTTACATATATTATATACATTGCATTTATTGAAGACTTTCTGAATTTTCAATTTAAAATTTGGAAAATACCATTGACTTTTTATTTCCTCAGAAACTTCTTGAATACCTCTGTGATTATTTCTCTCATGCTCATCTTTAATTATGTTATATATTTCCTCGTTACTAGCATCTTTCAGAAATTTATTGCATTTTAATAATTTCAGATTATTTTTCCGATCCCTAAGTTTAGCTACTTCTTGAAATTGTTTGAACATTTCTAGATAAGGGATATACAACCCTACTAATCCTTTATTTGGTACGTGATTCTTAATTATGTCCTCATAAAATTCTTTATAGCGATCCTGTATAATAAATTCCTTCCTAGTTCTTCTCGAATACAATTTTTTTATATGCATTTGGTTGCCATTTCCTTTTCTAATTATAATTTGCGTTCTAAAAATATTTGGATAAATGGATTTTCGGAGATAGGAATAAGTAGTAAATTGTCTTCCGGTGCGCTATGTACAGTAGCTGCATCAGATTCCACATAGTCTACTTCCATATCTTCATCTACATCAATATCTTCGACTTCCATTTCCCTAGTTTCATTAGTATTTATAACTGGGCGACTTAGAGCGTCTGCTACATGATTAGTCTTACCTTCAACGTAATCAATGTTATAATCATACTCTTCGAGGAATAATTTCCAACGTATTAATTTCTGATTGGGTTCTTTCAGGTTGTTCAACCATTTCAGAGGCCTGTGATCAGTAAAAATATCAAATTTCACCCCGTATAGATAAGGCCTAAAATATTTGCATGCCCAAACGATTGCCAGAAGTTCCTTTTCTATTGTAGAATAATTTATTTCTTGTTCATTTAGGGTACGCGAAGCATAACATACCGGATGTCCTTCTTGTTGTAAAACAGCTCCAATTGCATATTGGGAAGCATCAGTTGTGAGAGAAAATTTTTTTTCGAAATTCGGGTATTTAAGGATTGGTTCCGAAATTATTAGATTTTTCAAAATTTCGAAAGCCTCTATGTAATCTTCATCTATTGCATTAATTCTTTTTCCTTTTTTAAGACGTATAGTCATTGGTTTTGCTATTGAAGCAAAGTCTTTAATGAATTTTCTGTAAAAACCCACCAATCCAACAAATGACTTAATTTGCTTTTGCGTTTTTGGGATTTGAAAGTCAACGATTGATTTTATTTTACTAGGGTTTGGTTTGACACCATCTGTTGAGACAATATGCCCTAGATATTCAGTCTCCTTTTTTAAGAACTCACTTTTATCTAGTTGGACTTTGAGATTCACTTTTCGAAGGGCTTTGAATATTTTTTCTAAAGAAATAAGATGCTCCTCTAATGATGTGCTAAAGACGATAATATCGTCAAGATAAACAAAGCAAATTTTTCCAATATGTTCGTTAAGAACATTGTTCATCATGCGTTGGAAAGTTGCTGGTGCATTCTTCAATCCAAACGGCATGCGAAGAAATTCATAATGCCCAAGAGCGGTACTGAAAGCCGTTTTTTCAACATCATTGCTTTCAATTTAAATTTGGTGAAAACCCTTGGCAAGATCTAGTGTAGTGAAATACATACATCTTCCAAGTTTGTCTAAAATATCGTCGATTTTTGGCATAAGAAATTTGTCCGCTTTTGTTTTTTCATTTAATTTCCTTTAATCTACTACTATGCGCCATTTCTTTTCAGTTGAGGCATCGAGGAATAGGGGGATTCAAACGGTTGGATTATCTTCTGGTTCAGCATCTCTTGGATCTGTTTTTGGACTTCCTATTTGTGTATGTGAGGGTATTTGTAAGTTTTAGTGTACACGGGTAGATTATCGTCTGTATTAATTCTATGTTTTATTACATGAGTGAAACTTAAATCCGATCCTTTCCTATAAAAAATATCTGAATACTTTTTTATTAATTGAAGCAATTTTGTTCGCTCCTCAGTATTTAGATGTAATGTTCTTGTTTCTTGTTCGATGTTAGGGTATGGGATCGAGTGTAGGTTTTCATTAAAATTCACAATTTCGAATGTTTCAGGAGTGGATGTAAAAAATTCATTTGGTAAAGATTTCGCATTGTTTTTAGTCACATCACTTTTAGAAGTATCTTGGGAATACACTACAGTTTCTTTTAGATCTTTTTCATTAGGGTGCCAAAATAATTTCAATTCATGTCCATTTATTATAACTTTATTCTCTTCATAATTGATTATGGGTTTGATTATTCTAAGTATATTATTTCCCAACAAGCCATCAAAGAATGAATGAAAGTAAACCTCAGCGAATTGAATGAAGGTACTTTGTTTAGCATCAAATTCCTTAAAAATTGTTAACTGTGAATATTTCTTTTGATTTGATATCTTTGTTTCTAAACATAATTGTAAGAGAAGAGGACAGGGCTGTTTTATATTTAGGATGTATGATTCGACTATTCATTATACTCATAGATACGCCAGTATCTATCATCAATTTCATTTTTCTAACTGGTGTATCTATTAGGACATAAGTTATTCCGTAGTTTCGTTGTTTCCCGAGGCTATTAATGGAAAATCCTGATTAACGTTAACAGTATTCATTGATGTATCCATAGGTTCTGGTAGAGGATGTTGTCGAGTTTGTCGACTTCCTTCTCCAGGCATTCTATTATTTACACCAAAGTTAGATCTGTTATTCTGATTAAAGTTTCTGTAATTATTATTATTAAAATTTCTGTTGAATTTTCCAAAATCTCTATTATTATTTTGACGAGAATTATTAAAATTATTATAGGGTTTTCCATTGAAATTATCTCTACCGTTATTGGGATACTGATTATGTTGTTTTCTTTGTATATTTTGGTTATTACTCTGAGCGTTTTGATTATGGGAGTTATCATTATTTCTATTGTTTCTTCTAGAAAACAAGTGATCTGTCTCTCCCAATATTCTCTCGGCATTTTCTAAAGAATCTGGATTCCTTGCATGTAAACTGGTACTATGTGATTCTGGTAGGCCATTTATAAAAACTTTTAATGCTAATCTTTTATAATGTTCAATATCTCGATTAAGAATATTTGCATCTGCAGTTTCACTTTTTGCTTTGGAAATAAGATTTCATAGTTTGTATCTAATGTCATTCAAATATCCTAGTACATCATTATTATATTTTATAATGGTGCCCAAGCCATTATAGATTTGCTTTACTTTCTTCTTTTTTTTTGAACTTTTTGTTAAAATCGTCAATGATTTTCGCGGACTTTTATTAGAATTTTATTACTTTGTTCAGGTCTCTGACCAGCCTCTGCCAAAGTTTGAAGAGGCCTTTAGGCTTCGCGTGCTCCCCTGAACGAAATTGAATTATTATTAAAGGTTGACCCGTTGGCCAAACTCATGCGGAAATTATAGTTTTTATTGCATATTTATTTTTTTTCACTTTGTTTAATTATTTAAGGATATCCTGTCGTGTTGGACTATCCTATCGACTGCGCCAATTGTGTATTTGATTAAGAGTATCAACATTTATTCACATTTAATGAGAATTAACTATTTTCTCACAAAGATACAAAAAAGTTATCCGTTTTAATCACAAAGTGAAAATACAATTTTTACTATTTAAGTTAGATTGAAATAAAAACAAATTTAGATTAATTTGTTTATTTATTTGATTTATTGTATAAGAAATCACTTAATTTAACTTCACTTTTAATTTAATTTTCTTTCCAAACTAAAGCCTTCACTAATATTTTTAAAGTCCGTACTTTTCTCTCCAAATATAAAAACTGGACTGACTGACTGAATGAATCTTTATCAGAACCAAGACTCATTTCTCAAAACCGTGGGAGAATGCAAAGATTTCACGTTCCCATGTATACTAAAACGTTTCCACAATTCTGAAGAAAACATCTTTCGTCTACACAGGTCGGGTTTCCACATTTTTCACACCGGGTTGAGAGTTGAAAAATTTTAGTTTTAAATAACGAAAAATGTGATAAGAATCACATTTTTCGAAACGTGATTTTAACAACAACAATGTAATAAAATGTGAGGGATTTTGGGGATAATTGAGCCTCTACGGATTGATTTTGCAGTAATTTTCTTGTGTTATACGTAACTATGACGTATGAAAAGAAGTTAGAAAATGTGAAAATAGTGGCGGTTGGTCATACATATAAACACCGTAGGACGCTTCGTTTAGCCGCTACGGGCAAGAAACCGTTAAAAATTCAAATTTTCGCCGGAAAGGAAACTTTAAAACCGGAAGAAAATTGGTCAACTTCGGATACAATGTTAGGAAACTTTAGAAAAATAGGGGACTGTCATACATATGAACCTCGTAGGACGCTTCGTTTAGCTACTAGGAACAGAAAATCGTTAAAAATTCAAAATCTGAATTTTATCAATTTTTCGATCTTTTCAATGCACACATTTAAAACCTGAATTTAAAGAAAAATGATGTATGAAGGGAAGATAGGAAATGTCAAAATAGTGGGGGTTCGGCATACATATGAATCCCAAAGGACGCTTCGTTTAGCCGATACGGGCAAAAAACCGTAAAATATTCAAATTTTTGCTGGAAAAGTACCCTTAAAACCGGAAGAAAATTGGTCAAATAACGGTTAAGCAAAAAATAACGGTTCACTCATAAGCAAGTGAAGGTTGACGTTTTCGTATTCGAGATGGGCATAAGGAGATCCAAAAATAAATCAATCCCCATTTCCCTATCGAAAACCAAAGGACATGATGTCGCTTCCATCTCTAGTATAAATCCATGGATGGATTTCATATCAAGACAAAGTGTACTTTGCTTCTTAAAAAAAATAAATGAAGAGAGATCGTGCAACTAACAAAATGCCGAAATGTTCCCTCGAATACGTCTCATACTTACGAGAGAGGGAGTAACTGTTAACGATGCGATATTTTAATTGCACCATCTCTCTTCATTTATTGATCTTAAGCTTAAGCACTTAAGTCGACTTTCTTTTGGAATGAAAACCGTGCAAACTTTAAAACTTAAATATTTTCAAAAGTTTAAAACGATTTTTTTTAAAACTTTACACGAACACTCGGACAGTAATCCTCGTGCCAAATTCAATTAAAATCGATTTGGTGGATTACGAGTTTAGCCGCGACAAACATTTTCAAAAATATGTCTTTTTATATATATAAGATTATAATAATGGTAATATCAATGGTGCTGATGGTATGGTAATCTACGTAAGAAATTATGTGATTCATAATGTTAGCATAACTGAACATGATTCTCTTAAAGTAACAAATTGTACTGTATAAATAGGTGACAATGACTCATCACTAATCTCAGCTTTATATAGATGTCATGACTTTAGTAAGACTGATTTCATTAATGCTAGAACTGTCTGAAGAACTGTTAAATGCATCTTTTGTTCTTGGCTACATACTTCTTTTTAATTCTGTAACAAGAAATAACGATAGTGGTGGTACTTGCATAGACAACTTTTTAGCTGAACCTTATTTTGAACTTAGAGCTATTAAACACTCCCAATTATTTACAGATCACTATTCACTTAATATTGATGAAAAACTGCCTAATATGCCTGAATATCATTACAAATTAAACTTTAATAAATGACTTGCTTTATCAGATGGTATTGACTGGTCTAAGAATTGTGAATCAAATGACCTTGTTGATGCAGCTAATTCATTATTATCAAACATAAAATACTGTGTAGATAAAGCTACAATAATAACTAAGAAATCTAAATACATCTATAGAAAGCCGTGGATGACCTCTGATATTCTCAAGTCAATTGAACACAAAGCGTTTCTTTACAATTTATAGAAGAATAATAAGATAAACTTCTAATATATGTATATAAAAAGATATCTTTTTGAAAATGTTTTTCGCGGCTCAACTCGATATCTAGAGAGTCAGTTGTAATAAAATTTAGCACGAAGATTACTGTCCAGTGGGAGAGTGTTCGTGTTAGGTTTTAAAAAATTTCGTTATAAGCTTTTGAAAATATTTAAGTTTTATAGTTTTCACAGTTTTCATTCCAAGAGAAATCGACTTTAGTTCTCAAGCTTAAGATCAATAAATGAAGAGAGATCGTGCAATTAAAATATCGCATCGTCAACGGTTACTCCCTCTCTCTTAAATATGAGACGTATTCGAGAAAACATTTCGGCACTTTGTTGATTGCACGATCTCTCTTCATTTATTTTTCGTAAGAAGCATAGTACACTTTCTCTTGATATGAAATCCATCCATGGTTTCATACTAGAGAAGGATGCAACTTCATGTCATGTGGTTTTCGATTGGATGCCCATCTTGAATACGAAAACGTCAACCTTCACTTGCGTATGAGTGAACCGTTACTTTTCACTTTTGAAAATCGGAACAAAAGCTCTCTCAAGAATTTTCGATCAATTGACAATCTGTATGTCCGTATAGCCGGTTTTAATTGTTTTCTACAAATTTTGCTCGGGTTATTCAGTACAATTTTGGTTCATTCAACCCGTAGCAGGTGGGTTTGTTCAAATTAGTGGAAAATGGTAAGTATTTTTTTTACTTTCAGATCGTAGGACATCAAAGTTTCCGGGAATCCCTAGTCGACCAATTTTGTTCCGGTTTTAAATTTACTTTACCGGTAAAAATTTGAATTTTTAACGGTTTTTGCCCGTGGCGGCTAAAGGAAGCGTCCTACGGGATTCAAATGTATGACCAACCCCCACTATTTTGACATTTCCTTCCTATCATACGTCATTTTTCTGTAAATTGAGGTTTTAAAGGTGTGCATTCAAAAGACCGGCAAATTGATAAAATTCAGATTTTGAATTTTTAACGATTTTTTGTTCCTAGTGGCTAAACAAAGCGTTCTAAGGGGTTCATACGTATGATCATAATCCGTCTGCATCCACTTCGTGATAAACACTATGTTAATAGAATGATATGATTTTTGTCCCAAAGTTATTCATTTGCAAATATCAGTAAGTATTTTTAAAAAGTACATAGTATTTGTATAGTATTTTTAACAAATATATCCATATACTATGTAGTATCAAGTAGTCTCTTCATTTTCTTCTGATTCTGGTTTAAGTTGGTAATTTTGTGGAATATCATGATATAACCCGACTCGGTTTATGTGTCTTTCATTGCAAAAACATAATCAGATCACTTTGTTTTTGTGGTAGTCCTTATGCTGTCGTCTTTTCCAAAATCCAAAGAGCCTTCTCCGTTTTGGTGATTACGAATTGACCAAATCTTTCACTCAATGCACCCAAATTAAATATCTTCGTGCTTATATTGAAGCCTTTGATTAAGGGGATAAAAGGCAATAAATTAATTTCAAGCCCTATTCATGCTCTTAATCAAGAATTAGAAGAAACAGTAATTAATGTAATTCTAAAAAATAAAATTTTAGAAGAATTTCAAATTGAATTTCAATTGAATTTCAATTATCAAATTGATTGAATTCCTTGAGTTGATGCTCTAGGTATCCTTAAAGTTCCTTAAAAATAATTAATCCTTAAATATTTTGTTGACCACCAAACAAACTTATTTGGGTATTTTACCAAAATCCAAACCAGAAAACTGTTGTTTTTCATTAAATATTTATCAATGTGTGGTGAATCCATCTGTGTCTTCTAATTTACGAATTTAACAAAGTTTTTACTTATTAACACATTTTTCACGCCGAAAAGGTATTTGAACTTTTAGTTTATTCCATTTTCAGTGTTTGTTTACACTCTCAGCCGTCAATGATAGCAGACTTGGCATAAAGTAATTTGCGAAATTGAATTCGTAGCAGATTCGAAAAAAGTTGGTAGCCAGAATGCCAACTTATCGAAACTCTGCTACGAGCCAAATCTGCTATCGTCCGTAGCAGAAAAATCTGCTATTTAGCAAATTTCGCCGGAATAGACCCCAATTTAATTAAATAACCAGATCACCAGAATAGTTATAATAAACCAACTGTAACTAGATGAAGATATATACTTTACGAATAAGTATTTTATTAAAAATTATATTAAAAAAAAATATATGGGAAACTTTGAATAAGAGGGGAGGAAACGCTATGAACCAAAATTTCGATACTTTTTGAGAGGAACCATGTCCTTCCATAAGTGCTTTAACACCTGGGAAAAGTAATGAATGTTTTAAATTATTTCCACCTGAGTCAGCATTCCTGCTGACTCAGGAGACAAATGCATTTTTGAAAAAATATTTTCCTCAGTCCGCATTACTGCTGACTCGGGAGAACATTGGAAAACTCAGAACGGAAAATGTATCCATTGGGTCAACGAGTCGATCGATTTCAATAACATTTGACCAAGACCCAATCGCTGGAATTTCCATTCTGCATTTAAGTTAAGTATAGAGAAAACTACTGACTAAGCTAGATTAAAGTATAAATTTAATTAATTAATTAGCTTTAAAATTATAGAAGGTTTAGTCGGAATACGCTACGGCGCCTCGAACGAGTGTATTTTATTCGACTCAGGAGCAACTTGGCTGTAAGGCTTTATAATTCCAGCGTCCTGACCTGGTTTCGAGGCCACACAGGCAAAGCGACCATCAAGAGGTAACATGGGCCAAAGGCCCCATATCTCCAACATTTTGAGGTAAAATCGGCCAAATAAATTTCTTTTTTGCCTATACCTCAAAATCAATTGGTAAAGCGGCCAAAATGCCCCATACCTCCAGCGCCCTGACCATGGTTCGAAGGAACGTATCAGTCAAAATGCATTAACTAAAATCTCTTTCAATTGAAATTCTACATTAGACGTATTGAAATGTAGATTTTCATAACACTGTCGACATTTAATTAACGACATGATGAGTCGAACCCTATACAGTTGTTAAAACTGAGCAAAGTGGGGTCTTGGCTCCAATGAAGGAATGTAATTTATCACGTCAAAAATCAATAAAAAGTTATTTCCAAATAAAATCTTAAAAGACTAAAAATGAAATATTGTGTTTTATTTTGAAGTCGATTATCCGGATTTTCGGATTAACGAAATACCCCCAGTTTTAATTGATCCGGATAATCGGGATTCGACTGTTCTATGAGTAGCACCTCGTTCGGCCACGTTGTCAAGGGATAGAAAGGCGAGCAAAGCTCTACAACAAATAGAAAGAACATGAATGGAATTGAAAGCATTCTAACCACTTTCATGCAAACCACTCCACTTAAAGGTATGATGCAAAAAGTTATTAAAAATCTAAATGCGCTTATCGAAAAACTTTCAATTCTTTTATGCTAAAAATATGCCATTGGAATGCTAACAGTGTATATCAACAAGAAACCAGAATTAGTATATTTCCTCGATAAACATCAAATTGATTTTTTGCTTATTTCTGAGACTTATCTGTAAGTACAATACAACTTCAAACTCTTACGAAACTTTTGCTAAACAGCCCGACAATAAGGGCCACGGGCGTTGTACAATTTACGTTGTTCATTTTATGCTGGGAATTTATTGTTGGATATAGTTCCGTGTTTTGACCATGAATTCGCCAGTAGTTGGGAAAATTTAAAATCTTTTTTTTTTAAATTTTAATTACATATTTATTAACAACCAAATATCATATAATGTTCCGAAATCCTAAATCTAATACATTTTTTGCTCATTAATGATAAGCTTCTCTCATTATCTTATGAGTGTTTAATTGATTTTTAAAAATAACAAAACATAAGTCTTCTCACATGAATTCTTCTCTTTCATACTACTATACTATACTTAAATTTCAATTTCATTTTCCTTCAATACAACTGAAATTCCCTTATTCATTCCTTCTCCAATCAATTCTTAATAAACCTTGTGCTTATGATGCCCATGTTGCCAAGACCCTAAGATTACTTCTTGTTCACCAATATTCATTAAATTCTTGTGCTCCATTTGGTGTTCGCTAACGCGTGGTCAGTTTTACTAACACGCAGTATTTATATTGCCTGCTTACTTATTAAGCCTAGTCAGGAATACAGGAATACAGGAATACATAGCCTAGTCGGCTATGCACCGATTCACTCTATTGGTCTTCTTTGGCTCCTCGTCTTCTCTGCTGGCAGTCTTCCTGGCTGCTTCCTAGTCTGGTCTTCTTCTTGGTAGTACTTCTTAGTCTGGCCTACCTTCTACCTGTCTTCCTAGTCTGGGGATCGATTGCTACCAGCTCTACTGTGCTTGTGATAGCATCATTTATAGGACAACTTTGCAGTGATTCAGCAGTGATCCCCAATCCATGCATAGATGATGTCACGCAAGAGTTCTTGGATATGTTTTCTCATGGCTTTTTCTAATGGCCCTCTTCTCCGTAGGGTCAGCATATTAGGCCACAAAGTTCACAAAAATCTTGTTTATGACCACACAGAATTTGTACGCAACGTTTATGCCTCATGTTCCCTCTTCTGCAAAATCTGCAACATTCATGTTTGCGTCATTTTCCTTTGGAGCATTCTGATCTGGTCCACATCATCGTTATCCCGATCTTTTTTCTACAAAAGTATCCAATTTCCAAACGCAAGTAGAGATGTGTCGCTCGCACGAAAATCACTAAACTCCAGCGTCAGCAGGTTTCGTAGACCAGAAGGTCGCCTTCTAATTGAATTTATTGGGCAAGGGAATGGTTCGATGGTTATTAAAGGTCATTGGGACATTGGAGAGCAGAACATTCGGCGGCCTGGTTTGACGGTCATTAGGGGACATTGCATTAGGGGACAAGTGAGCAGTGCATTTGGTGGCATTACTCACACGAAAATTCTCATTTTCCCTCAGTCGGTCGAAAACTCAAAAATCGCGTCATAATTTTCCCGCTAACAGAAAGAAAACTCCGGACCTAATCTACTTTTCAGTTACCAAAACCGTTGGTAGAGTGTACAAACTATCATCAAATCTTTCACCAACAATAATACAATACAAATCAATAGTTAAGTTTAAAAGACAGATAAACAGTCTAACAAAGTAGCATACTAAGTGGATGAAATATAAACAAATTATTAAAATAAAGAAACGAATTTTTATTTGCAACGTTTTTAAAATGTATCTAAAAGTCTTAAATAATTTCTCCTAGCCTCAACGAGATTTATAACACCATACACGGCCTGCACCCTATACAGATTGTCCTCGAAATTTGTCAATGTGAATTTTTAATAGATTTTGTTACGCCGGAGGCCTTTTGGCCTAACGGGTAAAAAGGCAGCGTCACACAAACAATATCTCTACAATCTCCCCAAACCATTGTTTTGCAACTTTGTAGTCCGTGCGCTGTCGTAGCACTCTGGTTTCCACGGTGCCACCCATTTTTACTATCTCTTCCAGAACACTAGCATGACCCTGTATGCCTCCACTGTTTCGTTTCTCTCAACCGTAAGGCCGTTTTGGCTGCCAGGTCCTTTATAAATAAGCCTAACGGTTGCAAATTTAAGATCGCCTCCAGCGCCACTTCAGGATTGTTCTTGATCGCTCCCGTTATACAAATTGCTGCTAGTCGCTGTACCTTTCCCAGCATCTGTTAATTCGCCTTCTTTTTGATGGCTTTCCACCACGCAAGGGCTCCGTGATAATGGGTCTGACAATCGTTGTATAGATCTAGTGTATGATCCTTGGTTGCAGACCCCAATTCCTACCAAACATTTTCCTACATGTGTAGAAAGTGTTTATCCCTATTTTCATCCTTTCCTCCACATTACTCCTGCAAGTGAGTTTAGAGTCCAGGATGACTCCTAAGTACTTCGCCTCTCTAGAGAGGTCTAATTCTGGTCCTTTCACCTTTGGTTGTCTGACCTTCGGTATCTTATACCTTCTGGTGAAGAGAACTAGCTTCGTCTTTTCCGGGTTTATCCCTAGGCCATTCTTCTCCGCCCAGTTGCTCGTTTCTCTTAAAGCTTCACCCAGTTTGTAGGTCGTTGCCTGTTGTCAGTATAACTACGTCATCTGCATAGGCGGTGACCCTAACTCTCCTTCCCCTGAGATCTTTTAAGATCGAGTTGATACGATCAACCACAAAAGTGAGGATATCACCTGTCCTTGTGGTGTACCCCTGATCGCCAGACTTCTGATCAAATTTTACCCCGCCTCTGTACTAATAATTCTGCTTTTAAGCATATTTATTATCCAGTATATTATGGCCAGCTCGACGTTCAGCTCCGTTAATGCCTCCTTTATTGCATTGGCCTTGACATTGTTGAACGCTCCCTCTACGTTCAGAAACGCCCCTAAGGCATATTCTTTATGCTGGAGGGATTTTTCAATTGTCGCGACCACTTCATGCGTCGCGCTTTCCAGCGTTTTACCCTTGAGGTAGGCAGGCCGTTCTATGCACTCCCCCTCTATTTTGGTCCTCTGTTCAATATTAAGATCCAAAAACCTCTCCATTGTCCTTAGCAGGAATGAGGAGAGGCTTATTGGTCTAAAGTCCATTGATGTTGTGTTGCTCGGCTTACCCGATTCGGGAATGAAAGCAATTCTCACTTCTCTCCATGTTTCTGGGATGTATCCTAATGATAGACAACCTATCGAATTTTGCAGAATGGTAGGTGTGATTCCATGCTGTCCCGCAGATTTGTATGGTTCCAATGATTTCGAAGTCCATATTATCTTCTCCTTGGTGATGGTGTCCCTGATAGTTGCTTCTCTTGTACAAATCCTGAACCCCGGGCATTCTCGTTCTGCGCCCCATCTTGTCGGGCATCTGAGAAAGTGAGTCTCTCTCAGCAACTCTAATGTCTCTTTGCTCGACTCTGTCCACGAACCGTTTGGCCTCTTCAGGTTTTTTGTGACTGTAACGTCCTTGGAAGTAACTTTCCTGAAACTTTAGCCTTCGTTCGTGCATTCCATGGAGGTGAGGAAGTCAACCAATAAGTCCACCTTTGCCTGTCTCAACTTTCCTTTGTATTCATTGAATTAACGCTTCTACTTCGCCCAGTTCCCCTCTTCTTTGCTCTTCCTTGCCCTGTTGTAAAGCCTTCTAGTGGCGTCCCACTGTTTCTTGAGCTCTTTGTTCCACAACTTGTTGGTTTCCCTTCGAGTTTTGCATATTGAGCAGATTTTTTGGAAAGATTTTAGCAAGATCTCACTCAGTTGTCTTGGAAAATCTGCTCCAGTCCGTTTTCCTTGGATTCCTGTAGGGGTTCCCTACCTGATCCATCCGGTTAATGTCGAAGAGAATTCTGCCATGATCCAAAAAGGAGTGCTCGGGAGAAACTCTCCAGTTTTCCACGTTCAAATCAGTAGTGTTATTGGCCAATGTAAGATCTATTACCTCCTCCCTAACTTTGTTAGTAAAGGTAGGTGTGTCATCCCGATGACAAATTGTTATGTTATTTATTTATTTATTTATTTATTCAACTTAACTTAGTACATATTAATACAAAGGTAAAGAAATCAAGATGGAGAGAAAAATAAAAAAAAATAAATTTAAGCAATATAAAGCAAAGGGGAAAAAGTTATATTACAACGTAAACTAGAATTCAAATATCTATGTTATGAAGCAATCTAAAAAGAAAATTAAGCAACAAAAAGCAAACGAAAAAAAAATAAAATAAAATATATTACGTTTTAAACTAAAATTCAAGTATCTAAATCACGAAGCAATCTAAAAAGAAATTTAAGCAACATAAAGCAAAGGAAAAAAAGATATATTACAATTTAATCTAGAACTAGAATATCTAAATTATGAGGCAATCTAACAAAATGGTGTCCGGTCGGGTCGTGGATGGTAGGTCCGGAAGGGCTGCAAAACTATGACACGCTATCAGCCAAGGAGCGGAAGATAGATCGTGCATAGGTTTTATCACATGCGGCGTGAAGTAGGGAGACGGCTCCATTATTCAACCTAAGCATTCGTGCAATGGGCTCCATCCTACAAAAGTCGGTGTGGTTGTAGCCGATAATGAAAGATTCGCAAGCTCTGAGAAACTTTTCTGAATGGCCCCGATTCGGTCGATAAGGAGTTTATGGTAATGAGACCAAACTTGAGAGGCCTACTCGAGTATGGGTGGGACAAGGGAAGTGAAAAGGATTTTATACACGTATGGGTCGGAGAACCCTTAGACCATCTTGAAATAAACCCCAACATGACACCCGCTCTCCGGATTATGTTGTTAACGTGCTCATTGAAGGAAAGTTTATAGTCAAGGTGGACCCCCACATCAAGCACGCAGTTCACCGACGAGCCGTTAATTGAAAATATGTGGGGAAAACCGTTGCGTTTGCGCTTGAAGCAAACATGCTCACACTTAAGGATGTTTAAAACAAGGTTGATTTTAGAGCACCATAGAGAGAGGCGATTGAGATCAAGCTGTAGGTCAAAATTATCAGAAGGACGGACAATATTTTTGTACAACTTGGTGTGATCGACATAGGAGAGAAAAGAGGAATTCAAAATAATGCTGGATAAGTCGTTAGTAGCGGTGATAAATAGTAGCGGACCAATATGGCTGCCCTGGGGGATTCCGGAAGTAGCGGTAAAGCTATTGGAGAGGGAAGTACGGAAGCGAACATGGTATGTTCTATTATGCAGGTAGGAACCGATACACCTTAGGAAGGAATCAGAGCAGCCAACCAGTTTAAGCTTTAATAATATAAGACTATGAGGAATGCTGTCGAAAGCCTTACTCATGTCGGGAAATATGGCCTCGACGACTTCGCCACGCTCTAGAGCATTTAACGTGAAGGAAACTAACAGCATAAGATTAGTAGTGGTAGTAATAAGAAGTAATTATAAACTCGAAGATTGACTTTCCCCTTCTGTTAATGTCTCTGCTTCCCCATTGGACGTGATGACTGTTCACGTCGCATCCCATCACCATGTTTCCATCTAGTTTTGGCCTCTTATACAAGGGCCCGGACCCCCTCTTATACAAGGGCCCGGACCCCGCTGCTGGGCGGGGTCTCCTTCTTCATATGGCATATACGTTAAGGCTAGGAGCAGGTTTGTTTTGTCCGTCTCCTCTAGTACTGACATCACCAAGTCATTTGTGCTGTGCTGTGCTGTGAAAGTAAAGTGAGATTTATTAATCTCTTTGCTACTATATACGCTCTTTTTTCGGGTTCCGTACCCAAAGGGAGATTACGGAACCCTATTAATATGACTTCGTTGTCCGTCCGTCTGCTACAGAGCCGTATCACCTGAACCAAAATGGCTAGACACTTCAAATTTTCACAAGGTGTGGATAATTATGGCCGTTATAAAAACAAAAAATAAAAATATCCAAAAACAAATCTAAAAAACAAACCTGAAAAAAAATCTTAAAAAAAAAAAATCAAACCGCATCCAGTCGACAACTGCTTATGCTCAGCCTCACGACTGTACTGAAATTTAAAATGGAAAACCTGGTTGATTATTGTTGCCGTCGTTTCGTTTCGTGCTTCGTCCTTTCTCTTGTAGCACACACACACATCCAACAGCTGAGAGCTACCGCATATGTGTTCGCCAGCAAGTACGTTGTTGTCGTGCCGTTCAACCGAACTCGCGCTCTCTTCTCACATAAACCCTGGTGATTGAGAGTTGAGACACACAACGATTCCGGTGATCGGTGTGATTCAGAAACTCGCGCTCTCTTCTCACATAAAACCTGGTGATTGAGAGTTGAGACACACAACGATTCCGGTGATCGGTGTGATTCAGAAACAATCAAACAAACCGGACTCGTTGTGGGTCTCAACTCTCAATCACCAGGTTTTATGTGAGAAGAGAGCGCGAGTTTCTGAATCACACCGATCACCGGAATCGTTGTGTGTCTCAACTCTCAATCACCAGGGTTTATGTGAGAAGAGAGCGCGAGTTCGGTTGAACGGCACGACAACAACGTACTTGCTGGCGAACACATATGCGGTAGCTCTCAGCTGTTGGATGTGTGTGTGTGCTACAAGAGAAAGGACGAAGCACGAAACGAAACGACGGCAACAATAATCAACCAGGTTTTCCATTTTAAATTTCAGTACAGTCGTGAGGCTGAGCATAAGCAGTTGTCGACTGGATGCGGTTTGATTTTTTTTTTTAGATTTTTTTTCAGGTTTGTTTTTTAGATTTGTTTTTGGATATTTTTATTTTTTGTTGTTATAACGGCCATAATTATCCACACCTTGTGAAAATTTGAAGTGTCTAGCCATTTTGGTTCAGGTGATACGGCTCTGTAGCAGACGGACGGACAACGAAGTCATATTAATAGGGTTCCGTAATCTCCCTTTGGGTACGGAACCCGAAAAAAGAGCGTATATAGTAGCAAAGAGATTAATAAATCTCACTTTACTTTCACAGCACAGCACAGCACAGCACAAATGACTTGGTGATGTCAGTACTAGAGGAGACGGACAAAACAAACCTGCTCCTAGCCTTAACGTATATGCCATATGAAGAAGGAGACCCCGCCCAGCAGCGGGGTCCGGGCCCTTGTATAAGAGGGGGTCCGGGCCCTTGTATAAGAGGCCAAAACTAGATGGAAACATGGTGATGGGATGCGACGTGAACAGTCATCACGTCCAATGGGGAAGCAGAGACATTAACAGAAGGGGAAAGTCAATCTTCGAGTTTATAATTACTTCTTATTACTACCACTACTAATCTTATGCTGTTAGTTTCCTTCACGTTAAATGCTCTAGAGCGTGGCGAAGTCGTCGAGGCCATATTTCCCGACATGAGTAAGGCTTTCGACAGCATTCCTCATAGTCTTATATTATTAAAGCTTAAACTGGTTGGCTGCTCTGATTCCTTCCTAAGGTGTATCGGTTCCTACCTGCATAATAGAACATACCATGTTCGCTTCCGTACTTCCCTCTCCAATAGCTTTACCGCTACTTCCGGAATCCCCCAGGGCAGCCATATTGGTCCGCTACTATTTATCACCGCTACTAACGACTTATCCAGCATTATTTTGAATTCCTCTTTTCTCTCCTATGTCGATCACACCAAGTTGTACAAAAATATTGTCCGTCCTTCTGATAATTTTGACCTACAGCTTGATCTCAATCGCCTCTCTCTATGGTGCTCTAAAATCAACCTTGTTTTAAACATCCTTAAGTGTGAGCATGTTTGCTTCAAGCGCAAACGCAACGGTTTTCCCCACATATTTTCAATTAACGGCTCGTCGGTGAACTGCGTGCTTGATGTGGGAGTCCACCTTGACTATAAACTTTCCTTCAATGAGCACGTTAACAACATAATCCGGAGAGCGGGTGTCATGTTGGGGTTTATTTCAAGATGGTCTAAGGGTTCTCCGACCCATACGTGTATAAAATCCTTTTCACTTCCCTTGTCCCACCCATACTCGAGTAGGCCTCTCAAGTTTGGTCTCATTACCATAAACTCCTTATCGACCGAATCGGGGCCATTCAGAAAAGTTTCTCAGAGCTTGCGAATCTTTCATTATCGGCTACAACCACACCGACTTTTGTAGGATGGAGCCCATTGCACGAATGCTTAGGTTGAATAATGGAGCCGTCTCCCTACTTCACGCCGCATGTGATAAAACCTATGCACGATCTATCTTCCGCTCCTTGGCTGATAGCGTGTCATAGTTTTGCAGCCCTTCCGGACCTACCATCCACGACCCGACCGGACACCATTTTGTTAGATTGCCTCATAATTTAGATATTCTAGTTCTAGATTAAATTGTAATATATCTTTTTTTCCTTTGCTTTATGTTGCTTAAATTTCTTTTTAGATTGCTTCGTGATTTAGATACTTGAATTTTAGTTTAAAACGTAATATATTTTATTTTATTTTTTTTTCGTTTGCTTTTTGTTGCTTAATTTTCTTTTTAGATTGCTTCATAACATAGATATTTGAATTCTAGTTTACGTTGTAATATAACTTTTTCCCCTTTGCTTTATATTGCTTAAATTTAGTTTTTTTTATTTTTCTCTCCATCTTGATTTCTCTACCTTTGTATTAATATGTACTAAGTTAAGTTGAATAAATAAATAAATAAATAAATAACATAACAATTTGTCATCGGGATGACACACCTACCTTTACTAACAAAGTTAGGGAGGAGGTAATAGATCTTACATTGGCCAATAACACTACTGATTTGAACGTGGAAAACTGGAGAGTTTCTCCCGAGCACTCCTTTTTGGATCATGGCAGAATTCTCTTCGACATTAACCGGATGGATCAGGTAGGGAACCCCTACAGGAATCCAAGGAAAACGGACTGGAGCAGATTTTCCAAGACAACTGAGTGAGATCTTGCTAAAATCTTTCCAAAAAATCTGCTCAATATGCAAAACTCGAAGGGAAACCAACAAGTTGTGGAACAAAGAGCTCAAGAAACAGTGGGACGCCACTAGAAGGCTTTACAACAGGGCAAGGAAGAGCAAAGAAGAGGGGAACTGGGCGAAGTAGAAGCGTTAATTCAATGAATACAAAGGAAAGTTGAGACAGGCAAAGGTGGACTTATTGGTTGACTTCCTCACCTCCATGGAATGCACGAACGAAGGCTAAAGTTTCAGGAAAGTTACTTCCAAGGACGTTACAGTCACAAAAAACCTGAAGAGGCCAAACGGTTCGTGGACAGAGTCGAGCAAAGAGACATTAGAGTTGCTGAGAGAGACTCACTTTCTCAGATGCCCGACAAGATGGGGCGCAGAACGAGAATGCCCGGGGTTCAGGATTTGTACAAGAGAAGCAACTATCAGGGACACCATCACCAAGGAGAAGATAATATGGACTTCGAAATCATTGGAACCATACAAATCTGCGGGACAGCATGGAATCACACCTACCATTCTGCAAAATTCGATAGGTTGTCTATCATTAGGATACATCCCAGAAACATGGAGAGAAGTGAGAATTGCTTTCATTCCCGAATCGGGTAAGCCGAGCAACACAACATCAATGGACTTTAGACCAATAAGCCTCTCCTCATTCCTGCTAAGGACAATGGAGAGGTTTTTGGATCTTAATATTGAACAGAGGACCAAAATAGAGGGGGAGTGCATAGAACGGCCTGCCTACCTCAAGGGTAAAACGCTGGAAAGCGCGACGCATGAAGTGGTCGCGACAATTGAAAAATCCCTCCAGCATAAAGAATATGCCTTAGGGGCGTTTCTGAACGTAGAGGGAGCGTTCAACAATGTCAAGGCCAATGCAATAAAGGAGGCATTAACGGAGCTGAACGTCGAGCTGGCCATAATATACTGGATAATAAATATGCTTAAAAGCAGAATTATTAGTACAGAGGCGGGGTAAAATTTGATCAGAAGTCTGGCGATCAGGGGTACACCACAAGGACAGGTGATATCCTCACTTTTGTGGTTGATCGTATCAACTCGATCTTAAAAGATCTCAGGGGAAGGAGAGTTAGGGTCACCGCCTACGCAGATGACGTAGTTATACTGACAACAGGCAACGACCTACAAACTGGGTGAAGCTTTAAGAGAAACGAGCAACTGGGCGGAGAAGAATGGCCTAGGGATAAACCCGGAAAAGACGAAGCTAGTTCTCTTCACCAGAAGGTATAAGATACCGAAGGTCAGACAACCAAAGGTGAAAGGACCAGAATTAGACCTCTCTAGAGAGGCGAAGTACTTAGGAGTCATCCTGGACTCTAAACTCACTTGCAGGAGTAATGTGGAGGAAAGGATGAAAATAGGGATAAACACTTTCTACACATGTAGGAAAATGTTTGGTAGGAATTGGGGTCTGCAACCAAGGATCATACACTAGATCTATACATGATTCAGAAACAATCACACCGATCACCGGACTCGTTGTGGGTCTCAACTCTCAATCACCAGGGTTTATGTGAGAAGAGAGCGCGAGTTCGGTTGAACGGCACGACAACGTCGTACTTGCTGGCAAACACATATGCGGTAGCTCTCAGCTGTTGGACAGACTCCGACCAAAAAATAACGCTGTTTTAGCGCCTTTCTCTCATTTTTTCTCAAAAAACAAAATTTTTTTCTTTTCCTATGACAATTTTTGAATGTATCACTAATTGAATTGAAAAGCGATTTGTTGATGGTAACAGGAGCAGAACACTGCCATTGCTTCCAGCTGTTGTGTGCAGGGATTTTAATATAGATTTACTTAGATGCAATAATAGTGTACACCTTAAAATATATTTTTACCGTGTTGGTTTGAAGTCGAAACTACTTCAAGTTGCAACCATATATTCAGTTATGTTACATATTCAGTAACATTGAAATAAATGCTGGTATATACAGTACACTATTCAGTTACGGAAAACCGTTATGGGTACAATTTCAAATAAATAGTATGATGTGAATCGAAAAGTTTCGTTTTAATTTTAAATACCTTAAGGTTGTTCGGAACCCTTCGTGTGCGGGTCCGACTCGCACTTGCCAGTTTTTTTTTTACCTGTTGTGCTTGAATGAAGGAAACTTACATTTTTTGACCTAAATCCTCGGATTTTGTCTCCTTGTCAACTCCGTTTGGACACTTGCTGGAGGAGATAATTCTCCATTTGCTCGTGTCCAGACCGTTTTGCCTGGAAATCAGCTTCATTGTGGCTTCGTCCTCCACTAGTGGGGCAGGAATCCACAATAGTGACAGTTTCAGGAGTGTAAGGTCTGACTTCGGAATTACCTCCACTTCAGCTCCTGGCCAAAGTTCGCCAAGGCCCTCGACCACACGACTCAGAAAATCTACGGATTTTCTCCCCGAGCAGCCAATGAACTTGACTCCCTTGTGCCAGCCTGCTCCTTCGAAGCACAACTCCACCATAGAGCAACTTTACTCTCCCACCATTGCGTACAGAAGCCTCTTCTCGACCGTTCCCACCTTTCGCTAGATATTTTGCCAACTAGATCAGTTCGATCTATGATAGCCGTCTGACAATCGGCGGGCGCTTGGTCTGGTTTTGGCCTTTTTTGCCGTTTTCTTCTCCTCCTTCTCGTTGGATCGTTCCCTTTTAAGTTTCTTCTGAGAAGTCAGCTGTGGGGGTTTTCCTGAAGGTGAGGAGGCAATAGCATTGGCCCGCTGTAGTATGACACTCTACCATTTGCAACGGTTACGGACCTTGACGGTCCTGGGAGCTCTTCAACGATTGTCCCCAATTTCTGCGCAGCGACATTCTTCTCGAAATCGGCAACAAGCATCTTGTTTCGTACTAAGTACCTCTTCTCCTTATCGGAGAGCTCTTTGGGCTGCTTTAGCAAAAGCTGCTTCAAGCTGGTCTTGGCGCTTTTGTACCTCTTCAGGGACAGTTGCGCTTCCTGTTCTTCTTCTCAGAGGCCTTGGCTTCGGTAATCTCACCCAGCAATCTCTTTTCGGCCTCAGCGTCAATGGTTCCTGTACTGTTGACGGACACGCCGTCGTCAGTTTGGGACTTTAACTCCAGGCCTGTGGTGAGGCTAAACGACCCACCTGTGCCTCGTCGCCTCCCACTTGTAACATCCACCGCAACGCTGACCAAGTGTTCCACCGTCGTTGCTTTCAGAGGCTTGACGCTGAATTGGGTATTGTCACGTTTACATTCAATTGCCTCTTCCTTACGCAAAAGGAGTGTAGATTATGTTGATGTACTGACATTCTAATAAGATTAAATAATATTCCTTAATTTTTTAATTAATATATATAATTATTATTATTATATTTTATTCATTTCTTTAAATAATAATAATATTTAAGGAGATAAAAAATTATTATTACTACTCTAATTCTACTTTTTCAAGATGACAATTTTCCATAGAGTATAAAAACTACTTAGATCTAAATGTATACAATATTAACCTAACTAGATTGATAAACATTAAGGTAAGTTATAATAAGGTGTTTTTCTTTAAAATAATTTTTATTATTTTATTTTTAGTATTCCTTTCGGAAGTACCCTACATCACATATTTTGAAATTTTGTTGTTATTGGCATTCTTGCCTAAATCCGCCTCCTCAAGAAAAGCGGGTTCAACTCTGACAATCGAGACAGTTTTTTCTTCACGGCCAATTAATAATTTTAAAAATTGTTCGCCTCGTGTAACAATCGGAAAAGGTACCTCATATGGAGGTGATAAGCAACCCTTCTTTCCTTTTGTCTTTAGCAATACGTGGGAGCAAGAGGTTAATTCAGTAGGAATAAAAAAACCACTGTTGGCATGTCTTATAGAGGATATTGGTAAGACATTCTTAAATGTATCTCTTAACTTTTCAATAGTGCATCGGTTCGAAACAGACAAACCAGCTTCATAGGTAAAAGAGAAATCCCCAGGAACTCTTAAATTCTGACCATAAACAAGTTCAGCAGAAGAACACTTCAAATCCTTTTCAAGGACAGTCCAAAACCCTAACAAGACCAAAGGTAGCCTCTCTATCCAATTATTGATTGTAAAATTGGATTTTAAGACCGCCTTTAATTGTCTCTGGAAGCGTTCAACCATGCCATTGCTTTGTGGATGATAGGTTGTTGTCCGTATTCGGTTTATTCCAAGGAGCTTTGTCAAGGAATTGGAAAATTTCGCTTCGAAGCAAGTTCCTTGATCGGTTGTCATTGTTAAAGGAACTCCGTAACTCGAAATATATTCCCTAACGAAGGTTCTAGGCACCATCTCTGTTGTGATATTTTTTAAAGGATAGGCTTCTGGCCATCTTGAAAATCTATCAACTATAGCTAGGAGATATCTATAGTTGTTACAAACTGGTAATGGCCCAACAATGTCCATGTGGATGTGTTCAAAGCGGGTCCTCGGAAGAGAAAAAGTACCAATCTCGGATTTAGTATATCTTGAAATTTTATTTTTTTGACAAATGATACATTCTTTCGTCCAACACGTTATTTCCGAGTTCATACGTGGCCAGAAGTACCTGTCAGTAATGAGTTTCCTGGTAGTTCATATACCAGGATGAGACTATGTATGTAATTTTAGAAACAGTTGCTTTCGGAATTGTTTCGGTACTAATGGGCGCATCACGTTTGTAGAAATGTTAAACCAAACTTTGTCGTTGGTAGAAGGAAACGTTACCAATTTGTTATTAGAGGAAACTTCTTTATTGGAAAGGAGTAATTTAATTTCCTCATCCAAAAGTTGAGCTTGATAAAAATCTTTAATGTTAAAATGAAGTTTATGAAGTCACCGCGTCAATTTGGTCTACAACTCTAGATAGAGCATCGGCGACAATATTAGAGTCTCCACGAATGTGTAGAATATCACTGGTGCATTGGGAAATAAATCCAAGTGTCTGGAATTTGTCTTGGACGATTTTGTCTTGAACTTTGCTCAGCTTTGGTTTTTAGAGCAGTGACTAATGGCTTATGATCTGTGAACACAGTGAACTCTTTTCCTTCAACCCAATGTCGAAAGTGTTTAATACTTTCGTGAATTGCCAGAAGTTCTCTATCAAAGGTTGAATAATTCCTCTGTGCTGAACTAAGCTTACGCAAGAAATCCCAACGGAGCTCGTCCGCCAAAGTCGTCAGCTTGATGTTAAACTGAACCAGTTGCTAAACCTGACGCATCCGTAGTGATACTTAGTTGAGTATCGAGCCTAGGATGTGCCAAAAGAGTAGCTTCAGATAAAAGTTGTTTAGTCTGTTCGAATTTATCCTTATTCCAGCAAAACAAAGTTTGTTTTCTATTGTGAGAAGCAACAAATTCGTGCAAAGGACTTAATATTTCCGCCAAATTAGGTAACAATCGGTGATAAAAATTCACCATACCAATATATCTCTGAATCTCTTTGTCATTTTTGGGAGGTGGATAATTACTGATAACTTGCACTTGGTCCTTTGATGGAAGAATACCTTTTTGGGAAATAAAATAGCCTAAAAAGTTCAATTCTTGAACTCCAAAAAGGTACTTGTTGATTGTTTGTCGAAGTCTTTTAATCTATTAAAAATCAACGTTAAATGTGTGAGGTATTCGTCTCCATCTTTACTTGCGATTAAAATATCGTCTATGTAAACAAAGACAAAATCTAAACCTGAAAGAACCTCGTTGATAAAGCGTTGGAATGTTTGAGCAGCCTTTCTCAAACCGAAAAGCATTCGCAGAAACTCAAACATTCCAAAAGGAGTTGTTATTGCAGTCTTGTGTATATCTTTTGGTGCAACAGGAATTTGGTGGTATGCACGAGAAAGATCACTTTTTGAAAATATTGAATATCTCTTTAGGAAATACCGATTGATGGATTAGATGGTCGACAAATGCCCAATTGGCAAAGTGTGTCAAACTCTTTCTTTGCCACATTATGTCACTTAACATCCAATCGTCTTGCGTGTCAAAAAGGTAAAGGACCAAGGGTAAAAATTTGATGTTGTACTGAGGGTTTAACTTCACTCGAGAAGTTACTGTTAGATAAAAGCTTAGGAAATATCTTTAGAAGATTTATAAATTTGTTGAACACTAATGAAATTTTTGGAGAAGATGTTTCTGAAAGCTGAGAAATTTATGAAACTTGAATATTTGTCAATGAATCTATTAACCTCTTATTTTTGAGGTTAACAAGAAGACCAAATTTGGATAAGAAATCAGCTCCAATTATAGGCCTGTCAACTGCAGCTATAGTAAGAATGAATGGATACTCTCTTCGGAGGTTTAGGGAAACTTTTATCAACTTCTCTCCAAACGTCCGAATCGGAGTACCATGGGCTGCTGTCAAATTGAAATTATTGGTTCCCTTACCAAAATGACTGCTTCTACGTATAGAAAATCTTCTTGGGAGAACAGTAATGTCTGCACCGGTATCAATTGAAAAGTCGAAATTAGTTATATTATCCTTAATGACTGGGAAGGTGTGACACTAATGTCCGTCGTGGCAACATTAGTGTTTATTCTTTTAAAAGGACATTGTTCTTATTGTCATAATTGTACCTACATGGTTGTATACATTGATTGGCTTAATCGCCAAAATTAGAATTATACCAACAATAACCATTATTCTCCCTTAATTTCGATCGAGATAGCGAACGTCTCAGTCTGCCTTGTGAAAATCGGGAATTTCTCTCATAGTTTAAATTATTCTTTATAGAGGAAACTTCCATCGATAGATTTTTATCATTTTTGCATGATGAGCAAACAGATGTTTTTGATGAGATAGAGGCAACAAAAGAAGGATCAGTTACCTCCCATATTTTATCTGCTGACGCCAAAATTTGCTGAATATTTTCAAAGTTTGAGGAAATTACCTGGCTTTTAACTGAATAAGTTAATAAGCAGTTTCCTCAACCATAGTTGTTTGAGTAGATCCATATTTATAATACTGGAAGAACCCATTATATTCTCCATATCTCTGAAAAAGGCCGAAGGAGAACGATCTCCTATCTCGGAAGAACTTAATAATTCCACCAATCTCTTGATGTTACTCAAAGAACGCCGCGCAATAAGAACTTGTTTTAAAGTATCATATTTATGAGAATCAGGAGGATTTCTCAATAAATCAATTACGCTACTCATCACTTCCTGGGGCACAACAGTGACTACATGTCTGTATTTAGAGATGTCAGATGTTATCTTATTGAGTGCAAAAATCTGTTCTGCTGGAATAAACCAAATTTCTGGCATATTCGATCAAAACAGTGGTAACTTATGCATGTTGGTACTTGCGATAGTCGCTTCAGCATAATTTTGCTGTTCTGCCCCATTATTGACACCATGAAAAGCCATAGGGGAATCTATAATGTTCCCATAACCTGGCATTCCTTTAAGGGACATATTGAAAAAGAAAAGTTGTTTCACGATGGGAACTATTTGAGACGCTAAGATTAAATTAATTATTTAAATCAATATACTTTAAAATGAAGAGGAATTATAATAATAAAAAAACATGACAAACAAAAGGTTAAAGAAAAGTTTACATTACAAGCAAAGGAATGAAATCTAGGTAATGTTTATCAATGTTTACAAAATGTCTATACAATTTCTAAATAAATTCGAAAAATAAGTAATGAGGTATAACCTGACTGTTGATTGCAGATAGTTTGATTATTGATTGTAGGTAGTAATATTTTCCAAGGTCTCTGGCCAGCCTCAGCCACAGTTTAAAGGAGCCTTTAGGCTTTGTGTGCTCCACTTGGATTATATTATTTTCACTTAAATTGGCTTCTCTACAATCTTCAATCTTAAAAGTCTTTTACAAAAACACTTCAACCTTCAATCTTCAAAATCTTCAAACAAACACTTCAATCTTCAAGCTCCAAAATTTTCAAAGATATTTCAATCTTCAATCTTCGATCTCCGAAAACTAGAAAAACTTAATGTTCGAGTTCGGGTTCACGAATGTAGATTATGTTGATCTACTGAGATTCTTATTAGATTAAATAATATTCCTTAATTTTTTAATTAATATATATTATTATTATTATATTTTACACATTTGTTTAAATAATAATAATATTTAAGGAGATAAGGAATTATTATTACTACTCTAATTCTACTTTTTTAAAAATGACAATTTTCCATAGAGTATAAAAAAGCTAAACTAATTAGATCTAAATTTATACAATATTAACCTAACTAGATTGATAAACACTAAGGTAAGTAATAACAAGGGGTTTTTCTTTGAAATAATATTTTGCTATTTGATTAATAATATTCCTTTCGGAAGTACCCAGCACGGAGGTTAAGAAGTATCAATCCATCACGACATTAATTAAATAGAAAATAGTGTAATGATGCACATGGTGTATGTTCAGATCTTGGAGTGATTTAGACTCTTCGCCGCTTGGGTTACGTATGGACTCCGCGAGAGCTTGTCTGTCGCTACGGGTTGATAAATTGGATTTATGGATTAAGAACGGCGTATTTTCAGCTATTTAGTCCGTTATTCTAGAGTTATTCTAGAGTTATTCTAGTCCGTTAGCAATAAGGATATAATTTTGGAAGATGGCCGATAATTTGTACGCGTTCAACATTTTAGGCATAGAGAATAAATTTCTTGCTTTTCACATAGCATCCAGGCTCTAAGGACATTATTACTTTGTCTTTAAACTGCTGAATGAAAATATCTATTTTGCAAATCAAGTTTGTTACTATAAGCGTATATATTGAGTATAATCACACATTTGGCTGAGATAGCGAGGCCCAATAAGAGTCCTTTTCTCAGCAGACCACATTGCATTGTGAAACATCAGAATCCAGCTTGATGAGACTAATCTCGCAATGACGGGGTTCAATCTCTGAATTGAGATATGGACCGGATATTTTACAAAAGAATTGAGTTTTGTCCGTCGTACGGCAATGATCTAACTCTTCTTTAGATATTTCAAGGTCAAGGAGAGAGTCATTAACAACTGTTAGTTTCAAAGGGGAACAGTTTTAAAGATTTGATAGTTTATCAATTCCTTTTCTTATCTTTTCGTTCTTATCTTTTAGATTGGAAGAGTAATGTGGTTGGGCATTTTGAATTAAAATTCTCTTAGGAGTTCCTCGATTTAGGATGGGGATTTTAAAAAAGTAAGGAACTAAATTCTGAGTCTGTCACTAGATTAACAAGTTCCTTTTGTACTTCTTGATATTGGGTCAGCATAAGGCTTACGAGAAAGATTAAGGAATCTAATTAAGTCAACTCCTCGACCGGTGCCATGTGTAATTCTTGCTTTTTCAGCCAATCATGAAGTTGTCCTAGTTCTTCGTATACATCCTTAAACTGATTCGCTGCTGAGTTCTGTAACTTATTGAACATTAGTATGCTAGCCTCTACTACAGTAGTCTAATAATAATAACCGTTTCTGATTTTTGTTTAAAGTTTCTATCTGGGAATCATACCTTAAAGCTTCTTTCTCTTCGAGGGCACCAAAAAGGGTTTAAGATATTCTACAATGTTAAGGGGTCATGGTTTTCTAGAATGGGTCAATAATATTTCATTTTTACTCTCTAGCTGGGATTTTAAATAAACTAACTGGATTATCGTATTGTTACGAGTGTGGGTTTTAGAGGCTCCCTTTTGTATTTTGTTGCATGTTTCTCGGACCTTCGATGTTAAAGTTCTTATGTTGGCGAATTCGGTATGGATGTTGGTTAGGTTGTAAAAGATAATAATTTGCCATTCGTTTGATTATAGTTTGACCCTACCCTATTCCTCAAAAAATATTCCGGCATTGGACTCTAGAGGTGTCAACGTAAATCCTGGACTTGCAGCGTACGCGGTTGACGAATTGTGAGATAATGGTTATCCTGGAAGGGTAATAAGACAGCTGAAATAAGTTCAGTTTGAGTTTTAATGCTATAATATTACTCTTATTATTATTCTTGTTTGTATTATTCTTCTTAGTTATAATATTGTTCGTTTAATTAAAATTCTTTATTACTGGGTGTACACGCGAATGATAAGAGGGATACAATAGAGAATTTGCGAGTCCCAGGGCGCAAAATACGTTTTCAATTTCTTTGTAGTAGATCATCATACATAGTTGATTACCTCGGATATTTTTTTGCTGTAGTTGGTTTGCAATAGATCATAGGTAATATTTCGGCGCTCTTATTCCTAGGTCAATAAGAAGACAAGCCCATCGATATTGTGGAATTGAGATTCTGGTGTTTGGATTTTCGGCGTGAACAGGAAATAATTGGATTTAATCTCAAACTTTTCTTTCTTTATACATTTTCTTTATTGCATATTTAAGTTCCTACAAAGCTTACATTAATAAACCAACAAAAGTTAATGGAACTTTACATTTTACATAGTACCATACATCCCGTAATGGAAGCTGCTTTACAAAATTCTCTTACTAACTAATTAAACCCTAACTCTACTTGCTTATTCTTGGCTAACTTCTTTGCCCGACGATAATTTCTCCTCACCTCTTTAACTTTGAAAATCTCTTGCTTTGCCCTCCTTTGTTCTTCCTTGCCATGTGCCAGCACCCAGGACTGCACTGCTTCGTCCAACTTCCTTTTAAATTGAGCTTCAGCTCCAGTGCGTATCCACTTTTTTGATGTTTGGACTACCGGTGCTGGAGGAGTAGTCGCTGTTGATGGACCTTGCTGTCTACGCTGGTACTCTTCGATGGATAGGGGTCTAGGTCCAACTTTGGGGTCTTTTAATGCTTCCTCTAAGTTTTGTTGTATTATTACTGCCCACCTGACCAAATAAAGCTTGGTTGAGACTCAGATAATGGGTAGTCTATGCATCTGGCCCACCATGTAAAATTTATTTCGAAGTTGAGTGTCTTCTCTCAGCATAAGTCTTCCTTCTAGTTTGGTTAGTTGCTGGCTTCCTCCTGGGCTGGATTAGTTAATAGCTTCTGTCTGGGCTGGATTAGTTAATAGCTTCCGTCTGGGCTGGATTAGTTAATAGCTTCCTTCTGGTCTGGATTGGCTCTCGATGACAACTAACTCTTTCCTCATTTTCTCCTATAATTTATAGGGATATTTTCGTCTTTTCATCACTTATCCCCAATCCAGTCTCGGTTGATATCATCCCAAAGTCGGATGATTTCTGCTCCAAGGCCAAGCATTGTGAACGTATTCCGCATCCTCAGCAGTTGCCGTTGCCATGGTCCCACTGTTCCATGGTTATCTTGATCCCATGAAATCATCCATGTTGAAGGCCATCCGTTCAATGTGATGGTGACATCACCCACGATCTATGATCCAACATCATGATCCACGTTGAAGGCTTTCTCGGTTCCCCTTCCTTCAACGTCAGCATTTTCTACTCATATTCTTTTTATTTTTATCCAAGGTCAATTGACCCTGGTGAATGCGTGGAGGCGCGTCACGAATGCCGAATGTCGCGAAATTGCTGCGTCAGCAATTTTCGATTGTACGGCATGAAATTCTCTTCTTGATGGTCATGGGGAATATGATGGGCACGGGAGCGAAGGGGCTTTACAGCATCATTACAACATTTGGCTAAATGTCTGAATGTGTCATCTCTCTCCCATTTCGCAGTTGGTGCGTCAGCAATTTCTACTGACCGTGAACAGATTTTAGGTCCGAATCATATTGGGCATGCAAAGGGGTTTGGGGGCGAAGGGGCATTCCGTCATTTGGTGGCACGATGAAATTTCGATGAAAATTATGTCATTTTGAAAACATTTGCCGTATCACGACATTCCTCCCTTCTTTAGAAAGGTCCAACCGTTGTTTTTTTTTTCAAAGTTTTCCACCCTATTATTATACCTTTCATTGAAATATATTTTACTCTAAATGCCTAACTATTATATAATGTTCTTCTCATATACATTACAATATTTCATTTTGGTTTTTTTTTCCATCGCTTTAGAGTTTTACATGTTTGTTTTTTTATATATATATTCTTTCTTATGTACTATGAGCACCCTCCGTATCTACCTCAACGTATTCATAACCTATGTGAACTAGTACATTTTCCTTGAAATTAAATTTCAACTCATATTTAATAAAGTTCTTGGCATGTTTGTTTGTAACAAAATCTTTCAGTTACATTCGTTCGTTTTATATTCTTTCTGATTTTATTTTCTTTTTATGCTGTAATGTTTGATAAATATATAGATTTGTATTTGAGTCAGTAATAATGAAGATCGCCTTTGCATGACTGCAAATAGGCTTACTCACTCGCGCAGAAGTGCTGCTCGTTTGTGAGATGGATGAAAAAACCTTTGAATGTTTAAATTTTAACGGTCTTATCCAGACTGTTCTCTTTTATTCCAACTAAGTCTTTTTATACAAATTTTATTCCTTGTTTCTAATCCCACCATAATTGAAAAAGGTACATGTACTCTAAAGAATTTCCTTTGTTGTTAATTGATAGTTTAAGAATGCATGCTTAACCTAATTCTGCTTAACAGTCTGCATGCTTAACTTAATTCTTAATTTATGCCTAATGTTTAAAATATATTATTACCTAATGCAATTATTTATTTAGCCTAGTAATATGCAATTTGCTAGCTTTAGTTTAATTTAAGTAAGTTTCCTAGTAATATACTATTCATTAGTTTTTCGTCAAGTATCTTTTTATTATTCTATCTCCCCTAGTTTTATGCAATTTATAATGTTCTGTTCATAGGGTGTGGATAAATTTAGACCAATATTTTATATTTATATTATCCTTACAATGCAAACTGCTTACATTCACATTATGAATTTACTTTGGAATGAGCCTACTTTGTGCATTTTCATGATTTTGATTATTCAATATGGTTTGTTCATTTTATAGTTATTGAGATTTCAACGGAAGTTGATTAGCTCTTTTCAACTTCACCGGTCTGATTAGTGGAGTTGGTCTTTGTCTCATTGCTTCTAGCTTTTGGTTTCCTTGGGTCTTCTCTTGGACCAATGTAATTACCATCTCAGTCGCAGTTCTCAAATTTAAAAAACTTCGGATCCCAAAGAATGGGGATACCACATGACATTGTGTACGAAGGTAATATCTCTCTTGTTAGCCGGGATATAAATAACGGCTAGTCCAATCCTCTTTGAGGTTTGAGACACCTCCCTAGCCACCGGGTGCGTCCACAGGTTACGGATAGTGGAAGTCCAGGGGAAATTTCTCTCAGATCGTCGAGGAATAGGCAGAAGAGTACACGTTTAACTCGGGAAGCTCAATACTCTGCCGCGGAAAATGGGATGACCCTCTTTTATATATGGAGGGTTTGAGCCACATTCAAATTACCCCAGGTGGTGCGGCGACTCAGTCGTCAAATCCATCCACCTCTTCGGAGGTGGCCGTGCCCCATTCGGATTCTGGGAGGGGGGCCCACTCAACCAGGACCGTCAAGGTCCGAAATCGGAGCTAGTAGAAAGAGCGCCAAACTACAGCGGTCCAATGCTGTTGCCTACTCACCCTCAGGAAAACCCCCACAGCCGATTTCCCAGAAGAAAGTTAAAAGGGAGCGATCCAACGAAAAGGAGGGTAAAACAGCAAAAAAGGCAAAAACCTCGTCAGTAAACCAAGCGCCCACCGATTGTCAGATGGCTATCATAGATCGATCAGATCTAGATGGCAAAATATCTAGCGAAAGGTGGGAAATGGTCGAGACGAGGCTTCTGTTTGCGATGGCGAGTGAGCAGAGTTGCTCGATGGAGGAGTTGACCTTCGAAGGAGCAAGCTGGCACAAGGAAGTCAAGGTTATTGGCTGCTCGGGGAGAAAATGCGTTGATTTTCTGAGCCTCGTAGTCGAGCGCCTTGGCGAACTTTGGCCAGGAGCCAAATTGGAGGTGATTCCGAAATCGGAGCTACTACTGCGGAAATTGGCGCTATTGTGGATTCCTCCCTCACTAGTGGTGGACGAAGCCACAATGAAGTTGATTTCCAGGCATAACGGTCTGGACACGAGCAAATGGAGAATTATCTCCTCCAGCAAGTGTCCAAACGGAGATGGCAAGGACCTTGTCGTGACGGTAGACGACTTGTCCTTCGTCAAGTTAAAGGATTCGAAGGGAAGCATCAAATTCGGCTTTAGTGCAGCAAAAGTAAGGCTTCCAAATGAGTCAACGAGCGGCACTGAAGAGTCTGCAGGTGGTACAAAGTAATTTGCACTACTGTGAGGTGGCCACGGAGGATTTGATGCTGTACATGGAGGCAGATGGAGTAGACGTGGCCTTAGTCCAGGAACCGTGGCTCTCAGGGGACAAAATCCGAGGACTTAGGTCAAAAAATTATAGTCAACTTCACTCAAGCACAACAGGTAAAAAAGAGCGTCTATAGTAGCAAAGAGATCATTAAACCTCACTCTACTTTCACAGCACAGCACCAATGACATGGTGGTGGCAGTACTAGTGGATAGGGGCAAAACTCACCTGCGCCTGGCCTCAACATACATGCCATACGAGGAAGGAGACCCCCCATCAGCAGCGATCCGGGTCCTTGTACAAGCAACCGAAGAAAGAGGATGGCACATGGTGATGGGATGCGACGCGAACGATCATCACATCCAATGGGGGAGCAGTGACATCAACAGAAGGGGTGAGTCAATTTTAGAGTTTATGATTGCTACCAACCTTACAATTTGTAATCGGGGTGACACACCCACTTTTACTAACAAAATTAGGGAGGATGTAATAGACCTTACATTGGAGAGTTTTTCCCGAGCACTCCCTTTCGGATTATGGGAGAATTCTCTTCGACATTAATCGTAAAGTTCAGGTAGGAAAACCCTACAGGAATCCAAGGAACACGGACTGGAACAGATTTTCCACCGAAGTGGAGAAGGGAATGGAAACAAATAGCACACAGTGCTTCGGTACCTATCTCCACACGGTGGCGGATCGGGAAAAGTCTGTAAAACAACTTTGCGAGATTTTTCTAAAAGCCTTCCAGAAACTTTGCCCCATAAGCAGAGCTCGAAGGAAAACTAATAAGTGGTGGAACAAAGAGCTCAAGCAACAGAGGGACGCTACTAGAAGGCTTTATAACAAAGCGAAGAAAAGTAAAGAAGAGGAGGACTGGGCTAACTGCAACCGCAGTTTTAATGAGTATAAGAATAAGATAAGAAAGACAAAATGGGACTCCCTGGTCGACTTCCTCAACTCTATAGAGGACGTGAGCGAGGCCTCAAGGTTCAGGAAAATTCTTCGCAATGACGTCATAGTCACGGGAAACCTGGAGAGACCAAATGGTTCGTGGACGGAGTCGAGCAAGGAGACACTGAAGCTGCTGATGGAGACTCACTTCCTGGGCTGCCTGACAACATGGGGCGAGGAAGAGAGCCCAACAATCAGGATTAGTCCAAAGGAGGTAACTGCAAGGGACGCCATCACCAAGGAGATGGTAATATGGGCGGTGTAAGCATTCGAGCCATACAAATCTGCGGGGCCGGCAGCCGGCAGAGGTACTGACGAGCATCTTTCTGGGCTGTTAATCATTAGGATACATCCCTGAAACCTGGAGAGACGTAAGGGTTGCCTTCATACTCAAATCGGGGAAGTCCAGCAGCACTACACCAAAGGACTTTAGGCCAATAAACCTCTCCTCGTTCCTGTTAAAGACAAGGAGAGGCTCTTGGACCTTAACATCAAGCAGAAGACCAAAATAGAGGAGGAGTGTACAGCACAGCACGCCTACCTCAAAGGTAAATCGGTGGAAAGTGCGCTGCATGAAGTGGTTGGAACGATTTAAAAATCCCTCCAGCGAAAGGAATATGCCCTAGGGGCGTTTCTGGACGTAGAGGGAGCGTTCAACAAGGTCAAGACCAATGCAATAGAGGAGGCATTTATGGAGCTGAAAGTGGAGCCCACCATCACATACTGGATAATAAATATGCTACAAAGCAGAATTATCAGTACAGAGACGAGAGAACAACAAAATCAAAAGACTGGCGACCAGGTACACCACAGGGAGGGGTGATATCCCCACTTTCGTGGCTGATCGTAATCAGCACGATCTTAAAAGAACTCAGGGGTAGGAGAGTTAGGGTTACCGCCTACGCAGATGATGTAGTTATACTGACAACAAGCAAAGATCTACAAACGATCTGCGACACCATGGGTGAAGCTTTGAGAGAAACGAGCAACTGGGCGGAGAGAAATGGCCTAGGGATAAACCCGGAAAAGACGAAGCTAGTTCTTTTCACCAGAAGGTATAAGATACCGAAGGTCAGACTACCAAAGGTGAAAGGACGGGTACTTAGGAGTCATCCTGGGCTATAAACTCACTTGAGGAGTAACGTGGAGGAAAGGATGGAAACAGGGATAAACACTTTCTACATATGTAGGAAAATGTTTGGTAGGAACTGGGGTCTGCAACCAAAGATCATACACTGGATCTACACAACGATTGTCAGACCCATTATCACATATGGAGCCCTTGTGAGGTGGAAGGCCATGGACAAGGAGACGAACAGAGAGATGCTGGGAAAGGTGCAGCAACTAGCAGCGGTAGGTATAACGGGAGCGATCAAAAGCACACCTCAGGCGGCGCTGGAGGTGATCTTAAATTTGCAACCGTTCGACCTATTAATAAAGGGCCATGCAGCCAAAATAGCCCTACGGCTGAAAGAAACGAAACTGTGGAGGCATACAGGCCAAGGGCATGCTAGTGTACTGGAAGAGATAGTAAAAATGGGAGGCACCGTGGAAACCGGAGTGTTACGTCAGCGCACGGACTATATGGTGGCAAAGCCATGGTTTGGGGAGAAGCAGGAGATCAAAATCTCAACCAGAGAGGAATGGGAAATTGGTTCCATTTTTGAAAAAGACGAAATAAGCGTCTTTACGGACGACTCAGTAACTGAAACGGGGACTGGAGTCAGTATATTCTCGAAGATGCTAGAGGTCAAGGAGTCACATAGACTCAACAAAGGCTGTAGTATATTGCAGGCGGAAATTAACGCGATAGAGAGTGCAGCAAGACTACAGAAGCTGACCGACAAAGAAATTCTGAAGGTCACAATCTACAGCGACAGCCTGGCGGCTCTTAGAACACTGGAATCTGAGACAATCAAGTCAAAGGCGGTGATGAGTTGCCGAGAAGCACTATCTTGGATCCGAGACAAAGTCAGCCTCTTTTGGGTGGCCGCACACAGCTTTGTGGAAGGGAATCTACAGGCGGATAATCTGGCAAGAATCGGAACCGAAATTCATAGTGCTGAAGAAGCCAACTCTACAAAGCCACAGATGAGGTTGTTGAAAGATACCATCGACAGAGTAGTTCAGGAACAACATGGCAAGAGATGGAGCAACAGAGACGACTGCTTCAACTCAAGGCATTTGTGGCCCCGAATTGAGGAAACAAGAACGGCGGGCTTGTTGAGAGCAAAAAAGACCTCAGTCCGGACCATCACAATGGTTATTACAGGACACTGTCCGGTCGGAAATCCTTTGAGCGCATTTTGCTTTCCTGAATATTGTGTGTGGGTATTTTATACGCTCTTTGAAATTTATTTCTTAACATGAGGTAGTAGTCTTCCTGATCATATACTGGTTTATGTTCCTTCTTTAAATCGCTTGGTAGAGGCGCGGTAAAACCATATAAGCAATCCATTGGAGTTAATTTTGTCGTTGTGTGGATACTGTTATTTCTTACGAACATTGCGGCTCGCAAGTGATCATCCCAATTAGTATAGTTTTCACCGACGAAACTCCTTAGGTAATCTGCTAAAGGTCTATAAGATCCAAAGTTCCAAAGTTCCATTTGTTTGTGGATGATACGGTGTTGGTTCCATCTTCCGGATTTTAAATAATTTACAAACCTGTCGAAACATTTCGGATGTGAAATTTGTACCTTGATCGGTTATCAATTTCCTAGGAACCCTGCATCTACTGATTATTTCATCTACAAATGCCTGAGCTACTGTTTTAGCCTCCATATTTTCTAAAGGTACCACATCCATAAATCTTGTCAAATCATCTTCAAAGCAGGGTATATACTTATTTCCTTTGGTTGTTTCCGGTAATGGTCCAACAATGTCCATAAAAACTTTATCGAAAGGAAGATCAGCAGTATCTGTTAAGAACATGGGTTCCCTATGTTCTCTGGTTCGTTTATTAATTTTGCATTTTTTGCATTGTTTCACGTAGTTCGCTACATCTTTTATCATGCCTTTCCCATAAAACTCACGCTTCAGTCGCTGATAGGTTTTATACACTCCTTGATGTGCTACAAATGGAGCGTCATGGGCATCTGCAAATATGGTTTTGATTGTTGGATTATATACTTTTAAATTTAAATATATTCGCGCCACCAAGTAACGCAAACGGATGTGTAAGTACACGTATAGAAATATGAAATAAGAGAGGCGCTGTTGCTACGACTAAGTATACACGTGGTGACGGAGTTACTTGGTTGCTAGACAGCGTCGAGTACAAACACGAATATTAATTGTACTTTCATGTTTTAATTTTTCTTTGTAATAAATAAATCTTTTATATGAAACATGATTTTTTTGTTTCTTATATTTTCCTCACGATAATTAATATTGTAGCAGAACGTGGTTATTTTAAAATAGGTGAAGTAGGGATGTCGAAAATTTAAAAAATATCGATATATATCGTATCGATATTTTTTGGAAATATCGAAATCGATATTTATCGTTTGCAAAAAATATATCGATATTTCGATATATCGGTTCAATTTATAAAAGAATGATCGCGCTCTAAGAAATAGTATATTTATAGTAACATAAACGTTAATCAGTTAATCACATATATTTTGAAAAGCTGAATTTTATTTTTCTCAAAATATTAATATACATATATTAATTTTTCTTTATGGTAAAAGTAATATATTTGTCGTTCTGAAAAAAATATCGTTTTTTCCTACGTTTTCGATAGTTGGAATTTTATATCGATATTTCGATATATCGATATATTTTCGACATCCCCAAGGTGAAGTAAGGAAATGAAAGAAGTTTGCAACGCACCAAGAATAAACAAAAAAAAGTTAACAAAATGTTTGACTAATATTTCGATTGACGTGGTTATTTAAAAAAAAAATTATATTTGAGAATAAAGAAGATATTGATATGGCTGACGAAGTGAATATTCAATTACCAATATTTGATGGTAAGGATTACAGCACGTAGAAAAAGAGGCTTTTAGGCTTGCTAAAATGAAAAAAATGCCATGATGCTGCAACGAAAGAGAAAGCGACGACTGATGCCACGTGGGAAGAAAAGAATTTAAAAGCGACCAATTATATATATAGCGCGTTGTCAAACCGGCAAATGGATATAGTAAATGAACAGGAAAGTGCTTTTGAAATATTAAAGAAATTGGACACCATATATTTAAGAGAGTCTACGGCATTGCAAATATGTATAAGAAATAGAAATAGAAATATGTATAAAAGATTATACGGATTCGAGTGAGTTCTTTGGAGAGTTTGAAAAGTTATTGATAAGTTTAATAGATTCCGGAGCCGATATAATAGAAGAGGAAAAATGAGGTTATCTATTGCGAACTTTGCAAAGTTCATTGTGTCACATCAGAGATCTTATAGATGCCTAGAAAGAAAAAGACCAAACAGTGGATTTTGTGAAAAATAAAATAACAATGTATGAAGAAAAAGAAAAAGAAGAAAACTCATGCACTAAAAATCGTCCTGGAAGTGCAAATGTTTCTAAGGTTAAAAAAAAATGATAAAGCGTGTTTTCCTTGCAACGAAATCGGTCTTTTTCAAAACGAATGCACTCGCCCTCGTGTCACCGGTCGTACGTGGAACAACAGTAGATGCGGAAACTCACAACATCTGAAGGGCGGTAGCGGCCATCAAAATTTTCAAGATAGGAATTTCAACAATGGCGGTCAGAAACGAGGCAGAAGCTCATCCTACAGAAGTCGTGGTGATTGGAAGCAGCAACGTTGAAGACAAAATGGCGGGGTAAATAATAATAATAATTATAATGGTAAGAGTAACAATAATAACAGTAATATGAGTAATGTATTTTATACGGAGGTACAAAATGATTTTAAAAACAATATTGAAGCAAATAGCTGCAAAAAAAATAAAGTTGAATGGTTACTTGATAGTGGTTCCTCCGATCATATTATTAATGATGAAAATTTGTACAGTTATGTAATAAATTTAGGATCACCAATCAAGGTAAAATTAGGAGACGGTTGAACTATAAAAGCAACAAAGATCGGTAATGTAACTTGCAATTTTATTATAAGTGAATATAAAAGTGTAGAAGTAAAAATTGAAAATGTTTTGTTTGTAAGAGAGATGGATAAAAATTTAAAGAGTTACGGTAAAATTACAAATACAAATAAAATTTTTTCAGAATATAATACATCAAAAATATATAATATAAAAGGGCAATTTTTGCCAATAGCTTATTTATTTATTTATTTATTTATTTATTCAGGTGTTATAAAATTACAGATATTGCTTACAAATATTTTAAACGGATTTCATCGCAGTTTACATTGCAGACTTTTATCTCTGTCATGAGAGTATGTTATACAGTCCACTCTATGACAGGGTTAAAAGTATATATACTTAAAATCTAATATTCATCTATTGCAATGTCTTCGCTAAAGGCAGTAATGCCTGTGCGCGACCCTGTACATATAATTCATCATTAAAACTATTTTCTTACTCTACTCTCCATATACATACTTATAAAAAAGAGACTATTATACATACTTATACAATAAAAAAGAAACTATTATTGCGTACATTATTCATACATACATATATACATTATCACAATTCAAAAGATGGGTTGAAGTAATAAATTTATTTCATTACTATTTAAAGTAATAATCCATTTTCTGATAGCTCTTGATATTTTAAGAGTATCAATTTTCTTTTCTTTTAAGTTTTCAGGAAGTAAATCAAATGTTTTCACACTAACGTATCTGTTATTCCTTCTATCAATTTCTTTATTTATCTTTGGTGTAGGAACTGTTGTCTAGCAGGTTTTTGTTTTATTTTTATAAATTTGCCTTGAAGTGACCGATAATTAGTGAAAAGTGATTTTTCGATGTAATATTTTCTCAATTCAATTATTTCTTGTTCTCTGTATAATTGCTCTGAAGGAAAGGAAGCGGGCTTATTAAAAATTATTTTAATTATTCTTTTTTGTATAGTTATAATCGGGGCAATTGTCGTATTCGTAGCTCCTCCCCATGCAATTATACCGTAAGTTGCGATTGACCAGAAAGGACTATAGTATTAAGTCATCAACTGTTTACTTGAAAGTATGCTTTTTAGTTTATAAAATAGGTAAATAACGTATCTTGTTTTCTTTGTAATGTTTGAGATATGTTCATTCCATCTCAAGTTGGAATGTATCATTATTCCCAAATATTTAGTACCGTTTACCCTTTCTATTTGTTTACAGTTACATTGATTGTCAACATTACAAGAGGATTCATGAATCGTTATACTGGATGTTGCTGGTAAACTATTACTATAACTGCCGAACGTGATATAAACTGTTTTACTAGTGTTCAAAGAAAGATGATTACGGCAAAGCCATTTCATTACTTTATTTATTTCTATATTTGCAACTCGTGTTGCGTCATCCCAGGTTTTTAGTAAAACTGTTACATCGGCAAAAGAATAAATATTAGCATTGAGTTTTAAACTAAAAATACTATTTATATATAATATGAATAGAATTGGGCCTAATATAGTACCTTGAGGGACTCCACATTTGACAACTTGCTCATAACTTAGTTCATCATCTATTTTAACTAGTTGCTTTCTGCCCGACAGATAGCTTTTTATCAGATTGTATGCATTTCCTCTGAACCCCATGCAAAAAAGTTTACTCAACAAGTTATTGTGGTCGACAGTATCGAAAGCCTTGGCCAGGTCCAAAAAATATAGCTATACAAGGGGTGGAAGTGCTAATCACGTCATGTATTTCATCAAAGACTTTATTTAATGCGTGATCTGTACTCTTGCCCGATTGAAATCCGAATTGATTCGGATGTATCAATTTATGCATTACAACGAAACTAATAATTCTTTTTTTCAAAATTTTCTCAAATACTTTCGCAAAGTTAGATATTAAAGATATTGGTCTATAGTTTGTCGTTTTATCTTTATCTCCCATTCTCTCTACTTCGATACAGAAGTTAATTAAAAACATAAGAGGTTTTGCAATTATGTCAGCTATCCATTTGAGTAATGAAGCTTGCAATTTATCAATCCCGGATGCTTTATTAGATTTCAACTCAAGTATGATTTTTATTATTTCGGTCTCAGTTGTGTGAAAAAGGAAGATCGAGTGTGGATTTGTGAAGTCATTTTTGGTGTCGTACGTGGGGACGTTTTCAAATTTTTTAGCCATTTCGGGGCCTACGTTAGCAAAAAAGTTATTGAATTCATCAGCAATTTTTCTTTTATCAGGAATGTAAAAGTTTTTTTCTTCCGAATATAATTTTTCAATTTCGTTTTATCCAGATCTTTTACTCTTGACATGCGAGTTCACGAAATCCCATAGTTTTCTAGTATCATTACCTATATTAACTAAAATATCATTATAATATTTTATTTTAGCAGCTCGTATCAAACTTTTCAGTTTATTTTTATATGTAACATATTTGGCTTTAAGTTCGACATTATCTGGATTTTTTTTTAATTTTTGGCGTAATGTATCTTTTATCTTACACGACCTAACAAGTCCGTTTGTAATCCAACTCTTCCTTCGTTTGTCATTCTTTGGTTTTGTTCTCACCGTTGTAGCTAAATTGACAAAATATTCTATTTTTTTTTCGTTATAAATATCACTCCATGTTTCAGTTTTTAACAGTTCTCGCAATTTTTCATAATTTATCTAAACTTGTCTTTTGTATTGTGTTTTATGATTCATCTCAGTTTGTTCAAGGCCGATACTTAAAATAGTCGCGTAGTGGTCTGTTATACTAGCTTCATAGACTGCTGATTTAAGTTTGAAGTCATCATTGCTCATCTTAACAAATATATGGTCTATACAAGAAGCGCGAGTATTATCAACTCTAGTTGGCACATTTATACATGAGTCATAACCAAGATCATAGTAATTGTTAATGTATGTGTTTACAGGTATGTTATCAGCCAAAATATCTATATTAATATCTCCAAGTATAAAGTGATTAGTGAGGTTTTTCTGGTGACTCAAATGCTCACATAAGTCGACTGTAAAAGTATCAATTGGTATACACTGAGATCTGTATAGTGACGTTATGAAAATGTGTTTAGTATTAACTACTATTTCTGTAAATAATGCTTTAATTCTCCCTATGTTAATTACTGAGTTTTGATGACATAATTTTTTTGATATATACAAACAGGTTCCATCACATTTGTTAATTTCGCTGTCGACTGAATAAAGAACAAAGTTTTCAATGTTAAATAATTGAGGTAAAGTAATTTTATGAGTTTCAGTACAAACTATTATATCTGGACGTTTTTTCATTGATTGAATTAATATGATTAGTTCATCAAAGTTTTTAATTAAGCTTCTAATGTTCATTTGAAAAATTACAAGATGGTTGTCTTCAATCAGAAAATCATTAAGTTGTTGTAAGTTTTCACATTTTTCGGTTCTGTTTTGTTGTTTTAAAACATCATCTATATCAAATGACATTAAAAAAAAGTTAAATTTAAAAGGAAATGCAAGTTTAAGAGTAGTCAGTTTGACTGATTACTCTTTTTTTCAAGTATTGAAATGATTCACTTTGGTTTTCCTCAAAAGCATAGTGGGCAATGTTTTTCTCAGTTTTGTACTTTTCATTTGCCAGGAGACAGTTCGCGCAGCGCTTGTTATCTTTATCTTTACATGTCAGCCCATCGTGGTTGTTCGCGCAATACTGACATCTGACAGCGTTTGCACACTTTTTTGCGCTGTGACCGTAGCCGCAGCACTTGTAACATCTACTCAGGTTAAAATCTTCATAAATACGACAGCGCTGCCAATGTAAAGTTTTTCACTCTTCATCGCTGAGTGAAACAGATTTGGCGCCAATTCTAGATAAATATTACGCGTGTTTTTTTTCGGTTTGTTTGGACATAAATGACTTTGACATCTTCTCTCTCACAGGTATCGAAGTTTTGGGGAATGATTTCATCGGCAATATCATCTGGATCGAACTCCTCCAGGACATCGACGACCTTAACACGCGGCTTTTTCATAGACAAAGTTTTGACGTCGCAGTTTAAATTCGCAATCTTTTTATCTCGCTTTCCATGGTAACATTGTTAGTCTGATTGTTACATTTTATCAAAACCGTGCCATCCTTTGTTTCTCGAACCGTATACACTGAAATATTCAAGTCACTAATTTTCACCTCTTGTTTTATTTTTCTAATTATGTCTCCTTTCGAAGTTTTGCTGTTAGGTTTCACCAAAATTGGTGGAACCTTAGACAAAACTTTCGCATATGACATGTCGCGAGAGGTCATCGCGCCATGCTCATTCACTCCGCACTCAAGATGTAATGTTTCTTCAAGCAACACATTCGTCTTCTCTTTTTCTTCTAACAAATTTTTCATCAAAACAATTTGGTTGTACAAATGCTTTACGATCGAGGTATCATCGAGAGTAGTAGAACAGCAGACGACGCGCGTTGAATCTACGGCGGTAACATTCTTCGCGCGCTCAATGCATGATTTGTGGAATATCGCACCACAGTTTACACATACACAATACCTCGCTTCTTTAGTCTTACCACAAATATAGTTCGGCATCCTGATGCGTATCAGCCGGGCAATCCTGCCGGAGCGTCCAGAAAATAGATGTTTTGGCTTCTCTCGTTCAAACGCCTACAGTCTCATTTTATTTATTAGAAAGATGGTAGTCCTGGATGAAAACTGTCTTGGATGATAAATGTCCGGGATGAAATTCGTCCGGGAACAAAAACCGTCACCACGGATGATATTCGTAGTAAACGGGAACTGTTTACCACAGTCCATTTCGATGCGTCTTCAGTCTACACTAATCTGTTCACTCTCGCGTTCCTACGTTACTTTCTCTGAGACCGTTCGTCCCACTCCAATTAGTACTTAATCTTAGTCCTAATGCAGATTTCACGTGCGACAAGCAGTCGAGAAGTAATGTTCGTTTATACCGGAAATATCGCCGCTACTAGAAAGTCTTCAATTGCTGGGTATACATACACCTTACACCGCTTAAATATACCAAGATTTTAGATCATTATTCACCAAAAACGCTTGGAAACCACAAATAAACACGCACCGAAATGACACTTGAACTTGGATTATATGTCAATCGAAATTCATCAATAGCTCGCGCATGGCGCTATATATACAGTAGCATTATAAGTAAACAGGTGATTTAGTTCAGACTTTAGTAACAATCATTTAAGCTCATTTTGCACGTCAAAGTACATCTATATTGAATGAGGCCCTATCTATTATTATCGAAAACTTTGCGGGTGCGGGTGCGGGTGCGGATCTTAAAAGATCTTAAAATTTTCTCATACAAAATACTTTTTGTAAAAATCCTTTCACCTTCTGCCAAATGACCTTGGCCTTGTGTTTCAGAAATACGCAATAGAATACGCAAGACATAGAAATAATATAGACGCGCAATCGATCAAACGATCTAGCTTTACTGGCAACAACATACAATTGACGGTGAGAAAATATAGGTTGTTTGAGCAAGATTCCTGATTTTTGAAACGTTTGCCAATGGGATTTATTAATTGTCATCGCAAAAGCCAGAATGACGGGAAATTGAGTTTTTTGAAAGGAAAAAGACAAAAATACGTCACACGTGTCAAAATACGTGTGTTTCTGAAAACTCCTGCTAAAATCTCACAATCCAAAAAATTTTCTTTTGCATTTGAACTAAACGAACAGGTGTACCATTGACCAAGCAAGTCATGTCCTGTACACAAATTACGAATAAGTAAAAGTATGCAATTTGTCTTTTAAAATAAATTTGTGGGATCGGGAGCCCACTTACATCAACTGAGTTTAAAAATTCTAATGGAAAATTATTTTGCTCTTTATAATCATCACTCAAGATTTTATCGGAACTCAAATATATTCGTTTCTCTCCGGCCAGGCTGTTAAAGATTTCTGCATCGATGAAAGCGCAGTCTTCATATTTGGGTGCTAATATAACCGAATTGAGAATATCGTTATTATCGTTTGAAAATTTGGACCATGAAGTAAGGCAATTCTCAATAAGTAGCACACATGTACCGGGAGATGTAGGTGGCAATATTCGTCAAAAAGCTCCACAGAGTAAAATAGTCTTATATCCGAAAAGTTTAGTTGAAGTACCGAATAAATCGTTTACTGAACAAAATTTCCTCAATAGCTAATAAAGCACGGTTATATGAATCATTTTCTAAAGAATTTCTTAGGAAGTCTTCACTCATGAACATTTTGAACTCATTCCACAAACCTAATGCATGTGTAGGAAAGTTCATACCACAAATAGGGTATGACAAATAACTCTCTTAACTGCTGAGAGGACTTACACTCTTTTACTTCTAATAAATATTCACGCCACTCTCCATCATTTCATGCGATACGTCGTGCATGTGCTGAAAATGTGCAGTATATGTTCCCAATAGTACCCAAATCCTGATGGGACCTCGAACATGAAGCAAAAGTAGTCTCGGATGACACAGCTCAACGTAAAACATAAAATAATCTAGCAATACCTCTACTACTTCCTCTTTAACTATTTTTCCATTTATTTTCTTTATCTACCCAAATATAATGTATCGGCGTCTCTGTATATAGAAACTCGGACGAACCAATTCGATTGATTTCATGAAACGCAGTCAATTTTATTCTTCTGTGAATTTTAAGAGCTCGCTGAACATTTCCTTCCCTAAAAACTACATTTTACCGGTGAGGCAGATGACATTCAAGTCAATCTATAATATATTACGTGACTGGTAATGCATTGGATACCCATTTATGCGCCAATTAGCTTCCGTAGATCCAACATAGTGACCGGACAAAAAAATATCGATTTCATCTATATAAACTTTGCCCTCAACTCCACCTCAAACTCTTCCAAACTGCAATGAGGCACAGTTGTATCCCTTATTAACATATTTGTGCGTATATTTTAGGCTCTTAACTGTGCCAAGAACTTCAACATTTAAGTAGCCATCAAATTTCGCTAAAAGATATGGATTTTAAGGAACAGCATAACGGTTGTCAACATAGTGGCCACGAAAGTCAACTGTTATAACATTAACACGACGCATCTAACATTGCCCTGAGTTATATTTTAAAAGTCCTTAGAAAAGCTTTTGCTGCATTTACCATCTCTGATACAGACGGGGTTACGATTCAATAAACCACATGGACCGTGGATCATATGGTTTTTAAACACATTATAAAGTTGTGGGAAATACATTGTATATGGTAAATAAAATATATCTGGAATTTCCGTACAAACGAACAAACTTTCATTTCCTACCTTTTCTTTTTTCTCTAAATTGCAGTTTTGAATGTGTGCAGACAAAAGTTTGGAAATATGATATTATTTCAGATTCTGATTTGACAGACTTAACAGTTTTTTGCTCGTAGCGGCTAAATCAAGCATTCTAGGGGTTATGACCAACCCCCATTAATTTTTCATTTCCCAACTTTTGGCCATATATCATATTTCTCTAAATTTCTCAAAAGTTAGGAAATATGATAAAATTCAGACTTTAGCTCGCTTTCCATAAATATTCGTGAAAGTTAACCTCGCGTTTTCTAGAAATAACTGTAAAATTGTGATTTTCATATTTTTTAAAACAAAATTTGCATATATTTTTATCAAATTAGCAAAAAATAATGGTATAAGTAAACAATGGCTTTAAATTTGTCTGTGGTAATGCATCCATATTATTGTCTGTGACCATATGTTCATTGTTTTGGCTTTTGTCTGGAAGAATGCAATTTTATTAGCCAAAGATTGCCTTCTTCTAGCCAAAAAACAAAAGAATGAACATGTGAATATTGTCTGTGATATGGCTGCATTTGTCCCTCACATTATCATTGGCATAGATATTAGGTTTGAGTGATAAGAATGCACGTATTCGGCATAAATGGTTGGCTATTCAGTCGAAAGTATGATCTATGCCAATGATAATATTAAATAAGTATGTTCTATATTCTGATTTTTTCGTAGAGGAATGTTATTATATGTTAATTCTTTTGGTTTGTGTCCCCAGTAGAAGATTGATCCATTTGGTTTGATTTTCGACTTATTTAGTACTTGCCATTTATCGGGAACACAAACCAAAAATTCACATATGGTTGCATATTTCCAGGCAAAAAGCAAAACAATCACACGCATACATTCTTCCCAAAAGCATCATCTACGCTATGCGTGTGCTCAATTCACGCATACTATCCCATTGAATATTTTAATTTCAATTTAAAATTAAACTAATGTATAATTAAATTTACGAAAAAAAATTAAGTGATGCACATAGAGGAAAAACTAATCTTTGGAATGGTATAATTTTTATACTGGTAATTTCACCTGGTTTCCTGTAAAAGGGATAACAAAAAAACGTGTCGTCTATTTATATATAGATTAATTCGTACAGATTTAAATGGACCACATTCTACAGGTTATGGTGGGGAAATATTCTTTTTGACTTTCATTAATGATTATAGCAAAATCGGTAAAGTCTATATCATTAAATATAAGAGTGAAATTTATAGTTATTTTGTTGAATATATGAATTTAGTCGAAACAACCACTGGGAAAACAATTAAAAAATTAAGATATGATAATGGAGGTGAATATTTGAATGAAAAAATTTTTAATTTAGTTAAAGAATAGGGTATTATTAAGAATAGGGTATTATTAATACCTTAGACCATTGTCCAGCGTATGTTCATGAATTAATGTAATAAACGGATCAGTTATAAATACAGCTAGGTGTTTGTTAGCTGATTCCAAACTACATGTTATTTTTTGGCCAGAAATAGTTAAAACAGCAGTATATATAAAATGACACTTAGCTGATACATTTGAAAAAAGACCCCTTATGAAATTTTTACGGGAAAAAAGCCAGATATTAATTATTTGAGAATTTATGGTTCCAAAATATTTGCTAGAATTCCAGAAAGTAGGAGAAATAATGAATGGAGCTATAAGGCAGTTTTAGGCAAATTAGTTGGGTATGAAAATGTGGGATACAGAGTTTTGATTAAAGACAAAATGGGCCGCCTTAAAAAAGTAATTTCTGTTAGACATGTTGACATTGTAGAAGATAATCAAACACTTGTAGGTTTTTCAGATGAGAGTAATTTTGATGACATAAATTATATTAGTAAACATAATGATGTGTTACATGAAAATCTCACAAGTAATGAACCTGATGAAAAAGAGGTTGATATAACTGATGGAAAAATTCCACAAGAAAACCAAATAGATAATACTGATTTAAGAAAGTCTAGTAGGGTTAAAAATAAGCCAGATTACTATTGACCAGAATCTTATGCTCGTCATGTATATGTAAATTCTGTTAGTGCACACGGTCCAAAAAATTTTAATGAGGCTATTAATAATTTGAATAGTGAAAATTGGAAAGAGGCTATGGAAAAGGAAATTATATGTCTAAATAAAAATGAAACTTGGAAACTGATTAAGAAACATAAAGATAAAATAATAATAGATTTTAAATTGCTTTTTACTAAGAAATCAGATAATACATACAAAGCGTTGCTTGTAGTAGAGGGTTTTCAACAAAATGAAGTTTTGGAAGGTCTATGTTCTCCAGTAGCTCGTATACAAACGTTAAAAATATTTCTGTGTTTTTGTGCAAAAAATGGTCTATCTATAAACCAGATGGATGTAGAGTCAGCCTTTTTAAATGGGAAAGTAATTTCAGAAATTTATGAAAAACAGCCTCCAGGGTTGACGGGACGGGACGGATAAAGTTTGAAAATTGTTAAAAGCATTATATGGATTAAGAGAAAGCCCAAGAGCTTGGTGTGAATGTCTAGATCAGTATTTAAAAGGTCTAGGTTTCAAGCGTATTGAAAATAATTATTGCCTATATATACTTGATGATGACGAAGATAAAGTATACAAAATTTTTCATGTAGATGACTTATTAATTAGTTGTAAAAATTTGGAAAAATTAAAAAATATTGAAAGTCTATTATCAAAAGGATTTCAATTAATAGATTTGGGAAACATTAAAACTTATTTAGGGATAAATATTGAATATGACATGAAGAAAAATACTACGACTTTAGATCAGAAAACATATATTGAATCGCTTGCTCGAGAATTTGGTATAGAAAATGCAAAACTATAATATATAGTACCCCTATGGAACAAAATTTAAAATGTATGCCTGCCCAATGTGCATCTGACGATATAAAGTATAGAAATTTAATCGGTGGACTTTTCTATGTAAGTTCGGGAACTAGACCGGATGTGAGTTTCAGTGTAAACTACCTGAGTAGATTTCAAAACTGTTATGACGAAACTCACTATAAATATGCCTTAAAAATTTTGAAATATCTGTATTCTTCTAAATGCTTAAAGTTAACTTTTGAAAATAATATAAATGACCCGATAATTGATTGTTTTGTCTATGCAGATTGGGCAGGGGATAAAGAAGACAGAAGATCTTCTACTGGCTACATCTATCTATAATATAAGATCTTCTATAATTACATTGAAATGTATGGAAATGTAATTTATTGGAAATCTAGAAAGCGAGGTAATGTTGCAAAATCATCGACAGCTGCTGAGTATGAAGCCTTGTCGTAATCTGTAAGTGAACTCAAAGTAGTAAGAGATGTATCAACTGATTTTGGAATTGAATTGAAAGATCCGGTAAATGTGTACGGAGATAATGCAGGCGCAATAAGCATAGCCACATTAGGTAATTTTACAAAAAATTCGAAACATATAGAAACACATTATCATTTTGTAAATGAAAATTACGCAAACATAAATATTAATATATAATAGTAAAGGTTGATTCAGAAGACAACCAAGCTGATATTATAACCAAATCACTAGGTAGAGTTAAATTTGAAAAATTCAGAAAATGTTTGAAATTAAAATGAAACATAAATATGTAAGGTAAAATTATACTTTGTTCTAAAAAAATTGAGTTCCTAATAATTGAATAAATTTAAATTATATACTTTTAAATTTAAATATATTCGCGCCACCAAGTAACGCAAACGGATGTGTAAGTACACGTATAGAAATATGAAATAAGAGAGGCGCTGTTGCTACGACTAAGTATACACGCGGTGAGGGAGTGAATTGGTTGCTAGACAGCGTCGAGTACAGACACGAATATTAATTGTAGTTTCATGTATTAATTTTTCTTTGTAATAAATAAATCTTTTATATGAAACATGATTTGTTTGTTTCTTATATTTTCCTCACGCTAATTCACAATGATTTCTTGTGGATCTACTAGAACTTTTATCTGTCTTCCTTGATTATGTCCTTGATTGAAGGTTCTTAAATTTTCATCCTCTAAATTGTTACTTAACAGTGGTTTCACTGTTTTGGGTTCCTTCCCTAGCTCTTTATTTTCCTTGTTAACTTCACCTTTTTTTCCCTAAGTTTGTTGACGCGTGATCACCAGAACTTCATAAGGAATTCTACTAAGGGCGTCTGCGTTATTATTCTTTCTTCCTTCTTTGTACTGGATTTCGAAGGTCATATTTGCGAGTATGACGTCCGGATGTAACATTCCTCTCGTCGATCTGTACAGTATCCAATTCTGAACCGAAAAGTGTTACTAAGTCCCCTATTATCTCAGTGTCCTCTGTTGAGTCTAAAGACATCTTATTTTGTCCTCCATGTCCTTCCAAGGGCAAAGCTAAGGTAAACTTTCTGGTTTGCGAACCATCGTTGTGGTGTCCTTTTTGGAAGGAGTGTTCACTTTGGTCAATTTCCGTGTCTTTTGCTATTACATCAACAAATCGGCCATTGCTATACCATGGATCTTTATCATTCTTGAACGGTATAGCAATCATTTCGTTTTTGTCTTGTGATGGGAAAACTAATGTTTTGGCTGGACCTTCCACATTACAATATTTTGTAAGGAAGTCATTTCCCATTAATCCAGCTATATTAGATGGATACATTGACTTCACCACCTGGAACTCGCAGGGATACTGTTTTACTAATTCCACTTGTGCCTTTATTGTTCCTTCAGATAATATGCTTCCTGAAATCGTGTTACGTGTAACTATGTCTGCTTTACTTATTAATTTTAGTTTGTCTTCCCTCATTTCTTCTTCCTTTATCAGACTTATTTCCGATCCTGTGTCAATTATAAACTCTGCCTTCCTATTCTTGATTATATCCACCGGTAGGGTTATTATAGGCAGTTTCGGTGGTCTTTTGCACCTTTTCTAATTATCTTCTACGGTCGACTCGCTGTGCGTGCGGTCGTCCCCGTCGAGTTTCCCTCATCTCTTACTTTCTCCTCATGCTGTAGTCTTTCCCATCTTTGTCGGAGAAAACATGTAGGCTCGACGTGATCATTAGCTAGGCAATGTGTGATCCTTTGAGCTGTTTTGGTTCACTGATCCTTGCTGCATACATTGTTCTGTTTGTTCTAACTGTGATATTTTGGATCCCAGTCCGTCCAACGTGTTATCTGCGTCTTGGAGCAAATAAAATGTATGGTTGAGGTTCATAATTCCCATCTTGAAACAAGGCAGACCCACTTCTTCTATCTCAGCCTTCAATCCATCTCCGCCACTAGTATATTGTTCTTCTGCTGCATTCTGAGATTCTTCACACGGTTGAAGTAAGCAAATAGTGTTTCAGTTGGTAATTGCTGTACGCTTCTAAGTTGGGTGTTTAGTTGAATGGCTCTAAACACCCAACATCCAAGGCTCTACCTCTCAACCTTGTTGGCAAGAGTTTTATAAATAGTGCTTTGTCCTGTGCTTCCACAAGTGTTTCATATCCGAGACGAGCGCAGTTAACACATTCGTTTATTTCATTTTGTTTTCGTGGGCTTTCTTCCCCTTTTTAAAATTCGCACATTATCGTACAATATGTTGTTGACTAATTAAACGTCCGCCATTTTCTTACTTTCGGATTTATCCCTGTTTTGGTTATCAATATCTTGTATATTTGCTTCTCTGCTCGTTGCTTATTGTTGGTGATCTTCTCTACCAATATTACTGTCTGGATTAGAATTAATTCTGAAATATGTCCTCCCGTGTCTAAGTTGGACTCGTTCAGCGTCTTCAGGATTCTGTGTTTGACTGGTTTCATCAATTTCCAATACCTGTGCGTTGTTTAATCTTTCCTCTGTATCTTCCCCGTTTTTGCCGAATAACTCGTTATTATAATTTTCTTCCCTAACACTAGAAATTTGTTCGTCTAGATTTTCACATGGGATAGAGCCTACTATTTCCGTACGATTTTCATTCAATAATGGCTTAGAGTCTGCCATATACCATTACTTTCACCAATTCACTGTTTTTTTTTCCTCTGATTTTAACGCTCTCGTAAATATGCTACATTGAAGTTTTATTTTCTTATCTTTGACTGATTGATATGTCGCTCCTAGTGTGTCGTAAATCCGTAATTGCGGCTGCGCCAAATTTATTGGATAAGTATTTATTTATTAATTGGATTTAATCTCAAACTTTTCTTTCTTTATACATTTTCTTTATTGCATATTTAAGTTCCTACAAAGCTAACATTAATCAATCAACAAAACTTAATGGTGCTTTACATTTTACATAGTACCATACATCTCCTAATGGAAGCTGCTGTTATGAACCAAATTTCGGTTCTTCTTAAGAAGGAACCATGACCTTCCTCAAGGGCTTAACCCTTAGGAAAGGTCATGAATGTTTTGAAATTGCAACCTGAGTCAGCAGAAATGCTGACTCAGGTGAAAAATACATTTGTGAGAAAAATATTTTCCTCGAGTCAGCTTTCGTGCTGACTCAGGAAATATGAAATTCTGAAAAATATTTTCCCGAGTTGGCATTACTGCTGACTCGGAAGACCCTAAAAAAGTATAAAATGGAACGAATGGAAAATGCATCGATTGGGTCAACGACTCGATCGATTTCAATGACTTTCGATCAATGACGCAATCGATGGAACTTCCATTCTACATAAAGGTAGGAGTAGGGAAAATTAGTGAGTAAGCTAGATTTAAGTATAAATTAAGGTTGAGAATTGTAAGAAGGACAGTCTAGAAATAAACGGCTCATAGAACGTGTGTTTCTTTGACTAAAGGGTAACTTGGCCTTCAGGCCATGTACCCTTAAAGCCCTGACTTGGCCTCGTGGCCACGCAGGCAAAAATGACCACCAAGAGATAACATGGGCCACAGGCCTTATGTCTCCAACAGTATGAAGTAAAGTCGGCCAAATGGCCTATACTTCAAAAAGAAGAGGTAAAGCGGGCAAAATGCCCCATACCTCCAGCGTCCTGAACATGGTTCGAAAGAACCTATCAGGCAAAACATTAGAAAAAATGATTTTCAGATAAAATTCTACATTTTAAGCGGAGAAATGTAAGAAATTCATAACATTTTGGCGCAGCCGCAACCACGGACCTACAACCAATAAGCCACGACGCAACCGAATTGGAGATGGAAGCTAGCAAAAGACAGATGACCTGAAGATGCAGATTCTGATGCTAAAACAGGGGAAGGCGATTTTAAGGGGGAAGGAGACCAGTAAAAGCTTTGAAAGATCGACTCACGACTCAAATTATAAATTAATAATAGAAAATATTGGGATTTTAAATTAATATGTAAATTATTGATAGGTAAAACATTGCCGAATATGTAAATTTAAAGCATTTTACTTATTTGTATTTGTCGAATTGTATTTTTGTATACCATTTTAAAAAGCTTTGTGAAGTTTGAAAACATGTTACTTATTTGCATTGTATACAATTTTGCACGAATTCAAAAAAAAAAAATTCCGCTACATGAAAAGATTAATATAATTGTCTCTAGTAGAAATAATAGTTAAAGAGATCACATTGCAAACTATAACTGGCTATGACTTTAAAGGAGAAAAAAGAGAAGAGCTAAGAGAAGAATATAATAGATCTATGGTAGTAATAACAATTCAAAAGAGGTAACATAGTAAACAATGACTGGCTAAGTCTCTTTGGAGATATTAAATGAATTATTCATAGAAAATAATAAAAGAATAAAAAACATTTATACCAAAAAAAAAAAAAAAAAATATAAGAAATTAAAAGGGAATAGAATACAAGTTTAAAGATGTAAAAGTAACAAATATCAATATAAAAATGAAAGAATAAAAAGAAATTAAAGTGAAAAAAGAAAAAAGATTATAAAGCATATATTTAATCGTGTAAATATAAAAGACAAATATAAATGTAAAAGAAATATAAATGTAAAAGAGAAATATAGATGTAAAAGTTAAACGAAATTCTAGGAACATACTTGTAGTTTACAACTTATGTAAAAGGCCTGGCTACCAACATAATGAATTGCAGATGTTATTGCTATGGGACGAAATAACTGCCCAACGTGAGACCATCGAAGTAAGACACTTATATTACCGCGGCTCGCAAACTGCGGAGTGTACTACAGCTTCGTACATGGGAAAAACATGGAGGGCAAGAAAGAGCCTCAATAACGTCAAACAACTCGAAACTGAACTTCGCAACCTCTTCGAAATAGGTACAGAGCACGAAATTAAAGGTCACAGTGCGTGCCGGGAAGAGTCACCTAAGTTCCAAGACTCGCACGTTTTGGTAGGTGAAAATGTTTCCAAATAAGTTCCACGTCATACTCGCAAATATGACGGTCACCTAAGTTTCCAAGACTCGCACGTTTTGGTAGGTGAAAATGCTTCAAGAAACACATTGTAGTGGAGAAACAGGCCCAATACAAAACAAGGAAGTATATCCCAAAGAAGTAAAACAACAGATGTGACATCAATATAATGGAAGGTATTGAAAATGGAAAAAGAGAAAGATAACGTCGAATGCATGAAAATACTAAAGCCACATAACAATGAAGTTAAGGAGTCAAATAAAGAGACAAAAAAAAAAAAAAAATAACAAATTAATTATATAAAGGGTACAACTAAATGAACAAAAGTTAAAGAGAAATAATGGATGAAAAGAAAAAAGAAAGATATATACATATGTAAAAGGCAGAGAGTAAGAGACAAAAAGAGAATTTAAAACGGAAAAAAAAAGTTGAGAAATTGAACGAAGAAAAAACTGATGGAAATAAAAAGGAATTTAAACAAGGATTAAATAAAAACGATAGTCAACACTTTGAACATTGGAGATAATAAAAATGAATACCATAAATAGATATATAAACAAACTCAAGAAGAAAAAAAAGAAAGAATTCATAGAAACCAGTTGAAGCCAGATGACAAGCCTATTGTTAGCAGTCCCAAAACAAGGACCTGATGGCCAGAAGCTATGGTGAAATCAGCAATGTTGATAAAGCAACGGAAGGAATTGAGAAACCCACTGCCTAGGATAGAGAATATACAAGACCAGTCAGGGAACCAATGTCACAGTTCTGTGCTCAATCCCATAAGCAGCTACCATCAGATAACAATAAAGTTACATGAACGAAGACGCAGAAAGAACAATATAAAATATGAAGACAACACCCCCGTACCCTAACGTGATCGCACTTCAATACAGAGGTCAACTGTGCAAAAGCATTCTTAAGACAAATTGGTTCAATTTAAGACGGCATGGACGTAATAAACTATGATAATCATCAATATAAATTACGAAATAGATAATGCTAAAAATAAATAAAGAAAAAATGTAAGACTAAAAACACTAAATTCGAAAATATATAAAGTTTAAATGATGGTAAATTAAATTATAATCAGTTTTGAAGAATAAAGTTTAAGTAACGGTAAATTAAATTATAGTAAGTTGTCATTTGTAAAATTAAAAATATGTAACAGAGATAGAAAATGTAAGAAATGATAAACTCAAAAACATTGCGAAAAATCAGTTATTAGAAATCCAATAGAAACAACAAGAATAGGACTGTATGTACAGTAATTGTCGATTGAAATAATATAATTAGTTTTCCAGTAAGCTAGGAGTAAAGGAGTAGTTAGTTATAGTTAAATGAATTGCTAATACAAAACACAAACCCAAAAAAAAAAAAAAAAAAACAAAAAACAGAAAGGGGGAAGCTTTTCTAAAGAGGGGAGGAAATGTTATGAACCAAATTTCGGTTCTTCTTAAGAAGGAACCATGACCTTCCTCAAGGGCTTAACCCTCAGGGAAGGTCATGAATATTTTGAAATTGCAACCTGAGTCAGCAGAAATGCTGACTCAGGTGAAAAATACATTTGTGAGAAAAATATTTTCCTTTCGTGCTGACTCAGGAAATATGAAATTCTGAAAAATATTTTCCCGAGTTGGCATTACTGCTGACTCGGAAGAACCTAAAAAAGTATAAAATGGAACGAATGGAAAATGCATCGATTGGGTCAACGACTCGATCGATTTCAATGACTTTCGATCAATGACCCAATCGATGGAATTTCCATTCTACATAAAGGTAGGAGTAGGGAAAATTAGTGAGTAAGCTAGATTTAAGTATAAATTAAGGTTGAGAATTGTAAGAAGGACAGTCTAGAAATATACGGCTCATAGAACGTGTGTTTCTTTGACTCAAGGGTAACTTGGCCTTCAGGCCATGTACCCTTAAAGCCCTGACTTGGCCTCGTAGCCACGCAGGCAAAAATGACCACCAAGAGATAACATGGGCCACAGGCCTTATGTCTCCAACAGTATGAAGTAAAGTCGGCCAAATGGCCTATACTTCAAAAAGAAGAGGTAAAGCGGGCAAAATGCCCCATACCTCCAGCGTCCTGAACATGGTTCGAAAGAACCTATCAGGCAAAACATTAGAAAAAATGATTTTCAGATAAAATTCTACATTTTAAGCGGAGAAATGTAAGAAATTCATAACACTGCTTTACAAAATTCTCTTACTAACTAATTGAACTATTCTTGGCTAACTTCTTTGCCCGACGATAATTTCTCCTCGCCAGTTTGCCTTTGGAAATCTGCTGCTGTGCCCTCACTCGTTCGTCCTTGCCCTGTACCAGCACCCAGAACTGCACTGCTGCGTTCAACTTCCTTTTAAATTGAGCTTCAGCTCCAGTGCGTATCCTCTTTTTTGATGTTTGGGCTGCCGGTGCTGGAGGAGTAGTCGCTGTTAATGGACCTTGCTGTCTACGCCGGTACTCTTTGATGGATAGAAGTCTAGGTCCAACCTTCGGGTCTTCTAATGCTTCCTCTAAGTTTTGGAACGCCGACATCTATAGTAAATATCAAAGTTGTTGTATTGTTACTGACCACCTGACTAAATAAAGCCCTGTTGGGACTCAGATAATAGGAAGTCTATGCAACTAGCGCACCGTGTAGAATTTATTTCGAAGTTGAGTGTCTTCTGTCAGCATAAGTCTTCCTTCTAGTTTGGTTAGTTGCTGGCTACCTCCTGGGCGAGATTAGTTAATAGCTTCCTTCTGGAATGGATTAGTTAATAGCTTCCTTCTGGGCTGGATTGGCTCTCGATGACAACTAACTCTTTCCTCATTTTCTCCTTTAATTTATAGGGATATTTTCGTCTATTCATCACTTATCCCCAATCCAGTCTCGGTTGACATCATCCCAAATTCGGATGGTTTCTGCTCCAAGGCCAAGCATTATGGACATATTCCGCATCCTCAGCAGTTTCCGTTGCCATGGTCCCACTGTTCCATGGTTATCTTGATCTCAAGGAATCATGGATTTTCATCCATGTTGAAGGCCATCCGTTCAATGTGATGGTGACATCACCCACGATCTTTGATCCAACATCATGATGCACGTTGAAGGCCTTCTCGGTTCCCCTTTCTTCAACGTTAGCATTTTCTGCTCATATTGTTTTTATTATTATCCAAGGTCAGTTGACCCTGGTGAATTCGTGGAGGCGCGTCACGAATGCCGAATGTCGCGAAATTGCTGCGTCAGCAATTTTCGATTGTACGGCATGAATTTCTCTTCTTGATGGTCATGGGGAACATGATGGGCACGGGAGTGAAGGGGCTTTACAGCATCATTACAACATTTGGCTGAATGTCTGAATGTGTCATCTCTCTCTCATTTCACAGTTGCTGCGTCAGCAATTTCTACTGACCGTGAACAGATTTTAGGTCCGAATGATATTGGGCTTGCAAAGGGCTTTGGGGGCGAAGGGACATTCCGTCATTTGGTGGCACGATGAAATTCCGATGAAAATGATGTCATTTTGAAGACATTTTCCGTACCACGACACTGGCTTTTGTCAAGCTGATGGCCCTTCAGGTCATCAGTCGTGATTTGTATTACGCCATATCTTCGTGGTGCTGCTCACGTGTCAGGTGTGGGGTCCTCGATCGACTCCTTTCAATGAAAGTTTTCTCAGCTCAGTGTCTTTTCAGCTCAGTGTTGCACAGGGAGATTCCGGTGTCCCCACATCGAATCTATTTCTCGCATATAATTCGTGGGGTTTCGGACTGGCAGCTTAACAGTAAACACGTACGTCACGAAAAACGCGAACAGTTAAAACCTCAAGTACAAGAAGATAAAAAGAAGGGAAACATTGCTTATTTGCACTACGATCAACTGATAGTCATGAAACCGAAAGACAACAACAGTGAAAAGAAAGAAAGAGAAACCTCGATCTCTCCTAAGACATCCACACAGAAGAAAGTAAATGCAAACATAATCCCGAGCAACCCTACACCGTCGTTACCCAAAACTGGCAAGAAAGAGATCATCAGACCCAACATACTGAATTTTGTCAATCGAGCAAGCTCGGACACTCAACTAAATGCTTCAAAAAACTAATGATTGCCTCCGAACGAAAAAGTAACACAAAACGAAAAAGTAACACAAACTACAACTGTTATATATTTTTTTCACGTTTTTGTTAAAGTTTTTATTTTCAGTGTTAACCAGTTGTTAGTTCAATGTTGAGGGTAGGCTTTACACAAATTTTGGGTTGGCTTAATATTTATTATTGTGCATATACTAATTACAATTCTCATTTACATTTTCATTCATTTTCCTAAGGCTTTATACAAATCAAACGTCCATGCGACCAATCTACTAAATATCTTCCTAATATTTTATACAAATCAAACGTCAATGTTACCAATCTACTAGTTATCCTCCTAATACTTTATACAAATCAAACGTCCATGCGACCATTTCATTCGTTCTATAAACTAATGTACTAATTATTTTTTCATTCCACTACTCAGACAGATTCAAATTTACTTTACTTCTTGACCTAATTAATTTTTCTTTAATTTCCAAATTTCCAGTTTATGTTTTAATCCTAATTTATTCATTATTTATTTCATTCCTTAACCCTAACCTAATTTACAATTCTTTTTTATGTTTAGTTTTACTCCTCTTAGTACGGCGGTACTTCAAGCGGCCGCCGTACTTGGAATTAGGTTGATGGGTTCTGGCGACCACTTTCAACTAGAAGTTCCGCCCAAAATCGATAGGTTTCTAGAACCCTGTTCGATGGGATATTTCGGACCCTAGTTGATGGGTTACTAAACTTCTTTCAACACGAAGTTCCTTACTGCACCTATAGGTTTGTAGAACCTTGTTCGGTTTGACAAATTCGAACTTGAGTTTGATGGGTTACTATAACCACTTTCAAACTCAAGCTCCCAGAAAACCGATAGGTTTCTAGAACCTTGTTCGGCTTGGATCACTTACTTTTCCTTGTTCGTCTACTCCCTTTTCAATCTGATAAGGTCTGCCTGACTTATGAGGATGTATAAGTTGGTCCCAACTACTGGTGATATCCCCAATTTTTCTCCGCTTTTTATCCCAAGAAACCGGGATTTTTGACCGTTGGTGCGAGGTTGCCATCAATTACGAAACGCACTTAACTTCTGCATGGCGCCATCTACCGGTGACGGGCGGAGGTTTTTAGAACGGCATAAGTTGTTTGAGTTGTTTACGTTTCCACATGTTTCGTTTTGACGTTTCAGTCTAGGTTAATACCGCGTTTACACCGACCGAAGTCTAGTAGATTTCGTGAGATGATTTGATAAATCTCCTCGCCCGTTTACACCGCCAGTGAGGAGATTTCGTTTGACACTTCGACATTTTTCATGTGAAATTGTAGTGTTTTGTGGTTCCGTTTTGCTTCAAACCTATTACAAAACTATCTTGGACAATAGTCCATGCCTTCCCTTGCCTCCATTGATTCTTTTTTTATTAAGTAATGTCGCGTATAAATAAACTAAGTCATTAATACACTATTTCAAAATAGTTATTCAAGTGAAAAACAATAAGTTTAGTCTTTATAATGATTTTTTATTTTTACTATATATGTATCTCTGATATCTTAATTATTTGAGACGCACTGACTCTGATTTATTTGACCACAAGACAGCGTAGGCAGTGCTTGCCTATATTTCAGTTTGTACTTAGACAACGCTTAATTCTGTCTTGCGGACGGTTCGAGCTCTTACCGATTTCTGATTTTTTAGATTTTTGTCCTGAGGACGTCGAGTGTATATGGACAAAGAGTTCGTTTTGTTTTTCCTCTGGATGGGTTTCTCAGAATCTTGAAACTCTTGCCACATGTTTTCACTCTATTGTAATTTTATTGCTTTTCAGAATTCTTTTCCTTTTCCTTTTTATTATTCTTGTATTTCAAGTATTCTTTATTTCAGCCCGGACACGGACATTATATTTTGTTTTTTGGAATAGGAGTATTTTCTCCTCTTCATGTAATAATTTATTGCCTTAATGGGCGTCAGAGCGTGCGTCTCGGGTCAGTGTTTTAGTTGTCTCATTTTTGTAAACTATTTGTATATGTTAAATATTATTTCGAACAATTGTATATTAAACCTACTAAACATACTCCCCGGCCTTGAGCGACGGACGCTCAAGCGAGATTTTTTTTTTTTTTTTTAACTTATATTTTTGATAAGTAAGTAATTCTTATGCTTAAATACTTAATTAATCTGAAGTAAATGCATTGAACTTAGGTGAATTATTTTTAGAATTATAAATCTTTTATGTAAATTTTTGCAGCAATTAACGATTTTAAATGATATAAATTTGCAAATCAATGAACTTAATAATTCAAGTGAATTTAAACAATTAATTATGCTTAATACATTCTAATTATCTATACTACGTAGAACATATTTTAATTATCTATGCTAGCAATTTGATCCTTTTTCTCAAACGGTAGTGGACACAATAGTTTCGCTGCTCGTTTGTAAGTCCCACTAACGGTTCTTACGGTAGCAACGCGTGCAATGCCATCGTCGCCCGGGTGCAATTCAAGAACACGTCCCAGTGCCCATTGCAAACACGGGGCGTTTTTATCTTTAATCAAAACCATCATGCCTATTTTTAATTGAACTCCTTCCTTTATCCATTTTGACCGAGTTTGCATTTCACTTAAATATTCTAATTGGTAACGTTTCCAGAAATCCTGTCGCATTTTTATTAAATGTTCAGGTCTGTCTAGTTTTTTAAATGGAGTATCAGTAAGATTATTTTCCGGTAAACCTCTCATAGATTCACCTATCAGCCAGTGAGCTGGGGATTCTACAAGCAAATCGTTAGGGTCCGAGGACATCGGTCCCAATGGCCTTGAGTTCAGAATCGCTTCTATTTCGGTCGTAAACGTCTCAAATTCCTCAATTGTAAATAGTTCATTGCCAACAATACGCTTCAAGTGATGTTTAAATATTCGGACGGTGGATTCCCATATACCGCCAAAATGAGGTGCGAGAGGCGGATTAAAATGCCAAATGATGCGATTTTTTAACGCGAATTCATTTATTTCTTGTTTGTTTTCTTGTTTATTTAGCACTGCATAAATCTCGCGTAATTTATTATAACTTCCAGTAAAATTAGTACCGTTGTCGGAAAATATGTGTGATACTGCTCCGCGACGTGCGACAAATCGCCGGAGCGCGAGCAAAAATCCTTTAGTGGTTAGATCGGTAACAATTTCAAGATGTACTGCTTTGAAACTCATGCATATGAATACACATATGTAAATTTTTACTTTTCCGCGATTGCGAAATTTTTTCTCTTTTATGAAAAATGGACCGCAAAAATCTATTCCGACATATAAAAAAGGTCTGTTCGGTATGACTCGAGCTTTCGGCAAATCGGCTTGTTTATATTCGACCGGATTTGCATTGAATCGGAAACATTTTATACATTGTTTAATTATTTTTCTTATTTGATTGCGTCCATCATAAATCCAAAATCTTTGTCTCAATAAGTAAAGTGTTGTTTGAATGCCGGTATGATAATTGTTTTCGTGAATTTCTTTTATTAGATTGTCAGTGAAAGCGTTGCGACTCGGTAGAAGAATCGGGTGTTTTTGGTCATAAGGAACATTTGCACGTTTGATTCTTCCGCCGACTCGTAAAATCCCGATTTCGTCAATGAATGGGCTAAGATGAGGTAATTTTCCTTTTAAAGCAATTTTGTTTTCAGTAATTTGTTCGATTTCTTCGTGAAAGTGATTGTTTTGAATAATTTTAATAACTCTTCTTTCTGTTTCTTGAATTTCTGTCACAGTTAGCATTCCGGTTTTTAAAGGTTTTTCAAAGGGAGCTGTATCACTGTTTCTTTTTTTTATACGAATTTGTATTTTTCTTTTCTGATGCTCACAAAAACGAAAACAATATGATAAAATACGTAAAAGTTTAGAATATCGATATCGTGAAAAAATAGTTTCATCTACGGTTTCAACTGCGAGGCAACATGCCTTTTTAATTTCGGGTAAATCGTCATTGTTACGAATCACGCTTAGAGGCCACAAGTTTTCGTCGTTCAATAGCCAGGCAGGCCCGTGAGCCCATAAATGATTTTTTAGAAAGTCGCTCGGTAGTTGACCTCGAGATAATTTGTCTGCCGGATTTTCTTCCGATCTAATGTGTTGCCAATTTTTAATGTCAGTTTTTTCTTGAATTTTATTTAGTCGATTTGAAACAAAAGTTTTTAATAAGTGAGGTGATTTTCGTATCCATTGTAATACGATTGTTGAGTCAGACCAAAAGTATGATTTACCGTGAAATTCTATTGTATCTTTTACCTTTGAATAGAGTCGGGCTAAAGTGACCGCGGCAAGCAGTTCGGCTCGCGGTATGGTCGTAGGTTTGACCGGACAAACTTTAGATTTGGCCGTCAATAACCTAACGGTATGATGTCCCTGTGCGTCGGGGGCTCGTGCGTAGATGCACGCGCCGTAGCCAGTTTCGCTAGCGTCACAGAATCCGTGAATCTCAAGTTTGTCATAATTGTTTACAATAACTCGTCTTTCAAATTTTAACTCTGTGATTAGATTTAATTGTTCTATGTATTCGAGCCATTGAGAATGAATGTCAATCGGTAAGGATTCATCCCAACCTAATTTTCTTTTCCAAAGTGATTGCATTATTGTTTTTGCATATAAAATAATTGGACCAAGTAGACCCAACGGATCAAAAATTTTAGCTATTTCAGACAACACGGTTCGTTTTGTTACTTTGTCTTTTAATTTTATCGGATTCACAGAATAGCAAATAGTGTCGCTTTGTGGGTTCCACGAAATGCCCAAGGTTTTTAATGCACAATCTTTATTTAAAACAAGCTTTTGATTCAAAGATTCTTCGGGTATATCGCGTAAAATTTCTTTTTCGTTGGCTGCCCATTGGCGTATATTGAATCCACCGCGTTTTAGCAACTCACTAATTTCGTAGCGCAAAGTTCGCGCATCGTTTATATTTTCAGCGGAGGTCAGCAAATCATCGACGTATAAGTCGCGTTTTAATACATCGGCCGCGCGGGGAAAGTTATCGCGTTCGTCATCGGCGAGCTGATGTATTGTACGCACGGCGAGAAATGCGGATGAGGACACACCAAATGTGACGACATTCATTTGTAATGTTTTTATTTCATCTTCGAAGCCCCACAAGATCTTATGGTACTTCCTATCATCCTCATGCAATAATACTTGGAGGTACATTTTTTCAATGTCTCCACTGATAATATATTTTGGAAAACGAAATTTAATTAAGTGTTCAAATAGTTGAGCTTGAATGGTAGGCCCGACCAGTAAAGTATCGTTGAGAGACAGACCGTTAGATGTTTTGTTAGACGCGTCATAAACGACTCTCATTTTTGTTGTGTCGCTCGATTCTTTTTCGACCGCATGATGCGGAAGGTAGTAGCCGTCTCTGTCACGATCTTCTATTTCTGTCATAAAACCTAGGTCAAGGTATTCTTGAAATGCTTTTGTATATGCTATTTTTAATTCAGGCTTATTATTTAATTTCTTTTGTAAATAATGTAATCTTTTTAATGCAGAGTGATAGGAGTCACCAAGGGGTTGTGCGTTCGGTTTAAATGGCAGGCGAACGATATAACGACCGGATGCGTCACGTTGAACATTTTTTACGTAGTGTTGCTCGCATGCTATTTCATCGTCAGACTTTAGTGGACCGTCTTTGACTTCCTCAATTTCCCAGAATTTAGTCAGCGCGTTTTCTAGTTCAACAAAATTACATAATGCATTTTTTCCTATTTTTCTTTTTATTCCATGACCGCCCGCGACTATCCAACCAAGCCGTGTTTTTTGTAAACAAATGTCAAACTGTTCGTTATTAATTTTGATTTGTCCAATAGAAAATAATGAAAGTGTTGTTCCGGAACCGATGAGAAGATCAATCGGAGCAGGAATGTAAAATTGTGGATCGGCAAGATGAATATTGCGAGGTATCTTAAGAGTATTTCTTGGAAAAGTGTCAGACGGCACTGAATCAGATATACGCGGCACTGTATAAAATGTTAAAGTTTTTTCAAAGTCACTATTAAATGAACCAAATTTAATATCAACTGTATTTTTTGAAATCGTCCGCATTGAGTTTAACGTGCCGATAGGTAGCGAACACGGTCGCATAGGTAAACGTAATTGTCGAGCAAAATTTTCAGTTACAAAGTTTGTGGACGAGCCCGTGTCTAGAAGGGCGCGACCTTTCACTTGTTTTTTGTCTCGATTTTCGACCCATACCGCCGCGCTAGTCAGTAGCTGAACGGAGGGAAATGGCAAGATCGCGGTAAGGCACGGCGAAGTAACGGTATCTTCCAGCTCTAGTCACAGTTTATTACTCGCATCATTTTTGTCTCTCTTTTCGTAATTTTCGCTTTTGTTTGACACGTTCGATGCATCGACCTCATCTTGTACTTTATTTTCAGAATAATAGTTTTTATGAAGTAATGTATTATGATTTCTTTTGCAAGTTCTACAACCCGAAATTTTGCACGGTTTTCCGCGATGATCGAGAAAACATTTATAGCAAAGTCTGAGATTTTTTACTATTTCCCAACGTTTGTCGACGTTAAGTTCTTTAAATTGTTTGCACGCGAATAAAGGATGCCATTTTTCATTGCACACGGTGCAAGTTTTCGATTTTTCGGTGTTAGCAACAAATGCGTGATGTTCATTTTTATTTTCTTTTTTATGTTCAGTTTTGTGTTTTTTATGTTTTTGGGAGTCAGGTTCATTGTTTTTTCGTTTTTCATTAGGGTGTAAATCGCGCATTGCAATTATATCCGCGTGTTGGTCGAGAAATTCATACATTTTTTGTAAAGAAGGATAGGTGTCTCGACTTAGACTTTCTTCCCATTTTTCACGCGTCGTTTTATGTAATTTCGTTTCAAGAAGTCGCACTATGATCTCTTCGGTCACGTCAACATTCAAGGTCGCGAGTGTAGCAATTATTTGTTTAGTATCGCGTGAGAGTTTTGCAACCCCTTCGCGAGTTTCTTTGTGTTGCACCGGCAAATCTAATAATAATGTTAAATGTCGGGCAATTAATACGCGTTTTGCATTGTATTTTTTATGGAGTGTATCCCAAGCCTTTTCATAATTTGCATAGTTTGTTGTTAATAATTTTATTTCTTCGGCGGCTTCATCTGTCAATGCATTTTTTAAGTATTGAAATTTAGCAGTGTTTGGTAAGTCAGTTTTATCATGTATCATTGAACGGAAAGTATCTTCAAATGTAACCCAATCTTCGTATTTCCCGCTGAATTTTGGTAACTCGAGTGGAGGTAATTTTATAAAATTTCTTGTTGAAGTGTGGGAGCAAGTTGAAGTGTTTTGTGAATTCGCACTTAATAAATCACTGGCGTGCGCAACTGTACTTGCGCCCGCCACGCTTGAATTGCTTGAACCATTAATTAATGTGTCAATTTTTCCAGCGATCTCATAAAAATTATCTTGTATGTCATTTATTTCGGAGATCGCATTATTTTCAGGATCAAGCAATTCGAGTTCGTCATGAAGTGACTCATAATCGCGGAACAGAGAACCCACGCGTTCGTATCTCAGGCGTAGAGAGGAATTTTCGACTTGACCTGCATTTAATTGATTTTTCAAAGAAGTGATCTGTGATTTCAAAGTTTTGCGTTTTTGCGCAATATGTTTTATTCGTTTTTGTTTTTCTGTGTTATTTTCAGCCATTGTGACAATTAATTGATTTGCTTGATTTTATTTGGTGAATCTAAAAGTGTACCGTACTCACGTTATTGCTGGACCTGTCAAACTCGGCGTCGAATAAAGGCAAAGAGAAAGTTGCACCCAAACAACGAGCGATGACACGCACATACAAATAAATGAGTTCTATATAAATGCACTTAAAACACTAATAATCCATTAAATTTTGCAGGAACAATTTTTCAATTTTCACCAACAGCTTGCTGTCTTTTGTTTTCGAGGAATCACGAATTCACAATAATTTGCACGCAATTCCTCACAGGAGGCACCATAAAGTATCGCGTATAAATAAACTAAGTCATTAATACACTATTTCAAAATATTTATTCAAGTGAAAAACAATAAGTTTAGTCTTTATAATGATTTTTCATTTTTACTATATATGTATCTCTGATATCTTAATTATTTGAGACGCACTGACTCTGATTTATTTGACCACAAGACAGCGTAGGCAGTGCTTGCCTATATTTCAGTTTGTACTTAGACAACGCTTAATTCTGTCTTGCGGACGGTTCGAGCTCTTACCGATTTCTGATTTTTTAGATTTTTGTCCTGAGGACGTCGAGTGTATATGGACAAAGAGTTCGTTTTGTTTTTCCTCTGGATGGGTTTCTCAGAATCTTGAAACTCTTGCCACATGTTTTCACTCTATTGTAATTTTATTGCTTTTCAGAATTCTTTTCCTTTTCCTTTTTATTATTCTTGTATTTCAAGTATTCTTTATTTCAGCCCGGACACGGACATTATATTTTGTTTTTTGGAATAGGAGTATTTTCTCCTCTTCATGTAATAATTTATTGCCTTAATGGGCGTCAGAGCGTGCGTCTCGGGTCAGTGTTTTAGTTGTCTCATTTTTGTAAACTATTTGTATATGTTAAATATTATTTCGAACAATTGTATATTAAACCTACTAAACAAGTAAATTTAAAATTTTATATAAATTTTCAAAATCAAAAACCGCGCCACATAATGAAATTAAACAACGCGCACAACAACCAATTGAACTCACCTCGGATACGTCGAAAGAGTACTAAATTGTGGTAAAAGACGTCAAATGGCAAAAATGATCACCAAAATGATGGTGCCACTGAGGTGATTTAGTGTGGATTTCGAATTAATCTACTCCCGAGAAGATTTCGAAAATGTATGGTAAATCTTGGCGGTTTCAGCAAGATTTCGGGCTAAATCTCCTCAAGTCGCTTAATCTACTAGATTTCGGTCGGTGTAAACGCGGTATAAGACCGTGTTGTGATGTCGCGTGTTTTATGTTTGTGAGCGAATTTCTTGTTATTAACATAGGTTTCCGGGATCCAATGCTCACGTAAGTGTTATGAAATGGTATGTTTGTTTATATTCTACATATTTGTAGATTTATTTACGTCGAAATATTTCGTGGCTATCGTGATCCTAACCGTGTTGTGTTTACGCTTGATGGTAAGTATAGTGCATGTTTAACTTCTGGTGTGTTATGTTTTTTAGGCAGTCTTATGTTTTATTCACCTTGAAATAATCCGTGGTTATGTGGACTATGCGATGTGAACATCAACATCGACATCGACCTCTCGTGTGGCATGTTCGAGTGAGTATACTGACATGTTCGATTTCCGGTGCATTATGTTTTTCAGGTTCATTTGTGTTATGGGTATGGTTAGTGATTCGTATAGTATATTTATTATGTTCTAATCTCCCTTCTTTATAGGTGACGCGACGCATCACAACACAACTAACAATACGAACCCCAAAACAAAAAAGCTCCCAGATCGGCTGGTCCCCGCGGGAGTTACGGACCACCACTCTCTAACATCAAGAAGAAGCAAAATACTCAATATCGCAACTTTTAACTCGAGAACCCTCAGAACCGAAGAAAGTCTACACGAACTAGAAAAAGCCCTTGAAAGCATCAATTGGGACATATTAGGCATTAGGGAAATGTGAAGACTAGGTGAAAAGACCGAGGAACGTACTGAATACCTACTTTCCCATAAAGGCGAAAAAGCCGGCGAAAGAAGAGTAGGATTCATAACTAAACAATCACTGAAGCAATACATTCAAGAGTTAATAGGAATCTCCGACCGAATGACCATTCTTAACTTCAATAATACCAGGATACAATAAAATTTGGTTGTTTATTCAAATGTATGCCTCAACAGAACAAGCAACAACAGCAGAAAACACTCATTTCTACAACCAGGTAAAACTGAACCACCTATGATTGGCGGACGGTATAGTCTTGTTTGAAGAAAACCCGACACATCTATTTAGAATGCTAAAAACGCTAAACCACGAAAGCACGAAAGTCAGCCTTTGCATGAACAAAGGCAAAACAAAATTGCTCGCCACCTCTGACTCAGTAACTATAAAAATCAAAAACTATCCTCTTGAATATGTGCCAGACTATATTCATTTAGGGCAGACATTATCCCACAAAACGCAAACCTCAAAGGAAGTTGAATGAAGAATAGCAGAAGGATGGAATACATACTGGTCCTTAAAAGAAGTTTTGAAATCCAAAGAGCTAAGCATGCAAATAAAAAAGAAAGCCTTCAACACATGTATACTTCCAGTCATCACTTATGGATGCGAAACCTGGGAACTCACCAAACACCATAGTGAAAAGCTAGAATGTTTTCAAAGAACCATGGAGAGAAGCATGCTAGGAATTAGAAAACAGGACAGAGTTAGGTACAGCACAATAAGGAAAAACACTAAAGTAGTTGACATAACCACACGAATTGATCAACAAAAGTGGAGATGGACTGGACACATGATTCGTGATCCCCAAGAGAAATGGTGCAGAATTGTCACTGACCGATATCCCAGATATGGCCAGAGAAGCAGGGGACGCAAACAAACAAGATGGATGGACGACCTTCGACTTACGGCTGGACGTCATTGGAGGAGGGTGGCTCGTGACAGGACTCAGTGGAAAATGTTGGAGGTGGTCTATGCCAAGAGGCACATTGAGCTTCGGGACATACTTTGAACTACTTTATAATTAAAACCCATGCATTACTGCAAAGCTCAGAATAAACAGGCCCATTATTATTAAAATTATTATTATTATTATTATTATTATTATTATTATTATTATTATTATTATTATTTATATTATGATTATTATTATATAATTCGTAGTCAGACTCATCTTCCATCCGATTAAGGTCTTACGAACTATATGGGAAACGGCGGGGTCTGCTCTAGAGACCTCAACCTTCGGGGCACTAATGAGGGTTGGTTGAGGTCCTAGGCGAAATCCCCAACGGATAGCCTGCTTTAGGTTCTCCACATCTCTTGGTTGCCAATGCCCGCTCAGGATTCCTTTTGTCAAGCTGATGGCTCTTCAAGTCATCACTCGTTGTTTGTGTGCCGCTGTTCCTTAACTCATTATGCCACATATTCGTGGTGCTGCGTGCAAGAAAATGCAGTAAGCCATTGACGGTGAAAAAATGCAGGTTGTTCGAGTAAAACTCCTGCTACTTGAAACGTTTGCCCCGGGATATATTAACTGTCATCGCAAAAGCCAGAATGACGGTAGATTGAGTTCTTTGAAAGGAAAAAGGCAGAAGTGTACCTGAATAATTAAGGTTTATTTGTGGTGTCAAAATACGTGTGTTCCAAACTACTCCTGTTAAAATCAATTAAATTGAGAGCATTTACGCGGTCACATTGAAATTTCATCTGTGATAACGATAAGTGCAGATTATATGAACTGTGCTTGTGCACTGCTTACAGAGGGACTGAATACAGAATTCTCTGAAATCGGCATAGGTATTTTGAAAACGTTGTGAAGAGTGCGACCTTGAATAAAAAAAGTTAATTTAAAAACCAAAAAAACCAGACTGACTGTAAAAAAGAAGTAAAAAGATGTAAACAAAACAAGTTCATAATTAAATCTGTAAATCTGTACTATTAAAATTGTACATGTGTCGTTCTTAATGTATGCTGATAGTGAGTGCACCTAAAGGTATATTGTATTGCAAACATAATAACTGATGTACCTAGGCACGTAATTGGTCAATACTTATAAGAAACAGACAAGGAATAACTAACTGACAATCGGAGGCTACCTGCACAGACTAACCAAACAATATGCATAACCTACGTCTGTCAATGAGTTGTTCTTTGTCTCTTTCTTATTAATATTGACCAATTGCGTACCTAGGTACATCAGTTATTATGTTTGCAATACAATATACCTTTAGGTGCCCTCACTATCACCATAAAACAGTCTGTTCACATGACAAATTATAACTGAACAAAATTTCCTCAATAACTAATAAGGCACGATTATTTGAATCGTTTTCTGAAAATTTCTTATAAAAGTCTTCATACATGAAATTTTTGAATTCATTGCACAAATGTTTGTAGGAACGTTCATACCAGAAATAGGTTAAGTCAAATAACTCCTTTAGCTACTGAGAGCGATTGCATTCTTTGACTTTTAATAAATATTCACGCCGCTCTTTATCATTTGATGCGATAACTCGATTAAATATTCTTTTTATTTAATTTATTGTATTTTTTTTTTATTTTTTATTTTTATCTTAACTTAGTGAGGTACAAAGAGATAGAGAGGTTATTCAAGCTTAAAATTAGAAATTACAATTAAAATACTACAAATAGGAAAAGCAGAAAAAGAAATGTAGTATAGACTGATGGATAGACTGCTTAATAGAAAAATAGAAAAATACCTACAAGTAACTTATTGAGATGAGAATATCTGGACGCAAAGTCGGATCAAAGAGCCTAGACTCGGGTCTTAGTCCCTACAGATGTTGTTTATGCAGGTGCGGATATAATCTCGATTGTTGTGGTCAACCTGCGCAGACTGCAGAAAGGTAGACACCTGGTTGTGCGTCCTGAGCATGCGTGTGATGGGCTCCATCCGACCAAATTCCGTATGGTGGAAAGGGATATGCAGATGGTCGCCCCTTCTGATGTTCATCCCACGAGATCGTATCTTGACAACCTCAAGCATGTAAGGAGCTACAATGGTTCCCTGAATCACGCCATGAATGAAAGAATAATAGGCCATTACCCTACGGGAAGCGAGTGATTGGAGGCCGATGAGGCTTAACCGGTCTTCGTACGGCGGGAGGAAGATAGGTTTAACCCATGGGAGGCTTCTGAGAGCACACTGCAGGAAGCGCTTCTGTACTGCCTCAAGTCTCCCGATGTGCAGTTTATGATATGGAGACCAAACCTGCGTGGCGTATTCCATTATTGGGCGAACGAGGGAAGTGAAAAGGGCTTTATAAATAAGCGGATCCTCTATCTCCCTGGCCCACCTAGTTATGAACCCTAGGACACCTCGTGCTTTCCTGATCACATAGTTAGTGTGTTCAAGGAATGTTAGCCTAGTATCGAGGTAAACGCCAAGATCTTGGACAGCTCCCACCGGTTCTACGGTGGTACCATAAATCGAAAAGTTGTGGGGAACATAATTGAGTTTTCGACAAAAGCAGACGTACTGACACTTCAAAACATTCAGCGATAGGTTACTTTTTGAGCACCATTCAGCAAAACGGTTCATGTCGTCTTGGAGTTCAAGGCGGTCCGTCTGATGAGCTACTTTTTTAAAGATTTTAGTGTCGTCAGCATAGCTTAGGATGACTGAGTTCTTGACGACGTGGTGGGTTTCGTTAGTCGCAAGAATGAAGAGGAGGGGACCGATGTGGCTACCCTGTGGGACCCCAGATGTAGCTTTTATTGTGACTGAAAGGTGCGACCGGAAAGAAACCTTGTAGGTGCGGTTAGAAAGGTATGAGTGGGTCCATTTAAGGAGAAAGTCAGTGCATCTCGCCACTTTTAATTTAAGGAGTATAAGAATGTGAGGGATGCTGTCAAAGGCTTTGCTCATGTCCGTAAAGATAGCGTCGACCACTTCTCCTCGTTCAAGAGCATTCAAAGTGTAGGAAATAAATTGTATTAGATTTGTGACCGTTGACTTGCCCTTGAGGAAGCCGTGCTGATGCGGAGATATGATTGCAGAGAAGGACGTGTAAAGTTTTTCTACAAGAAGTTGTTCAAAAAGTTTCGGGAGTGTCGATAGTTTGGCGATGGGCCGATAATTCGTGAATAGCGTTTTTGAACCCTTCATATAAACCGGAGTTAGCAAGCCAGCTTTCCATTGGTCTGGGAACTCGCCTGTAGTGAGAGAGATGTTGTAAATCTGTGATAAAGGACGCGCCAGGATGTTGGCGCAGCGTTTCAAGATTATAGGGGGATACCGTCCGGGCCCGGGGAGGAGTCGTCCTTGAGATGCAATAGTCGTTCGTATACTTCTCGTTCTTCAATGGTAGGAAAAGGAAGGTCTACAACGGGTGGTGTTGTTGTACTATATAGTGAGGAAAAGTATGCCACATCTGGCTCAAATGTACCATCTTGGAAGGTAGACGCGAAAAAGTTAGCAGACATGTTCGCGATTGCTTGAGGATGGTCACACTCTTTCCGAGGTAGGAGAAGGAATTAGGGAAGCAGTCCTTATGCTGTCTCCTTTTTGAGTTTACAAAGGAATAGAAGTCGCGGGGATTAGAAAGGAGACTAGTCTTGACCAATGAAAGGTATTCGGTATAAAGAGACCTATTTAGAGAAGCGAAGTTGGTGTATGAAACTACGAATTTATCGTTGTCATCAGGCAAGTTCGAGGCAAGATAACGTTTCCAATTAGTGTTACGCTTGTTCCTTATGGCCTTCAGTTCTCTAGTATACCAAGGAGGGGAGGGATTGGGGGGACGAGGGGCTGAGGTGGGAGTAGAAATGTAGATGCCATGAAGCAGATATTCGTAGAGCATACTAATATGGGAAGTAAGATCACTTCCCGTGAAGTTCAGATCTTGGAGGGCATCATGAAGGGTTGAATTAAGTAGGTCAAAGTTAGTTTTACGAAAGTTAAGGCGCGGTGGAGAATTTGTGTCAATAGGGTGGGGAGGACGAAAGTGGGAGAGACATACACTGACTGGAGGGTGGTGGGGATCAATGTTGCAGAGTTCCATCCTGCAGTTGGAAACAAGTACGTTTGTTGGATCATTTGAAAAGACGAGGTCGAGTTGTGGATTCTGCTGGTTTTTGATGGGATTGATTTGAGACAGACCGTGCAACGATAAGAAGTCAGTGAAGGCAATTTCGGATGGTGAGGTAGGGTTTTCAGCAATGAAACAGTTCGATTCCAAGTCGAAAGCCCATTCAAGCTTGGGGAGGTTAAAATCACCAAGCAGTAGTATATGGTCCTCACATGGGGTATGTCACGTATGGAATTTGTGACACGGTCCTCCGGATTACTTGGAGGTTGGGTAACCCACCCGGCCTGATGCCCGCGAAGAATGGTCGTGGGTGAGCGCCACTCGTTTTAGGACGAGTTACCCGACGCGTCTGTCGCGATCAAAACGAGAAATCCCGCGACGCGTCACACTCATGTATAGAGGTGCAACATGTTATGGGGGAGGAAGAATCGCTCGTTGATGAGACAATAATCTTTATTTGTTCCTCTGCACTGGAGGTGCCAACTCGCTTGACAATTTGTATCTATGCTATCTATGCCTACGCTATCCTAATATCTAATACTCTACTCTACTCTATATGTATATATATGTATCATGCACAATATTGACTTAAAAACTAGTACTTAGCTACTATATGGTACTCTAGGCTTCGCTCCCTGCGCCGCTCCTTCTCCTGTTGCCACCGTCGTTGACCACGCTATTCAGCGTCCGCTTCTTCACCCTCCTATTCCTTTTTTTTTTATACAGACACTTCTCTCACGTCTTTACTTCTTTAACTTCTCAACTTAGTCTTATTCTTTTAACTGTTGTCCACATATATCTATAGTTCATACTTTTATCTATAGTTTATACCTCGTCATTTATTTATATAAGCTTCTTTGATTCTTGAACTTAACTTTATTCATTTGACTATTGTCCACATTCATTTTATCATTCATTTATGAACTTCTATCAACTCTATCATTCATCTACGTAAGCACTTATGGCTTGTTTCTGCTGCTTTAGTTCTTGAACTTAATTTTTGCTCTTTTAACTATTGTCCACATTCATCTGTAGTTCATACTTTTCTCAACCTTATCACTTATTTATGTACTTCTATCAATTTTATCACTTATTTATGTATGCACTTATGTTTAGTTTTTGCTGCTTTAATTCCTGAACTTAACTTTTGCTCTTTTAACTATTGTCCACATTCATTTATAGTTCATACTTTGGTCAACCAAAGTCACTTCTTTATGTACTTCTATCAATTTTATCACTTATTTATGTACGCACTTATGTCTAGTTTTTGCTGCTTTAATTCTTGAACTTAACTCTATTACATTTGTTTAACGCTAGCGGGTTGGCCCCCCCCCCCTTCTTTCATTTCTTTTTTTCTTTTTAATCGATCCGAATTACTCAACACGGCCTCACAAGATCACTCTTCCTTCCGCTCTCACTTTCCACCTTCTTATTTTTTTCTTTCCACCAAATTAGCTCGCCAACTACTACTAGCAAAAAGAGAGCGAGCCCAGTCTGACGAGCGCTTTATATATTCTTCCGCGAGCGCTGTCCTTGGTCCCTTGTTCGGTCATTCAACCCATCGTCCAGGGTTGAAAGATCGAGGAAGGAACCGTAGCTTTTTGAATAATAAAATTTTACGCATTCAAATATTCTGCGGGAAAATTGCATTTCCTTTTGAGCTCGCTGCACAATTTTTGGGTTCAACAACCTCAAATCCATCGTCCCATTGTGCAGTGAGCTCAGAAGGACAAATTACCTGATAAGGGACAAAGACTACGCAACCTATGAATAGAGGAGCAAATGCAGCACAAAGGGGCGTCATTCGTGGGGTAGCGGATCGATGATTCGGCCTCGTTCTTTGTTTTGACCATCGATCCTCGGGCATGTCGATCGAGCGCACAATTTTGATTGATTACTCGATCAAAAATTGAGTTCTCTATCGACCCTCCTACCATCGCCTTGACCTACCTCACCCACGTCGTCGTCGTCCTATCATCATCATGCTGGTACGTGGGTGTGGTCAATTGTGTCCCATGCGATCCTCTATTGATTGATGAATCAATTGAGAATCGCATTCGATTGACGTCAATGGAAGTCAGCTGTTTGATTTCCATTGAGGGAAATTCGTGGGGTACTCGCAGTTCCATGTTCTCGCGGATTTTTAATCCGTGATATTCCCCCCTCACCTCAAGAGGATCACCCGATCCTGAGTTTTTGTCAGCTACAAAGCTATGGTGTTAAGCTATGTGTCTCTTAAAGGTCCTTGCTATTCCATGTTCCTGCTGCCTTATCCTCTGCGTCTCTCAGTTCGTACGTGGTTGCCGATGTCTTCTTGTGTATCGTGAATGGACCAGTGTATTCGGGGGCTAGTTTCGCTTCGTAGGACTTGCTGGCATCCGAATGACGATAATTCTTCCGCCAGACTAGTTCCCCGACTGTGAATTCGGGTCTCCTTGGCCTTGGATTGTAGCGCTGTTGTTGCTTCTTCAGAGCCTTGGTCATCTTTTCATGCACCTTTGCCCTGATTCTTTGTAGTTCCGCGGCGCGTCTTTTGGGATCCGTCAGTGTCTCCTCAGCAGTTGGGGCTGGTGGTGTGTTCTGGTCCGTTTTCATTTCGCGTCCGAAGTTCATGAAATAGGGTGTTACCCCCATGTTTTCGTGGGTGTATGTGCGTAGGGCGCACCCTATTTTGGCCAACTCTTTGTCCCAGTGTTTGTGGTTTGGGCCTATGTAGGTTCTTTGCATCCTCTTAACTTCTTGGTTGACCCTTTCCGCTGGGTTGGCTTCTGGGTGGTATAGGGCGGTGTAGCGTGTCACTATTCCGTACTCCTTCAACAGTTGCTGGAACTCCTTGGATCTAAACTGGACACCGTTGTCGCATATTATGCTCTCCGGTACTCCGAACATCAGGAAAACGTTGTCCTCGAGTATTCTCACAACCTCTTTGGCGTTGGCGGCGCGTAGTGGCGCGAGGACGACGAATTTCGTGTGGTAATCGACCACTGTCATGATATGGTTGTGCCCCTTGGTGGATCGTGGGAGGGGTCCTATTAGATCTACACATATTGTCTGCCAGGGTTCTGTCACTTGGCTGGAGCGTGATACCATGGCTCCTCGGTTGGGTCTTCGTTCGACCTTCACTGCTTGGCAGGCTTTGCAGGACGCCACATATTTCTTGACGTCCCTGGCCATGCCCGGCCAATAGTGATCTACCCTAATGCGATCTAGTGTCCTGCGAACTCCTATATGTCCCGCTTTTGGGTCGTCGTGGCACTTGTGGAGGACTGCCATTCTCTCATCTTTTGGTATCACTCTCCGCCATGACTTCCCTGTAAGATGACAGTGCTTATCTGGTTTCTTCTTCCACTGGGTCTCTTCTCCAATGTTTTCCATCGGGCTCCCCGCCGCGTCCTTCTTTTTGGCTGTGAGTTCCCCCAGGTTTGGTAGTGCTCTGGATAACAAGTCGGGTACCACATTTTCTTTGCCCTTCCGGTGAATGACATCGAAGTCGAATTGTTGGAGACGGACTGCCCATCTGGCTAGTCTCCAATTGGGATCTTTTAAGTTGTTGAGCCATACTAAGGAGTGGTGGTCCGTGACCACCGTGAATTTCGTGCCTTCTATGTACTGCCGGAGTTTCTCCACCGCCCATAGGACTCCGAGGCACTCTTTTTCGGTGGTGGAATATTTTCTTTCGGCCGGCGATAGTGAACGACTGAGATAGCACACAGCTTTTTCCCCTGTAGGGTATGATTGGCTTAAGACTGCTCCCAATCCCACGTCTGAGGCGTCCGTTTGCACCTTGAATGGGCGTTCAAAGTCTGGGCATGCTAGAATTGGTGACGACGTGAGTTTACTCTTGCAGTTCTCGAATGCTGTTTCGCATTCTGGTGTCCAATCAAAACGAGTTTTCTTCTTCAGCAACGCGTTCAGTGGTGCTACTAGGGTCGCGTGATCTGGGATGAATCTCCTGTACCAGGATACTGTGCCTAAGAATTGCCTGACCTGCTTCACTGTTGTCGGACGTGGTATCTGGTGTACACTCTCTACCTTCTCAGGATCTGCCTGTAGTCCCTCGCTGTTGACTATGTATCCTAAGTACTGCAGACTTTCTCTGCAGAATTTGCATTTCTCTCGAGATACCTTGAGCTGTGCTTCGCGCAGCCGTCGAAAAACCTCTTCCAGCACCTCCAAGTGTTTGTCGAAGGTGGGTGTTATGACTATAATATCGTCTAAGTACGTGAAGACGTATGGTTCCAAATCCGACCCCAGGACGTCGTCCATTAGTCGCTGCCACGTCGCGGATGAGTTGTGTAGGCCGAAAGGCATCCTTCGGAATTGGAAAAGTCCTCGCCCTGGTATAGTGAATGCAGTGTATGCCTTGGAGTTCTCGGCCATTGGTACCTGCCAAAAGGCTGATTTTACGTCGAGTGAGGACAGGTACTTTGCTCCTCGCAGTTTGTCTAGTGTTGCTGACACGTATGGCAACGGATAGGCATCTTTTTCAGACACTGCATTAAGTTTGCGAAAATCGACGCAGAAGCGGAACGATCCGTCCTTTTTACGCACTAATAGGATGGGTGATGACCACGGGCTCTTGGATGGTTCTACTACTCCTAGACGCAACATTTCATCGAGCTCTTCGTGGATCTGCTTCTGTACCGCTGGGGACACCGGGTAGTATCTTTGTTTAATGGGTGTGGCGGTGGTTTTTATCTCGTGTTCAACCACGTTAGTGCACCCCAGACCATCGCCCATCTCCGTGAACTCTGCCTCCACTGTCCTATGTAGTTTCTCAAGTTGTTTCGTTGTTAATTCGGCTTGACTATTTAGGGCTGTCCCATCTTTCACTTCTACTATCGCTGCTGTTTCCCACTGCAGCCCCTTCATATCCAGTATAAGACCAAAGCTCTTCCAGAAATCTATACCTAGAATGATTTCGTTAGGTATCGAGGGTATCACTAACAATGCCAGGACGCGTGTTTCCTTGTCTACTCTTATCGGGACCCTTGCTCTCCCTAGTACTCCGCATAGTTCCCCATTTGCCATCCGCACATGGCTTGTTTCACCAGCGTCTTGCAGTTCTACTGTTCCTTTTAGCCATTTCCATCCTCGATCTCCAAGTATTGATTTGCTCGCCCCAGAATCCAACAGGCCAGTCATCTTTACATTCCCTACCTCTAATTTCATATGTGGTCTTCCATCTCCTTCGTATACTTCTAGGGCGTAAGCTAACTTTGGGGTCCTCTGTTCTTCACGCGACCTGTTGAGTGCACTCGCTTGGTTGCTTAGCGAGTGCCGCCATCGTTTCCCGACTGCGGCGTCTGATCTCGCGATCGTGGCTCCCTCGGTGCTTCGTTATTGGTGCGTCGGCTGCCGTTGCAGTTTGGGCATGTTGTTCGGATTGCACCTATCCGTCCACATCCAAAGCACCTCCTGGGTTCATTGCATTCTCGCGATACGTGTCCTTTTTGACGGCAATTCCAACACGTCATTTCGTTTTGGAACCTGACGCTCGCCACCATTTCTTGCCTTTCTTGAATGTATGCCAAGTCCGGTTCGAGGATTCGTCTGGTCCTCCTGACGGGTGGTGGTACATAGGCTTCTACTCTGGACCTGGTGAGTTCTAAACCTCTTCCCCATTCGATGAGTCCGCTGAGGTCTTCGAATTTGTTGAGTCCCAATTGTGTCAGGTAGAATGGTGATAAATTCCGGGTGATAATTCTCAATCGTTCCGCTTCCGTAGGTGGGGTTGATAGGCGGCGAAATAAACCCTCCATCGAGGCGACGAATGATCCCATCGATTCTTCGCGTCCTTGCGTTCTCGTTTTGATTTCTTCTGTTAACCGCTCATCGTAGTCTGTAGGCAGGAATTCCTTTCTCAATTCTCTTACTAGTCCTGCCCAATCTTTTACACGGATCCGATTTGCTCGATACCATGTCAATGTCCTTCCCGTGAAGAGTTTTACAGCCGACCGGTAGAGAGTTCCGGTGGAAACGTTCCTTGATTTTCGCAACTCTTCGACTCTTTCTAGAAAAGCACCTAATGAGTCCTGGTTGTTCCCTGAGAAGTTAATTCCCCACTTCTGGATTGCTCCTGCCTCCGTTACGGATTCTCTTGAGACCCTTGGTGCGCTCACTGTGTTCACGGCGTCTCCATCATCGTCAGAAGGATCTTCTCCGTCGCTCCTCTTAAGAAGTAGGCTTCCATAATGTAAACGGAGTTCTGCCTCTATTCTCACCTTCGTTTTCGTCTCTTCCTCACCCTTTGTTGGTAATCGTCCGACCCTTCGTAGGGCAAATCCGATCTTAGTTTCTAGTTTTTCGAACACTGATTCTCCTTCTACCTCTGGTTGGAATCCCACTACCGCATGTTTCACCTCCATCAGTGTTTCTTCTAATGCCGTGACCTCTTCTGCGTGCGTGAATGGATAAGCAATGGCGGGTGGTCCCCCCAAGTTTTTGCTTGCTTTCTCTGCCGCACGTAGCGCCTTCCTCATGTCGTCGACCTTCCCTGGCTGCAGTCCATGGATGGCTAGTTCGTACGTTAGCTCGCTCTGGTTCAATCTGTCAATTTTAATTTTGATTTTTCCCGCCACCGTTTTTGGAAAAAGTATATTTATGTTCAAGTAGATAAGATCAGCAAAAGTTACTGGAAAAACTTATAAGAAAAATCAGGGGTGCGTCGATCAAATACTTGTACTTTTGAACCAGGCACCCTTTTCTACTTTTATCCTAGCGATTTTAAATGCCTGTGACCCAATTCCGCTAGAGGATTATGGTATATACAAGTGAACGCAGTAAGTGGAATCTAATTGTTCCTAGCACCCTTGGGCACCTTGAATAAAAAGTCAAAATGGGAGAGGAATATCATGCAAGGACAACACTAACACAAGACTTCGTCGACTGAGCTCGATTGTCGTAGGGGAAAATTCGGCGAGGATCGCAGTAACTTGCAATACGGTCACTGTTACAACTTCTTTACAACTCTACCTCCTATTTCCTTACCATACGTTAATTTTCTCCGAATTGTACCGTTTGGTTAGGTACAAATTAAGTTTACCCGCATCATGTGAGTCCCGATCAAGGTGAAAAGAAAGAAGGAAGGAACAAAAACAAGAAAAAGAAACATAATAAAAAAAAAAAGAAATAAAAAATCAAGCAAAGTAAAGTAAGTTTCAAAGACAAATTTACGGCCACTTCTTGTGTTCGGTTGTCGAATTTCATTCACGTGGCCCCACGTTGGGCGCCAAAAATGTCACGTATGGAATTTGTGACACGGTCCTCCGGATTACTTGGAGGTTGGGTAACCCACCCGGCCTGATGCCCGCGAAGAATGGTCGTGGGTGAGCGCCACTCGTTTAAGGACGAGTTACCCCACGCGTCTGTTGCGATCAAAACGAGAAATCCCGCGACGCGTCACACTCATGTATAGAGGTGCAACATGTTATGGGGGAGGAAGAATCGCTCGTTGATGAGACAATAATCTTTATTTGTTCCTCTGCACTGGAGGTGCCAACTCGCTTGACAATTTGTATCTATGCTATCTATGCCTACGCTATCCTAATATCTAATACTCTACTCTACTCTATATGTATATATATGTATCATGCACAATATTGACTTAAAAACTAGTACTTAGCTACTATATGGTACTCTAGGCTTCGCTCCCTGCGCCGCTCCTTCTCCTGTTGCCACCGTCGTTGACCACGCTATTCAGCGTCCGCTTCTTCACCCTCCTATTCCTTTTTTTTTTTTATACAGACACTTCTCTCACGTCTTTACTTCTTTAACTTCTCAACTTAGTCTTATTCTTTTAACTGTTGTCCACATATATCTATAGTTCATACTTTTATCTATAGTTTATACCTTGTCATTTATTTATATAAGCTTCTTTGATTCTTGAACTTAACTTTATTCATTTGACTATTGTCCACATTCATTTTATCATTCATTTATGAACTTCTATCAACTCTATCATTCATCTACGTAAGCACTTATGGCTTGTTTCTGCTGCTTTAATTCTTGAACTTAATTTTTGCTCTTTTAACTATTGTCCACATTCATCTGTAGTTCATACTTTTCTCAACCTTATCACTTATTTATGTACTTCTATCAATTTTATCACTTATTTATGTATGCACTTATGTTTAGTTTTTGCTGCTTTAATTCCTGAACTTAACTTTTGCTCTTTTAACTATTGTCCACATTCATTTATAGTTCATACTTTGGTCAACCAAAGTCACTTCTTTATGTACTTCTATCAATTTTATCACTTATTTATGTACGCACTTATGTCTAGTTTTTGCTGCTTTAATTCTTGAACTTAACTCTATTACATTTGTTTAACGCTAGCGGGTTGGCCCCCCCCTTCTTTCATTTTTTTTTTCTTTTTTATCGATCCGAATTACTCAACACGGCCTCACAAGATCACTCTTCCTTCCGCTCTCACTTTCCACCTTCTTATTTTTTTCTTTCCACCAAATTAGCTCGCCAACTACTACTAGCAAAAAGAGAGCGAGCCCAGTCTGACGAGCGCTTTATATATTCTTCCGCGAGCGCTGTCCTTGGTCCCTTGTTCGGTCATTCAACCCATCGTCCAGGGTTGAAAGATCGAGGCAGGAACAGTAGCTTTTTGAATAATAAAATTTTACGCATTCAAATATTCTGCGGGAAAATTGCATTTCCTTTTGAGCTCGCTGCACAATTTTTGGGTTCAACAACCTCAAATCCATCGTCCCATTGTGCAGTGAGCTCAGAAGGACAAAGACTACGCAACCTATGAATAGAAGAGCAAATGCAGCACAAAGGGGCGTCATTCGTGGGGTAGCGGATCGATGGTTCGGCCTCGTTCTTTGTTTTGACCATCGATCCTCGGGCATGTCGATCGAGCGCACAATTTTGATTGATTACTCGATCAAAAATTGAGTTCTCTATCGACCCTCCTACCATCGCCTTGACCTACCTCACCCACGTCGTCGTCGTCCTATCATCATCATGCTGGTACGTTGATGAATCAATTGAGAATCGCATTCGATTGACGTCAATGGAAGTCAGCTGTTTGATTTCCATTGAGGGAAATTCGTGGGGTACTCGCAGTTCCATGTTCTCGCGGATTTTGAATCCGTGATAGGTAATAGCAGATAAGGCGTCCATAACAGCAGAGAGGTGTAGGTACACATGGTCGTCAGAGCGCGGAGGGATATAACAAGTAATAACGATAAGGCTCATTGAGGGCAGAGAGATCCGTACAGCAATAGTTTCAAGAGGATCCTGTGAAGGGGTAGAGATTAGGGAAGCGTTGAGCGAGGAGCGCACAGCTATTAGCACTCCCCCGCCTCGGCGATTTGGATCACCAAGGGAGCGGTCCTTACGAAAAATTGTAAGATGGGGACCAAGGACTTCGAGGTCGTGAATGTTGGTACAGAGCTAAGTTTCTGTTAGGCAGAAAACGTCGTAGGGTAATGTTTGAGACGATAAGAAAGTCGCATGGGTCTTTGTGCGAAGGCCCCTCACGTTTTGGTAGTAAACTGAGAGAGCGGATAGTTTTTTTCTTGCAAAAGGCCATCCTGCGTGTGGTGGGAGTTAGCAGCCACTTCCCCAACACTACGTCTGGTGGAGCTTTCCCTAGGGAGGAATTCATTTAGGAAGACATCCTTGGGCCAGTTGGATTTGTTGATTAGGGACTCGAAGAAGGAGTGAGGGGCGATGATCTTGAAAGAAGAACATCCCTTTTCCGCGAGCTTAAAGACTTTTATCCGGTTCTCCTCCACATTCACCCCTATGACATTCACTATGTGATTGATGATGTCCCTAGGCTGTGTAGAAGGGACCACTTCAGTCACAAAGATAGATTGAGTCTTCGTGACCGTTCGAAGAGTACTTGGACGCAATAGATGAGGGTCCATTTGGGAGGATGCCACTGAGGTATCAGGGACAGGAACAACAGTGCAGGGAGCAGTCAGGGGAGGTTTGCGCTGAGAAAGTGGGATTGTTGCATGGGAGTCCAAGGTGTTAGTGGAGCTAGTTTCACCCGACAACTTCCCGTTAGTCTTAAGATCGAGGGCAGGCGAGCTCCTCAGGGACACCGGTTTATCTACTATGACGGCGCAGTTCAAAAGATCGGACTGGGAAGGAAGAGAGGGAGAAGACAGAGGGGAGAGGTTTATTAGAGGAGGGTCTTGTTGCACAGATAGGTTAGATTTACTTGATCTAGTCACTCTGGGAAATGAATTTTGTAAGGAGTCCGACGGTAATGAAGGAACAGCAGAGGATTGGATTATTTGTGAGGGGTCAGTGTGAGGAGGGATGAAATCCTTAAGGGAAACGACTGATGCTAAAACAGCCGATTGGAGGGAGGATAACTCTGCAATGCTTTTACCCAGTTTTCGAATCTCAGATTCGATTTGTTTAAGGCGAGAACATAAAGCATTCACGGTGTACTTCCGGCAACGTGAACAGTACCAGTGGATACCCAAATCCTTTGACTCGATCTTGTCAGCTAGCGCACCTGTCAGACCCACACACTTAGGGTGGAAATAGGCCTCACACATGTCATGACAGGACAGCAGCCTACCAGAGCTCCTATCCTTGCAGGAGCCGGAACCACAGGTTGGCGTCATAGTTGAGAGCAAAGGAGAATTCCTGTGAAATGTGATGAAAATTATAAATACAGTCAAACCTGGATGATTGGGAGTTCAAGGGACCGCAATCTCTTTTTCGCTTATGGAGGTTTCTCACTAACCCGAGTTTCTAGCTTATACAAATGAATAATGACGGGACCAGGCAGTTACTCTCACTTAAAGAGTTTTCTCGCTTACCCAGTTCTCACTTATGCAGGTTCGACTGTACTAGGGATAAAAATGGATAGTATCGGTATGAGCTAGGGTCGTTGCGTGAACAAAATGATTAAGTATTAAGCAAGAAATCTAATATTTGAATAGTACTAGAAACAAGGCTATGCTTAGAAACTAAATAAAATAACTAATAAAAAGAAAATAAAATATACGTATAAAATAGATCAAGAGTTGAGAAGAAAATATCAGGCCCGGCAAGTCCACAGTCACTCCGGCTACCGTTAGAGCAGGCGAGGGAGAATCCAATGTAAGTTGATTGTTGGTTCAGGTCAGTGCCCGAGTGGTCAGTGCAATTGGGATTATAACACACTGACATCCAACAAGAGAGATCCGGAGTGAAGAAACAAAGGAAATCTGATTTCGTGGAAAGTTCCTCTAGGAGTTACCGTTTTTATTTAGCGTACAGCACTTAGCGTACAATTCAGAGATTAGAATTTGTATTTCGATCAATCACAAGATATCATAATCTTAGGTAGACGTGAGATGAAAACCAAACGATCGTATCAAATCAAAAGTTAAAAAATGTAAATGTAAATGTTACCGAAAAATGTAAATGTAAATATCGAAATGCACAATGAACATGTAACAGATACAAAACACAAGCACTGTGCAATGTTAAAGACCGCCTTTTTGAACTTTCAACTTGGAACTGTATTTCAACTCAAAGTGAAACAATTGTTGCTTTGGGTATTCTCCTTGGAGATTATTCCAATTTGTCACTGATTGCACAGTTATAAATTCCGATACAGTTTTATTTTTTTGCTAATTGCACACTTTTTGTTCACTTTCTATTACTTCTTTTGAAAGATTTACAATTTACTGTTTTCCGACAATTGGGAAAAGATTTGTATTGACAATTGTATTGTCTGTGGTCGAACTTTACGTGAAAGTAAATCTGGCGTTTTCTGGAAATATCTGTATAATTTGTGACTTTTCATATATTTTAAAATAAAATTTGCATAAAGTTTTATCAAATCATCAAAAAATACTAATACACGCAAAAAGCACATATGCTCCATACTTCATTTGACTACCGAGTCATACATGGGATCGCGACATCTGATATTTTATTTTGCCTGTGGTAATATTAATGGCAAATGCAGCTATACCAGAGACAATCGCCATATATTCATTGTTTTGGCTTTTGCCTGTGCGTTTGTCTGGAACGATGCAATTTTATTTCAGTGCCATCATTGGGGGCACAAACCAAAACAAACATAAGATTGCCTTCTTCCAGGCAAAAAGCAAATCAATTATTGCTACTATTTTCTGTGATATGGCTGCATTTGCCACTGGTTATGTTATTGGCATAGATGATAGGTTTGAGTGAATATAATGCACCTATTTGGAATAAATGGTAGGTTATTCACTCGAACGTATGAACAATGCCAATTATAATGTGAGTTAAGTAATGTTAATGGCAAATGCAGTCATATGTTCAATATTTTGATTTTTTCCTGGAGGAATGCAATTATATGTTACTTGTTTGGATTTTTGTCCCCAATGAAAGATTGATTCATTTGGTTTGATTTTGACAAACTTAGCACGTGCAATTTATTGGGGATACAAACCACAAAATCATCATATGATTGCACATTTGGAGGCAAAAAGTAAAACAATCACACACATACATTCTTCCGAACAGCATCGTCAACGCTATACATGTCAATTCATACATACATTCCCATTGTGCTTTTTAACTTAAATCAAAATTAAATTAATTTATAATAAAAGTTAAGAAAAAAAATTGATATTTGGCGCAGTAAGAGGAAGAAATACTCTTTCGATTCATATAATTTTTATGTGGATAGGTCCATCTGGTTTCTTGTAAAATATGTAACAAGGAAACCTGTCGCCTATATATACAGGGTGTTTCGCTTAACATTGATCAAACGAAAATGTCAATAATTTAAAGTAGCCCACTAGCAAGTTAGGGCATAACAATGTGTCCGTTGTTTGTAGAAGAGGCTCCATTTTTTGAAACGTGATAATAAAAAGTATTAGAATGACCTAATTCACAAATCAAATGACGCAAACTGAAAAAAAACATTTTCTAAATTTTTTTAAGTTTTTTGTCATTTTTACCAAATTGAAAAAAAAATTATGTAGTTTTTAAAATACTATCATATGCACAGTAACGTTAGCTATTGAAAAAGGTTAGGCTTTTTAAATTCTGTTCCGTAATTTCGAAGAAAATTGCAAAAAACCAAGAACACATTTTTCTTCGGAAAAATAACTTCGAAGTTGAATATTTTCGAAAATATACGAGATGGAACCCACTTTTGTGGTTTTTTGTCGATAATTTTCTGTCTTCTAATTGACATTTTCATTTGATCAATGTTAACCGAAACACCCTGTATATAGATACTGAAAAATAAGCGGTCAAATTTATACTGTTAGAATTTTGAAAGTTGCTAACTGGTCCTTGAGAACAGCAGCAGAAGAAAAGGGAATAAGGGAGAGATGGTAACGTCTCCCCAAAGAATGCAGTTTAACGGCTTACCCAGGATGATGGATCATAATTCGTGGTTTTTATGCATTGTGGTTCACTAGACTATCGAATTTGCAGAGAAGATTACAAGGAGAAGGACGAGGGTCCTTATCAGGACAATATAATTTAACTACGACTAACATTAACACTCTGAAACTGGAGATAATTGACGCTTGAGTAGAAAGCAGGAGCAGAAATTGGAATCTCTTGCATTTGCCTCGTAGCTACAGAATTAGACTACCTGCACAACCGAAGGAATTGTTGAAATCAAGGGAGGGACTAATAAGCATTGAGTACCATTTTTATCTACGTATGTCTATTTTGACATCAAAAATAGAATTATATTGAAAACTCACAAACGAAGAAAAATGAAAATAGAGAGTGTATGCAAGGATGTATTTAACCATCTTACCCAGGACGATAGAAAGCACTGGACCAATGTTTAATTGAGAACTGAACAAAAGGAGGAGTAAGAAAGAACAAAAAAGGAAAAAGAAAAAAATTTAACTTATTGGTTCCGTTTAACGTCTCAATAATAGGAGACCTGGAGCATTAAAAGCCTAAGCAGAAAACCATGGAAACACAAAGAGGATTCCGACTAATAGCAACCAACACATAATAAATGGTGAAGAACAAGGAGAGAAAAAAAAGAAACGAGGTAGAGTTATTACTTAACTTTACTCGTATGTGGGAATGTCACATTCATCTGCAGACAATGACGGTGACAAGAACCAAAACAGTGAAAGAATTGTCTTTAGAATTAGAATATGAGAAATAAAATTTGATCGACAAATAACAAATAACTAGAAATGCTGCCATCCACTGGCATCTTTATATCAACTGTATGTCCTTTGTATGAAGGGCCGTAATGTAAACTTCTTTAATGTCATTTTCACCACGCAACCACGCGTACAATATTGTTCATATCAGCATATCGTCACGAACGTCTCAACACGTCTGAACCTTTGTACCTCATTTATAAGCATAAGGTTCCATTTTTATTTTTGTATATTTCGTTTGACATAAAATAGAATTGAATTTAAACAACAACAAAAGAAGGGGACGAAATAAAAGAAGATAAAGTAACAATTTTCAGTAAGTGAGTAGTTTAACGTCTTACCAAGGACGATTGTTCTTTTCGTTTTATGGTATGAGGTCGTTGTTATGCACCCGTTTTTCTTTATTTCTGTACATTATTGTAGAATTTTCTTTTGAGTTTATTTTCGTACTTATGTAAGATCCATGCCACAGTGGTGAAAATTTATTATCTTCAGTTTTTGCCATGAGTAGGATTTTATCTTCTATTGAAAAGTATTTCTCTTTGGTTCCTGTGTCATAGTGAGTCTTTGACTTAAGCTTTTGCTTCACCATTACCTCTGCTGTCAATTTATGACTAAATCACTATCGAGCCCTTAGATCGTTCGCGTAACTTTCATAGTTATAAAAGCGTGAAGGTGAATTTTTGATGTTATTCGGTAAGGCAGCCGGAAAACCGTAAATGAGTCCATGAGGTATAAATTTAATGCTAGAATCGGGTGTGGTGTTATATACAAATATGGCATAGGGAATCCAGGTTGAATATCTTTCTCTACATAAGACCTAAGGTATTCTACCAACGTTCTATGTCTACGCTCTATTGATCCTTTGGTTTGAGTGTTGGTAGGGTGTAGTTAATAGTCTTTTATTGACGTGAATACGTCTTTAAATTTGCCCCCCGTAATCCAAAAAAACTAATGATAAAATCGGGGGATACAGTTTGGCATTGTAGCTTCGAATCTCTGCACTACATCCGAAATTAAATTATACCACTGGATAGATAAAGGATCAAAGAAATCACTAGGATAAGCGATATCAGTGGCGCATCGCGCGCGGCGGAGGGGGAAGCGCCGAAAAATGGAGTTATTTTGTACTAAATTTTGCCGATTTTGAATTTCAAAATCGAATTCAAACAGCCAGGCTGGCAGAATCGCCAGCAACACAAAAATTTCGCCAGTACATATGATTGTGCAACCGAACGTCAACGATCGTTGTCACCCCACCGAGAGAGTGTGTGTGGCGCCCGCATGCGTTTGTTTCTCATCGAAACAAACACATGCGAGCATCACACACGCTCCCTTTGTAGGGTGTCACCGTATGGTCAATGTTTGTTGCACAAGTTTGTGCCGTGGCGAAATTTTTGTGTTGGTGGCGATTCTGCCAGCCTGGTTGATTGAATTCGATTTTGAAATTCAAAATCAGCAAAATTTGGTACAAAATCCTCATTTATCGGTGCCTGGCTTTGATCTGAATGCATATTGTAATATCACTAAAAACAGACAAATTGCAACTACATTATCGGTAGCGGTATCGTCATCATCAAGTCAAAGCCGGTGGAGTCGCCATATATCGCAACATCAATAGCTTCCCTGATTGTAATAGAGTTGACGGAAATTTATTTGGAAATGAAAGACCCAAAAGCAGGTGATGTCTGTCTAGTAAACATAAAGGCCAATGGTATCTTCAAATTCATACTCGGGTGTGTGTATACCCACCCAGGCAAAGTGTTAGCAGAAATTAAACTCTTAATGATACGATCGTTGTTAAAATATTCCAAAAACATAGCTAAGCGTGTTAGCTTATACCCGATTACGAGCCTGATCTTACTATACCAGTTATGATAGTTGGAGACTTTAATGTTGATGTCTCACAAAACCGTTCATTGCCTGACTTCATGCTCAGCGAGTTCAATTTGTTTTATATTGAAACTTCTCCAACAACGTTAGGTAATACCTGTATTGATTTAACGTTTACCAGAAATCTGAATGGATCTTGTATGATATTTGTGTCGTACTTTTCATATCACAGACCTATAATTAATAAATTTATATTGTAACAAAATAACTATTTGTTTCCTTGCTTTTGTCCTAAATACATTAATAAAAATATTTTATTCAAGAAATATTACCCGTTACATAAACGTATTCACGCACAACACACGGCCGTGTCAATGACACAGCCACACCCCAGCTTTTTTTTACGTAGTTTAGATACCCCACTGAACATCCCTGCAATGAGGTTCGCCCCCTGGTCAGTAAGTATGCTTTCTGGGATTCCATGCATGCATATAGATATATATTGGTAGTACTAATAATGTTAGCTGCTGAGAATTTAGTTAGGTCATCTTGGAAAGTAAGTTTATATTTATTTCTGGCGTAAGAGACAGCCAGAGATCTTACTACATCAAGGTAGATTCTCTCAAACGGCTTAGAGCATGGGTTATATATTTTCATGGGAATCTTAGGATTCCTTGATATCTTATTAATTTGACAATATTCGCAGGATTTAATAAACTTAAAGGTATCTGCGGCTTAACCTTTCCAATAAAATTGCCTCTTTATTCACTTCATAGTTTTTTAAACCCCCCGATGTCCCCCGGTCCACCGGATATGTGGAAGTCTTCTGATAGTTAGATTATTTCGGATGAGGAGTTCAAAACTCTGACAGATTCTAAATAGAGGTTTACTAATATTTCATTCTGACGAAAAATTCTTCGTATAAGAGTTTTCAGGGTTATCAAAGTGTTTGATAGTCGAGAGGACAGATAAATTGACTTCTTTCAATTTGAGAGGCAATATATGTTTGCTCATTTTCGTAAGGGAGTCTTCTAACCTTTTCTGGTCTTGAGTGGTTCGAATAGGGAAGTTGAGTTTAAATATGTGGTGTTCGATGTTCCTGTTGCACACAAAAGTATAGTGGGCATTAGGAGTAAGGTTCTCTTCTTTCATATCAAATTTTTCTTCCAACCTCTTTCCCAGCTTACTTTCTTGGTGGGGTACTAAGAAAAATATAGTAGATTTATTCTGAAGAAGGAGGGAGTCATTCTTTTCTACCATAGTTATTTTGTTGTGAGACGAACGTTTTTCGGACAGTACCTTTTTAACAGGAAGTTTTTCTTGTGGAGGACTTTTGTTTTTGACCTGATTTCTGCTTACGACATTCACATTACATTTGACGTTTTCTTGGGGTGCTTCTTCTTGGACTTCAGTTATAGCTGGGCTGACAGCATCCGCATTGACTTCTAACTTGACAACATTGTATATCACCTGGTAGTCGTATTCTTTCAATCGGAAACGCCATCTCATCAGCCTGGAGGAAGGATTTTTCAGATTCATTAACCATACCGGAGGTTCGTGGTCTGTAACCACCGTTTACTTTCCGGCCATACACATATGGCCGGAATTGCTCCAAGGCGAATAGCTTATAGCTCCTTTTCGAGAGTAGAGTAACGCGTTTCTGCGTTGTTAACTTTTCTACTAGGGAAAGCAATTTGTTGGTACCCGAGATCCCTGTTTTGTGAAAGAACTGCTCCTATGGCCAGATTACTAGCGTCTGCGGTGACTCTTGAGGAAAATCAGGATATGCCAAGAAAGGGGCCCTGATCAGACAATCCTTAAGTTCCCTGAATGCGTTATCGCATATTGCATCGAATTCAAAAGGTATGTCCTTTTTTGAAAGTCTTGTTTTACGTTTAGCTACTTCCGCAGAATTCGGGATGAAGGACATGTTTTTACACTATTAATTTTGGAATCATCGGGCGTAACTCCTCTTTCAGACATATGCCCTAAGTACATGACTTCTTTTCGCAGAAAGTGACATTTTTAGGGCTCTGTAGCCGAATGACAAAAAACGGAACCATTATAGTTTCGTCATGTCCGTCTGTCTGTCCGTATGTCACAGTCATTGTATTCGGAGACTGTTAGGACTATATGGATGAAATTTAGAAGAAAGTTGTCTCCTGTAAACCGTTTGACAATGCAGTAGTGAAAGTACCGAAAAGAGTTTTATTAAGGGTGGTCCATACTCCATACATGTATCTGAGAGACAAAAATTTTTTTCTGAACGCACATACATGCATGGGGTATTTTTGCATAGTCTTTTAAAATGGAAAAGTTGTTTTTAGAACTTTTTTTCATTTACGCAAAAACTTCGTGAGATATGCTCTTCGATATGCGTCAAAAGTGTGTCCCCCCCTCTAACTTTTGAACGATGGGGTGGAAAAATCTGAAAAAATTTAAGGTAGTAGAACCATATAAAATCAGTAACCGATTTTTAGTTTGAACAATAACAGTCTTACTGGGATATAAATAACGGCTAGTCTAAGCCTCTTTGAGGTTTAGATGCCTCCCTAGCCACCGGGCGCGTCCACAGGTTGCGGATAGTGGGAGTCCAGGAAAAATCTCTTGGGTCGTCAAGGAATAGGCCGAAGAGTAAAGTTATCTGAACTCGAAAGCTCAATACTTGGCCGCGGACAATGGGACATTGGGGACCCCTTTTTTAACATGGAAGATTTGAGTATAAACTTAATTACCCCAGGTGGTGCGGCGACTTAGTCGTCAAGCCGTGCTCCAATCGGATTCTGGGGGGGGGGGCACACTCGAACCTAAGGCAGCAACGAAGGTGGAACACTTGGTGAAACGAAGGTGGAACACTTCACCAACGTTGTGGTGAAAGCTACGGCCAACAGCTCTACAGGCCTGGAGTTCAACTCCCAAACTGACGACGGCATGTCCGTCAACAGCCCGGGTACCATTCACTCTGAGGTCGAAAAGAGACTGTTGGGCGAGACCGCCGAAGCCAAAGTCTCTGAAAAAAGAAAGAGGAAGCCGGCCAAGGCGCAATTATCACTCAAAAGATACAAAAATGCCAAGGCCAGCTTAAATAAGCTCCTACTAAGGAAGCCCAAAGAAGTCTCCGATAAGGAGAAGGGCTACTTGGTGAGGAACAGGAGGATTGTCGCTGATTTCGAAAAGAGTGGCACTACTGCGCAGAAATTGGTGACAATCGATGAGGAGCATTCAGGACCGTCAAGGTCCGAAGGGGGAGCGAACGGTAAGAGCGCCAAGCTACAAAGTTCTAACGCTGTTTCCTCCTTTTCCTCAGGAAAAGCCCCACAGCTAACTTCCCAGAAGAAAGCTAAAAGAGAAAAATCCAACGAGGAGGAGGAGAAAATGGCGAAAAAGCCAAAAACCTCGTCGATAGACCACGCACCCGCTGATTGTCAGATGGTCATCATAGATCGATCAGATCTAGATGGCAAAATATCTGCTGAAAAGTGGGAAAAGATCGAGACGAGGTTGCTGTATGCGTTGGCAAGCGAGCAGAGTGGCTCTATAGAGGAGATGTCCTTTGAAGAGGCAAGTTGGCACAAGGGAGTCAAGGTCATTGGATGCTCGGGGCGGAAATCCGTTGATTTTCTAAACCGGGTGGTCGCGAGTCTTGGTGAACTTTGGCCAGGCGCCAAATTGGAGGTCATCCCGAAATCGAGTCTCCCTCTGAGGAAGCTAGCACTATTGTGGATTCCTCCTCCACTAGTGGAGGATGAAGCCACAATGAAGTTAGTTTCCAAGCAGAATAGTTCGGACACAAGTAAATGGAGGATTATCTCCACGAACAAGTGTCCAAATGGACTTGGCAAAAACCTGGTCGTGGCGGTTGACGACGAGTCCTTTGCCAAACTTAAGGACTCCAACGGAAGCATCAAATTTGGTTTCAGCGCAGCGAAGGTGAGGCTTCCAGATGAGTCAAAGAGCGGCACTGAGGAGGCTGCAGGTTGTACAAAGTAATTTGCACTACTGTGAGGTGGCCACCGAGGATTTGATGCTGTACAAGGAGGAGAATGGAGTAGACTTGGCCTTAGTCCAGGAACCATGGCTCTCAGGAGACAAAATCCGAGGACTTGGGTCAAAAAGTTATAGTCTACTGCATTCAAGCAAAACAGGTAGAAAGAGGGCGTGTATAGTAGCAAAGAGATCACTAAATCTCACTTTACTTTCACAGCACAGAACGAATGACTTGGGGTGGCAGTACTAGAGGAGAGGGGCAAAACAAACTTTATCCTGGTCTCAACGTACATGCCATACGAGGAAGGAGACCCCCATCAGCAGCGCTCCGGGCCCTTGTACAAGAGGCCGAAACAAGAGGATGGCAACTGGTGATGGGTTGTGACGCGAATGGGCATCACGTCCAATGGGGGAGCAGTGACATCAACAGAAGGGGTGAGTCAATTTTAGAGTTTATAATTACTACCAACCTAACAATTTGTAATCGGGGCGACACACCCACTTAAACTAACAAAATTAGGGAGGAGGTAATAGACCTTATATTGGCCACAAACACAATTAATTTAAACGTAGGAAACTGGAGTGTTTCTCCGGAGCACTCCTTTTCGGATCACGGAAGAATTCTTTTCGACATTAATCGGAAGGTTCAGGTAGGAAAACCCTACAGGAATCCAAGGAACACGGACTGGAAAAGATTTTCCACCGAAGCGGAGAAGGCTATGAAAACAAAGAGCACACAGTGTTTCGGTACCTACCTCCACACGAAAATTCGATAGGCAGCATAGCAGGGGTAGTGACGAGCATATTACAGGGCTGTTTATCATAAGGATACATCCCTGAAACATGGAGAGAGGTAAGGGTTGCCTTCATACCCAAATCGGGGAAGTCGAGCAACACTACATCAAAGGACTTTAGGCCAATAAGCCTCTCCTCGTTCCTGTTAAAGACAATGGAGAGGCTCTTGGACCTTAACATCAGCAGAAGACCAAAATAGAGGAGGAGTGTACAGCACAGCACGCCTACCTCGAAGGTAAATCGGTGGAAAGTGCGCTGGATGAAGTGGTCGGAACGATTGAAAAATCCCTCCAGCAAAAGGAATATGCCCTAAGGGCGTTTCTGGACATAGAGGGAGCCTTCAACAATGTAAAGATCAATGCAATAAGGAAGGCATTAGAGAAGTTGAACGTGGAGGCCACCATAACGCACTGGATAATAAGTATGCTAAACAGCAGAATTATCAGTACAGAAGTGGGGGATCGCAAAATCAGAAGACGGGCGACCAGAGGCACGCCACAAGGAGGGGTAATGTCCCCACTTTTGTGGTTGATCGTCATTAACTCGATCTGAAAAGACCTCAGGAGTAGAAGAATAAGGGTCACCGCCTACGCAGATGACGTTGTCATACTGACAACTGGTAAAGACCTACAAACGATATGCGACACCATGGGTGGACCCTTAAGGGAGACAAATAAATGGGCAGAGGAGAACGGGCTAGGGATAAATCCTGAAAAAATGGAGCTTGTTTTCTTCACCAGAAGATATAAGACACCGCAGGTCAGACTACTAAAGGTGAAAGGACAAGTACTAGATCTCTCGAGAGAGGCAAAATATTTAGGAGTCATCCTGGACTCTAAACTCAATTGGAGGAGAAATGTGGAGGAAAGAATGAAAAAAAGGTTAAACACTCTCTACACATGTAGGAAGATATTTAGTAGGAAATGGGGTCTACAACCACGGATCATACAGTGGATCTACACAATGATCGTCAGACCCATTATCACGTATGGAGCCCTTGTGTGGTGGAAAGCCATGGACAAGTAGATCAATAAACAGATGCTGGGAAAGGTACAGCGACTAGCAGCGATAAGCATAACGGGAGCTATTAAGAGCACACCTCAAGCGGCCCTAGAGGCGATGTTGAGCTTGTTAAGCTAACATGGTTGTTGATCACACAGTCGGGTGCTAGAGAATATGAATTAGTCAGACTTATTTTTGCGCCAGTATCAATTATAAATTCCATATAAGCATATTAACACAGGTTTATCGGTAGAAAAACAGTGAGTGTCCCTGATTAACGTTGAGGGGTAGAGTCACTGGTCGTTGTTGGGCAAACCTCTATCCTGGTGGCATGTTCTAATATGTTATTAGTGATGGAACTAAGTCTTTTTTCTTGATAGACCTTGGCCAACATTCGAAGTTGATTGTTAAATAATCCCTCCTCAAATGCTCTTATCGCTTGAGTTTCGTCATCAGCAAGAAGGCAGCGGAAGCGGAAGGCAGGTAGCTTCGTTCAGAAGTGAAAGGTCAGAGATGCTTCTCTGTACAAAATCCTTTACGTTTTCTCCAGATTTTTGACTAAATCGGTAAAGCTGAGTTTGGAGATTAAACCGCCAAAGTTTTGGTTCAAGTTTGTTATGAAAAGCAGTTCTTAAGTCGGGCCAAGGGCGGATCTAATTATATTTAAGGACGCCGTAGGCGGTACCCGATAATTTGCTCTTGATGACTCCTAGGAATGATTTGTGTTCGTCTTCGTTGCGAACGTTATCGACGATTACTTCAGCGCATGGTAGATATGTATGCAATTCCTTGGAATTACCGTGAAACTCAGGGATCAAGTTTTGAGCGTTGGAAAGAGATAGTGAATCAAGAGAATTGGAATCTATTTTATTTTCAGGAATGGACCCTCTTTGAAATTGTGGGCCTTCACAGAAACTTTCCTCTATACATTTCATCAGAAGATCTATAGCGACATAATTTCTGGTTTCTGTATCTTTATAAAGTTGAGAGGTGAAATATTCGGAATTTTCACTATCCGAACTATTGTTTTTAATAATTTCGAAATGGGTTTCCTTGAATGGTTCCCAATATTGATCAAGGTTAGTAATTTTCCGATTAAGGACAGATTTTCTAACACCAGTTTAATTCTGGTTCTCTACTTCCTCAGTCAGGTTCACCACCAACTTGCTACTTTCCTTTTGGACTTTTACTAACTTCTCATGAATCGTTAAGATTAACGTGCTGGTATAGTCTCCAAGCCGTTCACGAGAAACAGATGACGTTTTCTTTGATCCCATGTTACCCTCAGGGGTCTTGTCGCTTTGAAAATTTAACGTTTGGGGTAACGGGGATGCGGGGTCTTTGACAACGACTTCCTCAGGGTCTTCACCTATTTCCAGACCGGGGGAGACCAATTCCAAATGCTCAAGTTGCCGGAATTTTTTTTGAATAGACTCCTGGGTTGGGTCGACCCAATCCTTATAGTGTCGAAGCATAAACTTTAAAGTGTTTTTAATTTACTATTCAAGACCTCAGCGGATTTGAGTTCAATTGTAATTGAGAGGTATATTCCTTTTCGGTCATTCTAAAATTGTTTTGGCGGATTTCAATGGCTTGTAAATGACTCTGTACGCGGCGCGGGTAAAAATCTTGATTTTAGATATAAATGAGTGCTTAGAGCCTCTCAAGGGCTAAGAAAATGGAGTGTGTTTTCGGCGATCTTCAAAACAAAAACAAAAAATATATAAAATGAGTCTCTCAAGGATGCAATCAGTAGTCCGATGCATTTTAGCAAAAAAAACTTTATGCACGATATATATGTATATTGATATTACTGGTGAAAGGATTATGCAAAACTCAACCTTAAACAACAGAAAAGTTGGAATTGTTTGGGTGTCTACAAACTAGGACCAAGGGCTCTCCTCGTGTACTCGGTATGTCATAAAATATCGAGCGAAACAAAATAACAGAGAACAAGAAAGAAAACGAATTTAGCACTTTATTTCGACACCAACGTCCCGGACGATGTTTGGTAATTGGAACAATAGACGAAAAGGGGTATAGAAAGGGTACGCGCAATTAAATTTAAGTTTATGTGTTTAAAAATGTTTTACTGATTAAAATTTTGAGCTTTTTACAAGCCAGTTTTAAAGTAATAGCAATACTTATAACCAGATATTTCCTTTCCTCGAAATTTGTGAATTAGGTACTGAGTACAATAGTATTAAGAATGAGCGGAAGTCGTATGGCACAACTAACTGAATGGTCATAATAAATCGAATGGTTTAAAGTTATTTTGTAATTAATAGGCATGGTTCCTTAAATATTGGTGTAGTCATTCTATTAAAACAAAATCGAGACCTCATTTCGTTATGCCGGTATAAAAATGATAAGAGCTCTCCCAAGCCAAAAGATTTCGATGTCATTGAATGAGGATATCAACGTGTTATAAGGAGAATTGCTTTGTTGAATAATATTTTTTCTAGCATTTTTTGAATTTGTTTCTCCATTTCTGCTTCGTGAATTTTAGGGTATCTATACATTTTTGAATCAATTGGGTTATGACTCGTTGTAATAATTTCATGTTGAACTTCAGAGTTGGAAGTGAGCTTGTCTCCTTTCTTATGAAATAAATGCCTATACTGTGTCAGAACTTCCATGAGATTATTTTTTTCTAACGAGTTTAAAGGTTCTAGATTTAATTGGCTAATACATCCTGTTTCTAGATTACATATTTCATTTAAAACAAAAAAATTATGCTGATTTTCAAAGTCGGTAACACTTCATTCGGTAACTCGTGAATAATTATTTTTGCTTTTAAAGGAACGAGGAAATTTTGTCCAATGATCACATCGAATTTGCGACCAACGTACCGGAACCGTATGTACCATACCAGGGTACCGGAAATAAATATCATTTTACTTTTGACTTTTATTATCCCACCTAATGTTGTAAACAAAATTGGTTTTGCAAGCTTTTGTTCTTGCGAATTAGTTAAGATATTTGGATTTATAATACTTGTTTCTGATCGTTTATGGCTCAGATATATTATTTTTATTCCGTCAAAAGTTAAAGAGACTTTCGTTAGTTTATTTCCCGAGGCTTTTTTGTAAAATTTACATCCTGTTCTTGGATTTGTTTCAATGGAAGTTTGGTTGTACTACATCACGGTTAAAATTACGCCTCTGACTTGTTTCGTCAAATTTCTTCTATATTGCCCTCAACCATTGTTTTCGCAATTTCTCGGTCCAAAACATTTTAATTATCCAGAACAATTATTGTTAAAATATATCTGTCCAAAACTATTATTATCAAAAGACCGGAGTTATTAGTTTTTTGAAATTGTCCAGAATTATTAGTAGCTCCAAATTTCTCTGAATTGCTGATGCTTTTGCATTTTCCGGAATTATTGATTGACGAGGTTGAAAATCTATGACTACGCCTTTCGGTTTTCTTTTGTCGTTTTAGACTGTGTGCTAATCGATGGCATTTCGAATATATTTTGATATTTGAAATTCTTAGGTGTGCTTAATCATTTTGTCATTTCGTTTGAATGAGAGTTGAATAATAGTTGTAAAAAGTTTTGTGAATTTTTCTAAAATTAAATTTTCCCATATACTACTGTGGGCAAAATATATCGGAAATTTGGCTGTTATTCGAAAAACTTTCTTTTTTCTTCTAAATCTATTTCATCGCCTTCAAAGTAGTACCCGTCCGATGCAATACACGTATGCCAACGTTTTTTCCAATTCTCCAAACAGTTCAAAAGTATTTTTCTGGGACGGCATTCAATGCCTTCTTCGACTTGCACCTCCTCTATCGACTGAAACCGCTGTCCACAGAGCGCATTTTTGAGTTTATCGAACAGAAGGAAGTCACGTCGTGCTAGGCCAGACGAATAAGGTGTTTGCGGAATGACATGGGCCGAGTCAAACTAGATTTGACTTTTCTCAGGCACAAATAATGTTCTTCAATGGTCTTCACATATCCTTTTGATATTTCAACAAGACCAGTTAGGTCTCTAACCTTCGACGATTTTTGAGTAATGATTTGATTTCTTTGACATGTTGCTCATCAGTTTATGTGGATGGCCAGTCGACACGCTTTTGTTTTTAACGCTTTCTTAGCCCTATTTGAAAACTCGTATACTCGCGTTTTCCATAGAGCCTGTTTGTTTTTTAAAAGTTCAGCAACATCTTGAACTTTTTGTGTTCAGAAATTTCACTCCGCAAATAAACTCAAATGAATCCTCATTGTTGAATACTTTCAAAAATTTTCAAAATCGACAAATTTACTTTTAATTTGTCACAAAAGACAAGCGTAACTAATTACAAAGTTGATATATTGACATGAAATTTGGCGCGGATGTCAGTTACAGTTTTACCAGCTTAAAAATAAAATATTTTGCCCCTATCACAAAACCAGTGCAATTCAAATTCAAAATTCCGAGTATTTTGTGCCCATAGTAGTACTTGCATTATCTATGTCATTAAAAAATTAATTCAAATGCTTTCACTCATTCATTCATTTTCATTTTGTATACTTTCATTTACTATTATGTTCGACACATAACTGTCACAGAAAAGCACGATGAAAAGCCAACATGAAATTGCCACTTGCAGAGACGCAGACCTTTCGAAATTAACATAAAATGCTTATCAAATACTGAAATGCCGGCGATTAGCGCACAGTCTTGGGGCAGTAATCAGTAACGATTCGAAAACAAGGAATACTTGGCCATCGAGTAACGAATACATTTGATAACTTATGCGATTGTACTCTTTAAAGCCTGATCTGAGTCTTAAATCAATAATCATGTTAAATTATATATGAAAACAGTTACAAGGTTGGCAAGCACTTTTGACTTGCGGGCTTGTATATTTTATGATTCTTAAGCGAATGTACATACGACTGGTGCGAGTGCCCATAGAACTGTAAAACAGTATTAAAATAACCGAAAGGCCCAGTCAAGGTCCACACCGTACATTTTCCGTGAAAACATCGGGATAAAATTACAATAAGTGATTCTTTTTAGTATGTACTTAAATCAATGTATTTTATCTTGGAGACAAACGATGTATAAAAGATTCACCGAATTAGTTTGAACAAAGAAAACAAAATAAGACCTCTTCTTATTACTTTTGCAAACAGTAGCAAGAGAAGCCAGATACTAAAACTGAAGAAAAGTCTATAATATTTCTGCGTCAAAGAAGATTTTCCTAGAGAAGTATTAGCAAAAAGAAAAGAACTTAAAACGAAACTAGTAGAAGAACGTGCGAAAAGAAACATTGCATACGTAAAGTACTACTAATTGGGAGTGAAAGATGGAAACCAAAACAAAGAAAAAAGAAAAAGAGACCCATTAACTTCGCCGGAAAACCAAAATTATGCCAAAAAGCCAGTGGGTAACAATACACCAATAAAAGAGTACAAAAAAATATCCAATACTCCGAATTAATCTACGTAGCAACTATATATTGGCAACCAGAGACAGGACAACCCCAATCCGGATGGTCTCCGTGGGGTCGATAGACGACCACCCCCCACTAGAAATATATCCTTACGGCAAAAAAGGTACTTTAATAAAATATACATTGCAACGTTAAATTTCAGAACACTAATGACAGATAACAGACTAAAAGAATTGGAAGAAGTCACAAGGCCTATAAAATGGGATATCATTGGAATTTGTGCAGTGAGAAGATCAGGAGGAGAGATAAGAGAATGAAACGATTACATTTTTTTATTTCTATGGTAAAACACAAGGTATATATGGAATGGAATTCTTAGTAAAAAAAACATCTGAAAGACAAAATAATCAGTTTCCAAGAAATATCAGATAGAATGGCAGTGCTTAATATACAATCACTAGAATCCAAAGAACTGACGTCGATTATACAAGTACATGGACCTGAAGTACAAGTCACAAAATTGGCAATTGACAAATTCTATAAAGACCTTACAGAGTTGATGCAAGGGAAAAACAAGAATATAATCCTAATGGGGGACTTTAATGCAAAGGTGTGCGGCAAAACAAATAAAAACGAATTTGTCTGAGGCGATTACAGTAGTAGTGACAGAAACGAAAACGGTCACAGATTTCGCTTTTGTAAATAACCTTAATATTGTTACGTTTTTGAGAAAAAAAGTCCGTATCACTGGATTGCACTTCTTTTAATCTTTATTTTCAATATTGTTTTCATAAAAACGTTTTTCTCTTAAAAACCTTTCCTTTTGACTGACTATACAACTAATGATTACTTGACATTTAAATTTCCCGCTTGCTTTTGAAATATGTTGCCAGTGGCCACAAAATTGTTACAACTTATACTGCCCTCTGCTTAATCTTGTTCGTCCCGAACAAGTTTCTAATCCCGTGTTTACCTCTTGAAGTCTGTTCAGACGAACCACTTTCATTTTCACCTTTTTGATTGTAACTCCATTGGACGCGGTAGACAACATCATTCAACCGTTTGATAATTCGATACGGTCCTTCCCATTCAGTTTGATACTTTGGCAACAATACTTTCTTGCGTTTTGGGGTGTGAAGCAGCACCTCTTGTCCCTCTTCGAAGACATCGCAATATGACTTGCGGTCGTACCGTGCCTTCATTCATCACTCATTAATTGTAATCGGTTTCTTACGCCTTAATGTTTGGAGTTCATCATCTAAAACTTATTTGCCAAAGAATCTCCGTCTTGTTTTCCCATATCCGAACTAACGCCAAATCACAAATCTGCTGGAAGATGCAAATCCGTACCAAAAAGAACTTCTGCTAGACTGGTCAAAGTTGTATCATGTACTCCTAAACGATATGCCACCAGAAACATGGGTATCCTTTTGTCTCAATTTTTCTGATTCTCATTCAAAACTTTCTATTAATGTTCCTCCAGTGTTCGGTTTAAACTTTCAACCGTGCCATATGACTGTGGATGTAACGGTGTTGTTCGGGTATTATGAATACCTAATAGTTGGAACATTTGCTTAAGAACCTCGGACTCAAAGTTTCTGCCTTCATCAGAATGTAATTCCATTGGAACTCCTAATCGGCTTATCCAATTTTTGATGAAAGCATCAGCACAGGTTTTCGCTACCTGATTCGGTATCGGGTAAACATCACGCAATTTTCTGGAATAGTCCATCACCACTAACATGCACTTGTTTCCTAATTCAGTCACCAGAAACGGCCCAGCCACGTACATTGCAATTCTCTCGAATGGTGCTCGGATATTATGTTTCTACATTTTCGCTCGTGTGCAAGTTTTCGGTCCTTTAGCACGAGTACATTGACTGCATTTCGCTGTCCAATCTATAACAGACTGCTGGCATCCAACCCAATAAAATCGCTTCTTGATTTTCTCAACGGTTTTGTTGATGCCTAAATGCCCCCCACTTGAATGATTATGGTATTCCTCCAAAATATCGATAATTTTCTGTATTGGAAGTACAAAAAGCTTCGTCGTTTTCAATCCATCTATGCTTTCCCAGAGACGATATAAACAACCATTATCTAGGACTAAATTATTCCACTGAGCCTAGTATGCCTTCGTGATAGGACTTTCACAAGCAATCTCTTGCCAAGATGGTTTCTTCTCTTCATGCTTTGACTTCATTATCTTTCTTAAATCTGGATCATTATTATGATCATCGCGAATTTGTGTTTCAATCCATGCCTCTGATAAAACACTTAAGCCATGGTGCGATCTTTTACGATGATCGATCGGGAAGTCATAACTTTCCAATCTTTCCATACATCGAGCTATTTGTCCTTCCGGATTCTTAAATTGTTGTAACCATCGTAATGCTGCATGATTTGTACGGAGAAGGAACTTTTGACCATAGAGATATTTGTGGAAACGTTTCACATTTTCGACGATTGCAAGTAATTCTCTTCTAGTCACACAACAATTAGGTACAGGTCTAGATATTATTTTGCTGTAAAATGCAATTACTCGCTGTTGGTCGTTAGTTTCCTGCGAAAGAAAGCCGCGGACTCCATAATTGCTCGCACCAGTATCCAAGATAAATTTTTCACCAGGAACTGGATATGCTCCTATTGGGACGTTAAAAATCGATTTTTTAATGTTGAAAACGCGTTCTCATGTTCATGATTCCATTCAAATCGTACATTTTTTCTCACCAAATCAGGGAGAACACTTATGTTCGGAAAACCAGGAACAAATCTTCGGTAATAACGTTGCAACTCTTTTAAATTCTGGGGATAGACTGTTGTAGACTGATGTTCTATTCCCCCCCTTCTCTTCTCGTAAAAAACTTTTCATAGGAACTCGTCCGTTCCCAGCCAAAAATGCTGCCGCCGCATTTTGGGTCCCATGCGCAATAATTCTGTCGCGATCAAGCCTTATCACCAAGATGAAACTTGATCGCGACAGAATAAATAATCAACCGTTCCAATGCGTGACAAATTTTCCGTTGCGATCACGTTTTATCACTCTGATAAAATTTGATCGCAACCAAATCGTAGCGTCGCGTGATGAAATCTGATCGCGTAAGATCGAAAGAAATTAAATTAAAATCGCTAATTGCGCACATTCTTGGTCGCCATGCGCGGCCTAACGAAAATGCGCATCAGCACTTTTGTGTCCCTACTTAAGGGCCGCAAAATGACATGCATTTTCAGTCAAAATTTTGGCCGGTGACTGTGAAGACGTCGTTTCCCTCTTTACTTTTTACCCTTCGGTTCTCTATTTTGAAGTTCACCAGAGAGCCACCGGGCAGATCTGAGACTCGAGAAGTCTAACTAGACAATAATTTGAAAAATATTTAAACATAAAATGGAAGAAAAATGTCAAAACGTAAAAGAAAAATGTTAAAGTTATAGTTCGATAACAAAAGGATTGTATGAATTCCGACTTCAAATTCATAATTATTAATGGAATACATTAAAAAAATAAACAGTGAAGTAAAATTATGTTATAAATAAAAGAAAAATATTAAAGTTAAAGCTAAAAAACGAAACGATTGCTTAATTCCGATTTTAAATCAAAGGTATAATTTTGTAATGAGAGTTAATACATAAGGAATCAAAATTAACAACAGAAAAGCACTAAAGTTAAAATTTTACAAATGAAGCTCATGATTGGAATTGTGAAGTAAAATTTCAAAAAAGATTCTAAATTAGTCAAATTTCAAATTTATTGTTAACACCGGGCAGATCTGGGACTCGAGAAGTCTAATTAGACAATACTTTGATAAATATTAAAAGATAAAAGTAAAATATTAAAGTTAAAGTTAGATAACATAAGGATTGTATAAATTCCGATATTAAATTAATAATTATTAATGGTAGATAAATAAATCAGTGAGAGAAAAATATCAAAACATAAAAGAAAAATATTAAAGTTAAAGTTAGATAACATAATGATTGCATAAATCCCGATTTGAAATTAATAATTATTAAAGGAATACATTAACAAAATAAACAGTGAAGTAAAATTTTGTTATAAATAAAAGAAAAATATTAAAGTTGAAGCTAAAAAACGAAACGATTGCTTAATTCCGATTTTAAATCAAAGTTAAAATTTTGTAATGAGAGTTAATACAAAAGGAATCAAAATTAACAACAGAAAAGCACTAAAGTTAAAATTTTACAAATGAAGCTCATAATTGTAATTGTGAAGTAAAATTTCAAAAAAGATTCTAAATTAGTCCAATTTCAAATTTATTGTTAACACCGGGCAGATCTGGGACTCGAGAAGTCTAATTAGACAATACTTTGATAAATATTAAAAGATAAAAGTAAAATATTAAAGTTAAAGTTAGATAACATAAGGATTGTATAAATTCCGATATTAAATTAATAATTATTAATGGTAGATAAATAAATCAGTGAGAGAGAAATATCAAAACATAAAAGAAAAATATTAAAGTTAAAGTTAGATAAACGTAATGATTGTATAAATCCCGATTTTAAATCAATAATTATAAAAGGTAAAAATTTTGTAATGAAATTAATGAAATAAAACAATAATGAAATAACGAAATAAAACAGTGAAAACAAAAAATTATAGTAGTACGGTTAGAACTATGCAATTACATTAATAATTTGATTATGGGCTTGACAAATAAATTATATATTCATAAAAAAGGGGCTTTTACTTCCGAGAAGAAAGAAGAAAGATTCGGGTACAGGTGAACTTCTCCAGGCAGGTAAGCACTCCCTGCCCGTTCCGACCCACCCCCCCCCCCCCCTCCCAAAAAGGCAAAAACAATAGAAATATTCCTTACTTATTTTTGCAGGGATAAAACAAGACCAATCTTTTACAACTGCCACTTTGCCTTCGTCAGTATGCACTCCTTTTACTGTCACATCATATCCGAGATATTTTACTTCTTCTTGAAACAAAGAACATTTCTTAGGATTCAATTGGAGTCCTGCACCAGCAATGCGTTACAATAATTTTTCCAAATTTGAAAATTTTCGCCATAACTACAATGTCATCCAAATATACAAGATACGTTCTTCAATGCAGACCTGTCAAAACTCGTTCCATCAGGCGTTCGAAAGTTGCTGGGGCATTACACAATCCAAACAGGCAAAACCATAAACTCCCATAACCCACCACCGACACTCAATGTAGTTTTTTCTTGATCCGTTTTTTCAATTTCTACCTGTCAATACCTACTTTGTAAATCTAAGGTAAGGAACCACTTTGCATCTGATAAGGTGCAATTATCGTCAATTCTTGGCAACGGGTAGCTGTCCTTTTTCGTTACATCATTTAGCTTCCTATAGTCCACACTAAAACGAGTAATACCGTCTTTCTTTTTGACTAGTACAACTGGAGAGCTCCATGGACTCGAAGAAATTTGAATAACACTTTTCCGGTGCATGTTGTCAATGAGGTAATTTACTTCATTCCTTTTAGCAAGTGGCACTTTGTGAAGTTGTTGGGGAATAAGTTTTACGTTCTCTGTAATAATGTGATGTTTGACGATCGATGTTCTTCCAGTTTCCCTCGTCATGAACATTGTCCCATACCTTAGAAAAAGTTGTCGAGCTTGTCGTGTTTGCAACTCGTCCAGATGTTTGGTCCATTGGATTAGAAGTTGCTCTAACTCTTCATTGATTGGTTTCTCGTTTTTTTCAACTGAAGGTAATTCACAATTAATACCGGCCTTTACTTCCTTAAATTTAGCAAGCTCTGCATTTTGCCTCAGTGTCTGTGGAGAACTCGACATATTCAAAATTCTCACTGGTACCAACTAATCCTCTCGAATATTAATGGGTGTTTTTCCAACAATAATTCCATCAGCCTGGATTTTTGTTTCAACAATCCACATTGTATTTCTTTCACAGTGTCGATTTGCTTTTGCCCATATAACAGTTTCTGAGTTGGGTGGAACTTTTTCGGTAGTTACCACTGATATTGTTGTGACTTAGCCTAGGCCCAGTCACATATGTTCCATTTGTTTCTCCCCTTTTTCCCCTACCCCCCTCCTGTAAAAAGCAAAAAAAAAACCTTTCATGGGAACCCGTCCGTTCCCAGTCTAAAATGCTGACGCCGCATTTTGGGTCCCATGCGCGATAGTTCGATCAAGCCTTATCACCAAAATGAAACTTGATCGAGACAGAATAAATAATCATGCGCGATAAATTTCCCGTTGCGATCAGGTTTTATCACTCTGATAAAATTTGATCGCAACCAAGTCGTAGCATTTGATCGCATCGTCGTGATGAAATCTGATCGCGTAAATTCAAGGGAGGATTCAGTAAAAAGTGCTAATTGCGCACAATCCCGGTCGCCAAAAGAAAGATTTGTAAAAAAAAACATAAGCAAATTTTCAAAAAAATTTAGTTTTGTTTTAGTAACAAATAATTTAAGACTCATGCGACAAAAGTTTTAATATTTTAAAAGAAAGATTTTATAAAAAAAAACGCCAAGCGAATTTTGAAAAAAAAAATAGAGTTTTGTTTTAGTAACAAATAATTTAAGACTCAGATGTGACTGACAAATAATTTAAGACCAGAATGTGACAAAAGTTTGAATATTTTAAAAGAAAGATTTTATAAAAAAAAACACCAAGCGAATTTTCAAAGAAATAGAGTTTTGTTTTAGTAACAAATAATTTAAGACTCAAATGTGACAAAAGTTTTAATATCTTAAAAGAAAGATTTTATAAAAAAACACCATTCGAATTTTCCAAAAAAATTAGTTTTGTTTTAGTAACAAATAATTTGAGACTCAAATGTGACAAAAGTTTTAATATTTTAAACGAAAGATTTGTAAAAAAAAAAAACAACAAGCGAATTTTTAAAAATAGAGTTTTGTTTGAGTCAAACAAAGAGCGACAAATAAGTTAAGAGTAAAAGGTGAAAAAATTTCTAATATTTTAAAAAGAAAGATTTATTAAAAACAAACAAATTCTCGAACAAAAAAAAATATAAACGATTAAAGTAAAAAAAAAAGAGAAAAGGAAAACCTTTTTTCTAATTTTTTTTTCTGTGAGACGAAATAAATTTAAGCAAAATATATAAATTTTAAAATAATTTCATGTGTACACTCTGTTTATAATTGGAACAACCGCCTTAATTTTTTTTTCTTTTGTGTGTGGAACTATCAGGTGCGGCGGAACTTCTCCCAAGAAAGCATTCCCCGTTTCGTTTCCTAACTCCAGAGAAGCATGTTGAAACATTTGGTGGCAGCGGTGGGATTATCGATCAGATCCCAAACAAATTTTTTTTTTTTAAGAAAAAAAATATAAATAACTTAACAAAAATAATAACAACTCACAAAAATAAAATCACATGAAATAAATTTTTTTTAAGCAAAGTGAAAGTGAAGTGAAAAGGGTTTTTGAGTTCAAGGCGAGCACAAAGTAATCCCCAACGAAAATTTTCTCGGGGCTCCAACCCTGCCCGCACCTTTGAGGACTGGTGAGTCCACACCAATAATAATTTTCATCAGCCAGCCGGGAAACTAGGAAACACGACCCCCAACCCAAGGATGTTACTGTAAGTTAGAAGTAATTTTTAATTTGTAACATACTAAAATTGTAACCCCTTGAGAGCCCAATATTTTCCATTTTCTCTTTTTCTCCCTTCAATTTTATTAATTACTAGCTGTGCCCCGCGGTTTCACCCGCGTTAAATTTAATCGTGCATACTGCCTGTTTTATAAACCTACTTTGAAAAAAAAAGTGTTGGTGAAGACCGAGTTACGGAACTAACCACTGTTCCACATAATCTTCCATTGAGGAAGAAATACCCTCCTCGTGAGAAGTGGGCTAATTGGTCTTTGTCAAACCTGTCGTTTGAAAAAATTCAAAAGGAATATGTTCCAATTTTTTTTATTACAAAAATACCATAAAAGATGTGGTTGGTGGGGATAATGAGCGAGTTTAATATTGACATTGAAGTTAATTTCTCTACACTCAGAGTGATGGTTTTAAGTTATATAGTCGAACTGTTGGTCGCTGGGAAGACTCGTTCCCTCGAAAAGAATATTCGGGTAAATAACTGCTTCAAAGAAAGTATCTCAAATTTGATAGCTACGTTTAAAGGAATAAGAAGGGTCGTGTTCACTTCTATATTTTAAAAATTGAAATTAAAAGAACTTCCTCATATACGATATTTTTCGTAAATTCTCCTTGTGGTATAAGTATATGCTGATTTTCTCCACAACTTGCTCTAGATAAGGCAACATACAGTTGGCCGTGAGAGAAACAGTCTTGTGTTAGATCCACTCCTACATGATTAAAGGTTTGACCCTGTGCCTTATTAATAGTGACTGCAAACGAAACCTTAACGGGGAATTGAATTCTTTGAAAGCTGAACTGTAAGTCAGTAGGAATCATTGGAATCCGAGGTAGCAGTACTGCTTGTCCAACTGCTGGACCTGTCACAACTATCGCAATAATCACATTATTTCTAAGAAATTTAACTTGCAGTCTGGTTCCGTTGCACAAATTCGGTGGGCTCAGATTTCTTAATAAAATAATGGGAGTGCCAGGTTTAAGTTTTAGGGAATGCGGAGGAAGCCCACATGGATTTAACGAATTGGGAAATTCTTGCGGGTAATATATAACATCTTCTTGGTTCATTACAATATCAATGGACAGATAATTCACGAAATCGCCTGGTACTTTGTTCAGTATTCGTTCATTGATTGCATCGACACTACTATTTCTAGCTACTCAAATGGCTCGCTGACACATCCACTGATGATCTTTTTGTTGAATATGGATCACATCCGGGTAGACTTTAGAGATCAAATTTTCAATTTCGTGTACAATGTTTCCTAATTCCCTGTCAATTCTAAATTTATTGTCTACGTTAGGTACCTGTCCATCACCGATTGGAAGAAGGGATGACAAGCACGAATATTTTACTCTCGACTGCCATGGGAAGGCCCACGATTGGTACAAGACCACGAAAACAGCCCTTAGTGATTGGCTCACTAGCCCCTTACTAGCTAAGGCTACGAGCCAATTTTTTATACCCCCAGCCCCGAAATTCAAAAAAAGGCTAACGCCCCCGAAGCCGAATCTGAAATCAGTGAATCCCCTTATCCTGGAAGACTCAGGCTCCAAAAGGAAAGAACCCAGGTTATCCGGAGAATCGTTTCTCAAATTACCCCTGACTTCCTCCGAGACGCCAGCAAAGTTGCCATACAAAAGAAAATTTCCACCCTGAAAAAGTATTGGGAACCCTTCGAACAGACCCACTTCCAAATTTTAGCTGACTTGAACGATGACGAGGAAGAAGACCCATATTTCGCTAACAATACTTTCGAGGACATCCAAGGTCAATATGATAATACTTTTGACCTCCTGCAAGACGGGTTGCAGGACAGATACCCTTTCCAAGAACCTAATATTCAGGACCAATTAAATATTACATTGGGTTCAATTCTACACCATGCTTCCCCAACGTCCGGGCTCTCCCTTGCCAATTCACAACGACTGTTGCCAGAATTTTCTGGAAATCCCAGGGATCTACACCGATTCCTTTTCTGTGCGGATGATCTTTTTTCCACTCTGTCAACGGGGACAGACCATCTAAATTTCATGGGTCTTGTCAAAAGTAAATTGAGTGGTTCAGCGTACGACGTGTACAAATCTAACCCCACTGATGACTGACCTGTTCTACGCTCCGCTTTATTATCCAAGTTCGAAACCCGACTATCCAGATTTACCCTTCAAACCTAATTAGGGCAGTTAAAGCAGAAAACTGGCGAGGGTGTTAAGGAATTCTTAAATCGCCTGACCACCACCTTTACTCTGTTAAACGAAGCCACACGAAAAGCGACAACGTCCTGTTGAGATCCCTCCTTAAAAACAACGAGGCACAGGCCGTCAGAACCCTCGAAGACAGGCTGCTAAATGGCCAGCTGCAAATGCTTGCCAAGGTCTTTTCTGAAAAGAAACTCGCCTCAATGTCCGACTATGTATTACAGCACGCGACGCGACTTAATCAAATCAATACCCCGCGACAGGATCCAACGAATCCCAGGGTAAATCAAATACAGCAAAACCCTTTAAGGAATACTACCTGTTTTAGATGTGGCCAGCCAGGTCACATCGCCCCGCAGTGCCAGTGGTCACACCGCCCCACTCCGTACAACACCAGTAAAGGTCTCACCCATCTACAATACACCACCTCTCGTCCGGGAACAGAGCCCCTGAAAACTCCATTCCAAAACAGATTCCGAAAATCTGCAATTATTGCCATAACAACGGCCATACCATTGACGAATGTCGGCAAACGGAAGCGAACATCCGAAGAAGAAGGCCACCATATGACCCACAATCGCGTTACTCACAACCCCTGACTGCTCTGTCACCACCGAATCCTCCTTACCTGTCGCCTACGCATTGCAACAACCCGGAAAACTCCCAGATGCGGGTCATATCAATACGGTCTTTTCTCAATTTACCTCCACAGAGGGTCTCATAATAAGCGAACTACAGCACGAAAGTGCAGATTTCAAAATCGAACATTCTTTCCAAATTCTGAGGGATGCTTCGGCAATGGCATATGAAGGGTTATTAGGTCATGACTTTTGACCAGATATAAGGCACAAATTGATTATGGGGCTCAGATACTGACACTCGAGATCAGTCACAACTCGATTCCTTACACCTTGGAGCAATATCTCAGTGATTTCCCTCAGTTTCATCGAAGGACTATGAATTCCACGATTACGCGTCCTGGACAAGACGTTAAACTGCATCCAACGTCATCTTCTTCTTCATCATTCTCGTCTATTACGCGTCCTGGGCAAGACGTTAAACTGCATCCGAGAACGTTCTATTCAATAGACACACGTCCTTGGCAAGACGCTAAACTGCAACCAACAATTTCGCCTCTGTCGCTTTCATCACCATCCTCGTCAGCGTCGTCTTCGCCTATCCCCTCTCCTTCGGGTCCTTCGACTCCGTCCACATCTTCCTCGTCAGTCTCGTCAGTTAAACGTCATGGGCAAGACGTTCAACTGCAACCAATAATAACCTTTTCCACTTCTGTGTCTCCAACAGTCTCTTCCTCATTTTCATCAGCCACATCATCGGCATCGTAAACATCGCCTCCGTCTGTTACACGTCCTGGACAAGATGTTAAACTGCACCTAGCAGCATCTCCTTCCTCGCTAGTTAAATCAATAGTATCTCCTTCCTCGTTAGTTAAATCAATAGTATCTCCTTCCACGTTAGTTAAGCCATCAATATATCCTTCCTCATCAGTTAATGCGGCATCTCCTTCCTCGCTAGTTTAGTCAGTAATACCACCTTCCTCGTTAATAAAGTCAACAGTAATATCTCCTGTATCGTTAGTTTAACCAATAGTATCTTCTTCCACGTTAGTTAAGCCGTCAATATCTCCTTTCTCATCAGTTAATGCAGCATAAGTCAATAATATTGTTATGCACGTGTTTAACACTTTTTCTTTTGTGGTGTTAAACCATGCATACTGTTGAATGCCGATGGTACACTACAGGATCACGCTATTGGTTCACAAGAGTTCTGACCAAAATACAATTTGTCCATTTAGGTTGGATAATTTATTTCCTATTACATACAGAATCCAATTCAAACTATACCTAATTACATACAGAGTCCCATACAGGCTATAACTTAATCTATATTTGTTGTTGCATCAAGACTTGCTGTTGTTGGCCCTGTCGCTGCCAGTTCGGGACACTTTCTCTTTTCTATATTTCTGCCGCTCGTTATGAAGCCGCTGCAACTCGTGACTCAACCGTAAATGCTCTCTCTGGGCCACCGCAATCAGAAGTAGACGCCTGATCTCCTCTGTGGTTCTCCTGTACTTGGCCTCGAGCTCGAGTCGGTGCTTCTATCACTGAGGGAGTCTTCACCTGAGGTCTCCCCTTATGCCTCGCCCTGTATTCCTCTAGACTTATTGGTCTAGGTCCCACGGTCGGAGTCCTCAAGGCCTCTTGCAGAGTAGTCGCGGACGTTCCCGACATCTACCGGCGTAAATACTATCAAAACCGCGCGTACTGGCTCAATCCAATCAATCAATAGTTTATGCAAACCGTTTTCAGATGGGTCCACCGAGGTCCGATAGGTTACTAGAACCGTGTTCAGACTTTGGCTTGGAGAGTGATGGTTACTTACTTTGCTGGGTTCTAAGGCCGGAGCTGGTCTTCGTCTGTCTTGGAAAGGCTGGAGTTTCTTCTCGTCTTGGAAGGCTGGAGTTTCTTCTCGTCTTGGAAGGCTGGAGTCTCTTCTCGTCTTGGAAGGCTGGAGTTTCTTCCCGTTTTGAAGGGCTGGAGTCTCTTCTCGTCTTGGAGGGCAGGAGTCTCTTCTCGTCCTGGAGGCTGGAGCCTCTTCTCGTCACGGCTGGGCCTCTTCCTGGGCGCGCTGGATTCCTCACTGCCTCCCATTGATTTTTAGGGCCCTTTTATAGGACTATTATCCCTTATTCAACGATTTTTCTGTACTGCCTTATCGACAGTTTCCCATTGATATTTGGTTCCCACTGTGAATCATGAGGTTATTTTGATCCAGACAGTTTCCGTTCCCACGAAAAGGTTACTGTCTTCATTAAACGTTTTCGTCATCGTAACTAATGCCAATTCTTGTTGGTTTGATTTCCGTTTCTCCAGCGGTCATTCATCCATTTGAATTCTCCTCCCATTTATTTCCGGTCACCAGCTGTATTAATAACCGTAATGGCCCTTCATATGTATTTGTACTAGCTTGCGGCCATTAATTTATTCATAGGCTCCTCCCAACCAGTTCACTAGTACATTATTCTCTATGTGTTAGTTGTACCAGCGGTCGTTAACTCAAACCGTACGTATGAGCTTCGCAGGCGCCGCCCACTAGCTGAGTCAGCAGTTTTTACGCGATTGGCGTGAATGGTTTTTAATTGTTTGGCGTTTGCGCTGAGTCAGCAGTTTTTGCTGACTCGGCATGAATGGTGTTCTACGCTGGAATTTCTCGAGCCGGATCAAATTTCATTTGATAACCGGCTGGTTTGCTACGTGGGGAAGGTCACGGAGATTCCCTCGTGACGTCACGCGTTTGTTTTGGATTTGTGTTTTGTATATTTTTGGGGTTTCTCGGTGGATTTGGACCGCGTTTTGTCGGTCCTTCGAAACCATGACGTCATTTCCTTATGTAGCCGTTTATTCGGATGTGTTCCGGTGTATTCATGAGTTTTGTAGATTTCATAATATCCTTCCTTGTTTAGAGCTGCATTTGGTGATGGTGTGGGGTAGTTGCGACAGGGTCATGACAATATCTCCTTCCTCGTTAACTAACCGTCCTGGGCAAGACGTTAAACTACACCCAACGATAACTCCTTCCTCGTCAATACCTCCTTCCACATCTTCTTCTTTGTCATTCTCGGGTCCTGGGCAACACATCAAACTGCAACCAGTAACATCTTCTCAAAAGGGCATTCGTCCTGGGCCCTGGGCCCGACGGTAAACTGCAGCCACATTGCAACCCAAGTACCTTAAGCCATGCGATCATTCCAGCTCGAGCAGAAACAATCCACTTAACACCCATTACGGCTTCCACAGAAACGGTAATATCGAATAAACAAATAATTCCCGGTGTGTATTTAGGCAATTCTATAGCTACACCTGAATATGGAATGGTAAGATTCTTAATCCTCAGTACTACAGAGGAAGACATTAGTTTACTCTTCCATGATCTGAACTATAGTACCTAGATGCGAAGAATTTCGACATGATAACTCCAAACTTCGACCAAGATCCGATTGAGGGCAGGATAAAAAAAACTGCAGAACCTTGTAAAATTGGATCATGGTAATGAAGAAGAAGAGACATCAGTTCGAGATATCTGCAGAACCTTCAATGATATGTTTTATCTAGAAGGAGACATTTTGTCCTACACGGACGCGACTACCCATAAAATTGAGGTAGAGGCAAATCATCCCCCTATATACACTAAACCGTACAGGTTACCGGAGGCAAATCGTAAGGTAAGGTCGTAAGTCCAGGAGATGCTTAAATCAGGCATCGTCAGACTATCCTATTGTCCCTGGAACTCTTCCCTACTCCTCGTTCCGAAAAAACCCTATGAACAAGGGAATAAGAGATGGCGAGTAGTGGTAGATTTCCAGCGTCTTAATGAGATCACGTTAGGAGACGCGTTCCCTCTACCAAATATAACAGACATACTGGACCAACTTTGGAAATCAATGTATTTTACGACATGGCCAGTGGATTCTACCATATAAGAATGGACGACAGAGGTTGGGAAAAAACAGCCTTCACTACGCCTTATGGCCATTACGAATACAATCGAATGCCATTCGGTCTGAAAGGAGCTCCTGCTACATTCCAAATAATCATGAATAATATCTTGTCTGGGGATTACAAGGAATTCACTGCTTCATTTACATGGATGACATAGTCATCCATGGCTACAATCTATCTCAACACAACAACAGGCTCATTGCTGTATTCCAACGTTTACACGACTTCAAACTAAAGTTGCTGGCAGAAAAATGCCATTTTCTTCGGAAAGAGAATATGTATCTGGGACACTTAATTAAGGAAAACGGTGTCAAACCAGATCCAGGGAAGATAACAGCAGTCAAAACATATCCAAGACCTAAAAAGGTAAAGGATATCAGAGCCTTTCTCGGATTTATCGGGTATTACCGCCGATTTATCCCAAATTTCTCTAAGATCGCCAAACCCTTGACCAACCTTTTAAAAAAGGACGTACCCTTTAAATTTGATGCCCTTTGTGACGAAGCCCTTACGAACTTAAAGCAACGGTTAATCACCTCTCCTATCTTGGCATATCCCGACTTTTCGCGGCAATTTTACGTCACGGCCGATGCCAGTGACATAGCTCTAGGAGCTGTCCTCTCGCAGCAGGGCGAAGATGGAGACCACCCCATTGCATACACAAATCGTGCTCTAAACGGTGCCGAAACAAGATACTCGACAATAGAGATAGAATTACTTGCTATCGTGTACGCCGTGGAACAATTTGGTCCATACGTGTATGGAAGAAAGCTCTCCATTTTCACTGACCACAAGCCTCTAGTTTGGCTCATGATTTTAAAGGACCACTCGTCAAGGTTGATGAGATGGAGAATGCGTTTAGAAGAGTACGACTACACGATAACCCACAAGGCCGGGAAACTTAATACAAACGCCGATGCCTTAATTAGATTAACCGTGGAAGTACAAGAGAACTCTCCTGAGACTGATAAATCGGAAAAACATAATGACCCTAAAAACACCACCTCCCTATACGCGATAACAAGAAGCCAAGCCAAGGTCACTGATAACCTGGACCAGGATGCACAAAAGAAGGCCAGAACTAATAATGACAACTACTTAATATCATCCCTGATTGAAACTGACGACTCTTTATTACTGTCTAAGCCTGTCCGTGCCAAATTCTTTATCTCGCCCACAAGGGACACTAATCTTGAACGGCGTTTAGACCCCCTACTAAGTATCGATTTGAGCGAAATCGATTTCTCCCTTGAACCCAAAATATTCCCTTTCAAAGAATCCGATTTCATTGTCAAAAGAGTAATACTTCCGCTTCGTACCCCTCAGGATGAGGACAACCTTAACACTACCCTCTCCAAATTCGTATCCCTGGCCGTAGAAAGGAACCGGAAGACCACACACATAAGTATTATGAAACTAGAACTGCAGACCCTAATGACACTTAAGGACAGAATCCGTAACGCGATTAAAATCGAAACAATTAGCTACTTTAATAACCCTAAAGAAAGGGAGCAAGTAATAAAAGATTTCCATTTGCTACCCACGGGAGGTCACCAAGGTGTATCTCGGACCTTGAAGAGGATCAAGATACAGTTTTATTGGGAAACAATGACCCAAGCTGTTGTCACATTTATGAGAAACTGTAAACAGTGCCAAATAAATAGAGTATCGCGGAATCCTAAGATCCTAAGATGAAAATAACTTCAGTGAGTTCCAAGCCTTTCGAAAGAGTTTATTTAGATGTTGTGGGGCCACTACCCGTTTCGTACCTAGGAAATAAATACCTTCAAACTTTCCAGGATGATTTAACAAAATTCTCGGAGACAATCCCTGTTCCCAAAGCCGAATCAACCACCCTCGCGGATGCGTTTACTACTACAATCATATGTAGTCACGGGATACATGCAAGCATCTTGACTGATCAAGGTGCTAACTTAATCGCAGGAGTGTTTCAGGAAGTCTCAAAACTCCTAAGGATCAACAGGCTGAAAACAACTCCCTACCAACCTCAGTTCAACGGAGCCCTAGCGAGAAGTCATCGAACTCTAGTGGAATAACTCCGTTCTTACATACACAAAGATCCCTGTCGTGGGACACCTGAGTTCCTTACGCCATGTTCGTGTACAACACTACTCCCCACTCAAGAACCAATTAATCTCCACACGAACTCCTTCAAGGTTTTCCCGAAGGAGGTTCCAAACCATCTAAAGTCTTCCCCGGAAATTGGGTACAATTACGATAATTATGTCTATGAACTCAAGGCGCGACACCGGCACTGTCACCAAATCGCTAAACAAACCTTGTTAGAAAATAAAGGGCGATGCAGACAATACTACGACAATGGAACACAACAAAAATCCTTTGAAATCGGGGACCTGGTCCTTCTAAAAGCGAGAACAAAGGACAACAAATTCTCACCCTTATGGCAAGGCCCTTACGTTATGTCTCAGGTGAATACCCCCGAAAATTCAAAAATAAAAGTAAAAAACAACGAGAAACGCGTACATAATAACGACCTAAAAAAATTCATACATCCATAATTTCTTAACTTAGTTCTCTCTCAAACTAAAATCTCTTCCTTTCGTTCCCTGGGCAAGGGTTTATCTGTTCACGGTCCTGCGCATTACCGTCTCAGCTTTCTCTCGCGGGGAGCTGGGATTCCAAATTACACCTCTCACAACTCCTCTCAACCCATGTCATTTTCTTTCGCCTGGATAGATAACCCTCCTTCAGTCCAAGTCTACAATAGGATTGCAATCCCTCTTTCCCTTTTCGTATCCACCTTTCTTCGCTGACTAAGGCTTTGAATTTCCTGACCGAATATAAGATGTGTTGTGACCCTACATATTATGGCTCATGCAATGGCTGGTGAAAGAAAAGGATGAAAAATATCCCAAAGATCAAGTTAAAGACAAATAAGGCTCTCAAGAGGTATAACATTAAGAAAAAAAAATGTATATGAGTAGATAAGTGAAAAAGGAATGTAAGCCTTAATGGCGAAAAGAAAAAAAAATGTAAGGCAGATATAGACATATATATATATGGAAAATATGTATACGCCTGTATCTACCATAAACTATAGAAAAAAAAACGAACACATGTACTCACCTAACATTAAGAAATAGAAAAAGTATAAATATAAAAACATAATAGAATATACACACATATGCCCGGTTTCACGAACGATGGATAGATAAATTTAACCAAAAATCTGTGGATAAACTCTAGATAACTCATTTTCGCGTTTCACGAAAGTCGAGATAGATAAAATGTGGGATAAACTATGGAATAATTTATAAACGCGATTTTTTCCAGATAAATATTTATCTATTGGATAAAGTGACAGTTCAAAGTAATTTGGTATTTTAGTATTATATCTTTGAAATTGTGTTTATTTTTGTAAATAAGAGTTCATTTCATTAAAATAAATTAAATTTATATTTTAAAATGAGTAAAATTAGATAATATGTCAACTGTCAATTGTTAACCCGTGGATAACTCGTAATGCTTCGTGAAACGCTCGAAAAATTTATTCGCTTGATAAATATTATCCATTGATAGATATCTATTGGATAACTTGTTCTTCGTGAAACCGGGCATTAGTAAATAATTTTCCACAAAAAGAAAAAATAATAATAATAAATATACAATAATGATAAAAATAGAACGGTCCTGATTAAACATACATAGTTTCGAACCTCTTTCGAAATTCTCGTCATCTAGCCACCTCAACAACAAAAATTTCCCCGAAATTTTCGTTTTACCATGGGGGGTGGAATGTTGTGACAGAGCCTAGACCTAGTCACACATGTTGCATTTTTTTCTCCCCTTTTTTTCACCGTCGTGATGAAATCTGATCGAGTAAGTTCAAGGGAAAATTAAGTAAAAAGTGCTAATTGCGCACATTCCCAGTCGCCATGCGCGACCTAATGAAAATGCGCATCAGCACTTTGTGTCCCGATTTAAGGGCCGCAAAATGACGCACATTGGAGTCGCGATTTGACCGGGTGACTGACGAGACGCATCGAATTGGCGAAGGTATTCGCAAGGGGGAAAATGGAGAGGATAGCAATTGCGTCTCGATTGAAACAATTGAATTATCAAGAAAATTAAACAAACAAGTGAAAATCAGTTCCGTTCCTTGTTTCTTTGTGCGAAACAGAGAAGTGACAAGAGGAAGAGTACACGAATTTCTGTGCTGCAATAATTTAAGACTCAAATGTGACTGACAAATAATTTAAGACTCAAATGTGACGAAAGTTTTAATATTTAAAAAAAAAGATTTTATTTAAAAAAAAAGGAAAAAAAACTAGCGAATTTTCAAAAAAATTTAGTCTTGTTTTAGTGACAAATAATTTATGACTCAAATGTGACAAAAGTTTTAATATTTTAAAAGAAAGATTTTATAAAAAAATAAAACATCAAGCGAATTTTCAAAAAACATAGTTTTGTTTTAGTAACAAATAATTTAAGACTCAAATGTGACTGACAAATAACTTAAGACTCAAATGTGACAAAAGTTTTGATATTTTAAAAGAAATGTTTTATAAAAAAAAACACCAAGCGAATTTTCAAAAAATAGAGTTTTGTTTTAGTAACAAATAATTTAAGACTTATATGTGACAAAAGTTTTAATATTTTAAAAGAAAGATTTGTAAAAAAAAAACAAAGTGAATTTAAAAAAAAAATAGAGTTGTGTTTTAGTAACAAATAATTTAAGACTCAAACGTGAGATAAATTTTAATATTTTAAAAGAAAGATTTTATACAAAAAAAAAACAAACAAGCGAATTTTCAAAAATAGAGTTTTGTTTTAGTCAAACAAAGGGCAACAAATAAGTTAAGACTAAAAGTTGAAAAAAGTTTTAATATTTTAGAGAGAAAGATTTATTAAAAACAAACAAATTCTCAAACCAAGAAAAATATAAACGATTAAAGTAACAAAAAAGAGAAAAAGAACCTTTTTTCTAATTTTTTTTTGTGTGAGACGAAATAAATTTAAGCAAAATATTTAAATTATAAAATAATTTCATGTGTAAACTCTTTTCATAATAAAGTCAGAAGGTGCAAAGTAAATTGGAACAACCGCCTTAATATTTTTTTCTTTTGTGTGTGGAACTATCAGGTGCGGGTGAACTTCTCCTAAGAAAGCACTCCCCGTTTCCTAGCTCCAGAGAAGCGAGTTAAAACAATATGCTTCTGGTGGAGAACTCTTGGTCATGCTCTAATTTCAATTGTATTTCAGCATTATCGTATTTAAGAGTCCTTTGTTTCCAATTCAGCAAAAATCCATGTTTTAGCACAAAGTACACTCCGAGGATTATCTCGTCCACAATATCCGCTACGACGAACTCATGCTTGACGATTTCATTTCCAATATTTATCTCCTGACATACTTTTTCACAAATTTTTGCATCTTGGCCAGTTGCGGTTCACAATCGTACTTCAGTTAAAGGCTTCACTTCCTGCGACAAATCACTTCTTATAATAGAATGGGAGACTCCAGTATCAATTGTAATAGAAAATTGTCTTCCTATTATGGTACCATCCGCAGTTAAGCTATTAGCTTTACGTGACATCTGGGAAATCGAGATTATGAGGTTATTCGTTGTAGGACCCAGCCCATACCCCTACGAACCAGCTCCTTTTAATTTAACGACGGGTGTCATTTCTCACGGTTTTATTTTTGGTCATTTCTCATAGTATTCGCTTTATCTAGAGATCTATAACGTTTCCGTGGTTCTCGGCAATCTCTTGACATATGACCGTCCTGGTCGCTATTCAAACATTTGTCCTTGAAGGGTGTGTAGGTTCTCTTCTCGGCCTTCAACGAGTCAACCAACTCTTGGATTGGGGATATCAGATCTTCGTATTCATACTCCGGCTTCCTGGTCTTAAAAACAGGGCGGCAAGCCATCATTGCTGCCTCCGAAGAAAGTACAGTAGAATCCGTTTTCATGGATTTATCTTCGGGTGTCAAAATTGCAGCGCGTTTGGTCTCTACATCTCGTATTCCATCAACAAAAGTTTCTATTTCTATCTTCTTGATGTATTCTGGACTACAATCTGAATTTGCGAGATGGAAGAGTTTTTCAACTGCGCCAATATATTATTGGAGCGATTCGCTTTGCCGTTGTACCCGGCTCTTTGATTCCATACGGTAGACTTGCCTCATATGTTCACTACCATATTTCCTTTGTACAGCGTCCATAATCGTTTTGAAATCATTACGTTCGCTGTATAGTATAGTTTGCAAAATGTATGCTACTGCTCCTCTTAGAGAAGCTTTTAATGCTGCAGCCTTGTCTCCATCATTCCATTTATTCTGAGCTGACGTCGTTTCCAACTGTTGCCGGAAAATGCACTGACTCTGAAAATCGAGAATGCACTGACCTTAAATTTTCTTAATTCCTGCTCCAGCTTGCCGACTCGACCATCAATAACAGCAACTGAATTATTAGCACTAAATTCCAACTGTTGAACATTGCTCCTCACTTGGCCAATTTGCACGTTGTTTCCTCCAACGACCGCTCTACTGAATATTGCAACACCAGCATAATTTCTTCGTGGTGATTCGCACCTTCCGTTAATTTCCGTTAGCCTTTCTTCTAAACGGCGAGAATTTCCGTTTAATTCTGGCATCGTCGTTCGACATAATTCAGAAATATTTTCACTTCGCGAGCTTAGAGTTTCTCTCATGCAAATAATGATAATACTTGGGTTAAAATTTTTCCACGCGATAGAATGTAGATCTAGTGTTATGTAGGTGGAGCCACGCTAAATTTCCCTTCCCGCAAGATTCAAATTTTTGGGAAATTCGGCAAAAATTAAAATTCAATTAAAACTCTTACGTGGTTTATACTTGCAAAATTAAAATAAAGTGAAACGAAATTAAATTGTGTACTTATGAATCGAAAGAAACATCATAAAATCTATGAATGTTTACATATATGTATATAACGTGAAGTTAGTCAAATTTGTTAGCTATCGAGTGCAAGTTAAAGTTGTTTCTTTTGGAACTTTGAATTTGCACTCGATAGCGATTCCCAAATGAACACGCCTAATAATTGTTTGTTTGGTGAAATATAAGGCGTGTTCACGATCGTGTCATAAAAAACTGATAGTAAAACAAACCACAGAAATTAAATAATCGGGAAAACTAATATTTATTTTATTATTTTTAATGAAGTGCAATCCCACTTCGTACACCAATTGTTCCATTTTTGATAAAAAAGAAGGTCCGTATCTCTAGATTGCGTATCTTCGTTTAATCTTAATTTTCAATATTCCTTAAAAACCTTCCCTTTTGACTGACTATACAACTAATGACCCCGCTTGCTTTTGAAATCCGTTGCCAGTGGCCGCAAAGTGGTTACAAATGTTCCCACGTTACAATATAACGAACAGTTTCTTCAAAAAAAGAAAATCAAGAAGGTGGACATGGGTGTCCCCAAATAGTAGAGATAAAATTGAAATTGGTTTCATACTCACAAGAAGGGAGCAGCTAGTTACTGAGGTCAATGTAGGGAATAAGTTAAATTTTGACACTGATCATAGAACTCAAAAATGCGAGTAAAATGTGAGTGGCAATGTTAAAAAGGACTCACATTACAATTCAAAGTGACAATTCATCACGCACTTTTCCGACTTTGCTGCTACACAAATATATGAAAAGTGTTTTCGGAAAGTCAATGGAAAAAGTGAGAATGGCGATGGGCGCCTAAGTAAACTTGTGTAAAATTTGGTGTATTAGTTCATCATGGAAATGAAAAATTAAAATCTTAATTTTAAACATCAGACGTATTTTCATTATTTACACATTTTCTTATAAACATCAGAATCAACTTTCATTATTTACACATTTTCATACAAACATCAGAATCTATTTTCATTATTTACACATTTTCTTAACAAACTTCATCTTAAAAATTAAAATATTTCTTACATACAACATTACAAACATAAGAATCTATTTCCATATTTTACACATTTTCTGAACAAACTTGATCTTAAAAATTTCGATATTTCTAACATACAACATATAAAAACGACCCTAAGATCTATGGCTACTGCGATAAGAGATCGATACATGACAATCATGTTTGGAACGTTCCTTTTCTTTGATCTTTGCATCCATCTCGATTGTGATTTCTTTCCCGATCATTACGATGATCGAGATTGAGTTTGTTCGTGAACGGAGACAGACGTGTGCTTGAGCGTCGAGGGTTTGAAGTTGTTTTTCGAAAGACTCAAATATGGCAGTTTTTGAAACTGTTAGTGACTGTAGTTGATCGCTACGTGCGTAAAAGTTTATGCTAAACGAGCAGTAATGCTAATGAATGATCGATTTATAATGTTATAAAATGTAACAACTAACAAAACGGATTATCTATACAAAGTTGATGTGCCACTTAGAAGTGGATAAATAATTAAGACTGGTTTGAGCATTCAATCTGTCAATTTAAAAATAGGTTACACAAAGTTTTATTTGGGCTAAGAAAACTTCTAGTTTTGTTGAAAACCATAGTAATTCATCGCGAATAGAATGGTGGTTAATCAAACAAATTTTGCTGCATTACAACGAGTGAAAGACGTATTCTCATAATTTATCATGAAAAGTTTAACAGTAATCGTAGAAGTTCGAGAATAATCATTCGAGGAAAACCCAGAACTAGACCACACGAATAAATTAAGAGATAAAAAGAGTGGTAAAAGAAAAAAAAGTGTTCACAATAGGGATCAATAGTGAATGGTGAAAAATTGTGACCGTAGTCAAAACACTCAAACTATTATATACATATAGAATACGTATACATGTTGAATGCGAAGAAGCTATAACGGGTAGAGCGGTAAATGTGAGTTGCAATACGAAGAAACTTTAATTGGCACAACGCTCCATATTCATTTACAAATTTCAATTGAATTTAATAGAATTCTAATTAAACCCCATTCAAATAACAAAGATTATACTATTTAACTATTGGAAAAAGTGAAGTTTACCATTATAAAGATTTTAAAAAGTGAAAAAAAAAATTTATTTCGTGTTTCTCTTATTCGTAAAAATAACCTTACTTTACACACCGCTGACAATTTCCATTATCATCATGCAGTAAACATCTATTTATACGAACTAGGGAGGCGCCCCCTGCTCGCTACGCTCGCCAACCCCCGTCGTTCGCTACGCTCACTCTAATACTCTATCATTATAAGTAACCAGGTGATTTAGCTCAGACTCCATTCAGCACGTCAACGTACAGCTTTATTAAATGAAGCCCACCTACAACTAACAAAAACCTAGCGCATGAGGTTGCGAATTCAAAAAGACCTTAAAGTTCCTCATAAATAATACTTTTTGCACAAATTCAATCATCTCTACTCTACTGGTTGCAACATAATATTGTCCGTGAGGGAATACAGGTTGGCTTAGTGATATTCTTCCTTTTTGAAACATATTCCCCTGGGATTTATTAATTGTCATCGCAAATGCCAGAATGGCGGGAAGTTGAGTTCTTTCAAAGGAAAATGGCAGAAGTGTAGCTGAATTATTAAGAAATTAAGCGAATTCTTATTCATGAGGTAAAGCTCTCATGGTTTGGGGCAAAGTTATATTGTGGAATATCGAAAATACGGACCTTCAAAGTAAGGCAATTCTCAATAAGTGGTACACGTGTACCTTGAGGTAGGTACAACTGGCAATGTTCGTCAAAAATCTCCACAGAGTAAAATATTCTTACCTCCCTAAAGTTTAGATGACATATTGAAATTTCATCTGTGATAATGATAGATGCAGATCTTATGAACTGAGCTTGTTCACTGTTTACAGAGAGGCTTGTTGCGGAATTCTCTCAAATGGGTCTGAGCTATTTGAAAACTTTTTGAAGAATTGTATCTTGCATTAAAAGAGTAGATGCAATACCACTGAAAGCGCACACAATACATTGGAGGCTCAAAGAATTCAATTTGTGAATAATTGAGGTTTGGGCAAAAGCCTTACAACAACCAGCATGTGCTGTAAGACAAAAAATATTACAATCAGTATTAATATTTAAAACTTCCTGTAAAACTAAATCAATACCGGAACGCTGCTCGGCATTGGCACTTTGGAACACTTCAATTTGATTGACTTCAAAGAATGGAGTCAATTCTGTTCTACTGTGATTTTGAAGAGCTTGCTGAATATTTCCTTCCTTAATACTACATTTTGCCGGTAAGCCAAGTGACATTCAAGTCGAACTATAATATATTATGTGACTGGTAATGCATTGGATACTCATTTATGCGACAATTTGTTTCCGTAGATCCAACATAGTGACCGGACAAAAAGCTATCGATTTCATCTATATGAACTTTGGCACAGTCGTATCCCTTATGAACATATTTGTACATATATTTTAGGCTCTTATATGTGCCGAGAACTTCCACATTTTAGAGGCAATCAAACGCTAAAAGATGTGTATTTTAAGGAACAACATAACGGTTGTCAACAGAGTGGCCAACTGTCAACTGTGAATGTCAACTGTTATACCATTAACAAGACGCATCTAACCTTGGCCTGACTTGTATTGTAAAAGTCCTTAGAAAAGCTTTTGCTGCATTTCCATCTCTCATTTAGACGGGGATACGATTCAATAGACCACCTGGACCATGGATCATATGGTTTTTAACTAAATTATGTAGTTGTGGGAAATATATATTGTAAATAAAATATACCTTTAATTTCCGTACGAACAAACAAACTTTTATTTCCTACCTTTTCTTTTTTCTCTAAATTGAGGTGTTAAAGGTGTGCAGATGCATGATATAATTCAGATTTTGCATTTTTAATAGTTTTTTGCTCGTAGCAGCTAAATAAAGCATTCTAGGAGGTTTATATATATGACCAACCCCCATTATTTTGTCATTTCCCAACTTTTGACCACATATCATATTTCTCTAAATTATGTTTTTGAATTTGGGTCCATAGAAAAGTTAGGAAATATGCTAAAATTCAGACTTTCGCTCGCTTTTCATAAATATTCGTGAAAGTCAACCTCGCGTTTTCTAGAGATAACTGTAAAATTATGATTTTCCATATTTTTTTAAATAAAATTTGCATATATTTTTATCAAATTAGCAAAAAATAATGGTATAAGTAAACGATGGCTTTAAATTTGTCTGTGGTAATGCATCCATATTATTGTCTGTGGCCATATGTTCATTGTTTTGGCTTTTGTCTGGAAGAATGCAATTTTATTAGCCAAAGATTGCCTTCTTCAAGGCAAAAAGCAAAAGAATGAACATATGCGTATTGTTTGTGATATGGGTGCATTTATCCCGTACACCTCACAATATCTTTGTGAAAGATAATAGGTTTGAGTGAAAAGAATGCACGCATTTTGGCATAAATGGGAGGTTATTCAGTCGAACGTATGATCTATGCCACTGATAATGTTAAATAAGTATGTTTTATATTTTGCTTCTTTTGTAGAGGAATGCAATTATATGTTAATTCTTTTGGTTTGTGTCCCCAGTAGAAGATTAATCCATTTGGTCACAGACAATAACTATCCAGATGTCGCGATCCCATAGATGGCTTCGTACCCAATTTTTTGCAACAGCAGACACGTAAGAGCAGACAAATGACGCATGGAACGTATGTGCTTTGGAACGACTGCAACGTCTGAAGGACAGACAATGCGCTCTGAGAGCGAATTTTTCTTGCAGCTGGTGTTTCATTGTTATTATGGCAAAGGGTCATCGCAATAAGGGGAAAGGGGGCTGAAAGAAATTTTCGCGGAGCAAATAGATTTTTGGATTTTCTGAAATTTTCAACAAAAATAACACAAACAAAAATCATGTGTATGTGTAAAACTGGTGAGTAAAATTTACTCACGTACACGAAAATACACTCAAAAATTTCTGTTTTTGGTACAGAAAACGGAAATTTTTGTGTGTATTAGTGTTTTTGGTAAATTTGATAAGAAAATATGCAAATTTTATATCAAAAACCGTTGGAAATTGCAAATTTTATGGATATTTCCAGAAAAAGCGAGATTTACTTCCACGAATACTTCCGGAAAACGCGGAAAAATCAGAATTTTATCATATTCCCTAACTTTTCTATGGACATACCTTTAAAAACACAATTTAGAGAAATATGATACATAGCAAAAAGATAGTAAATGATAAAATAATGGGATTCAAGCATACATATTAGCCCCTTAGGAAGCTTAGTTTAGCCGCTACGAGAAAAAACAGTTGAAAATTCAAAATTTGAATTTTGTATGCAGACACCTTTAAAAACTAACGATAGAGGAATATGATGTATGAAAGAAAGTTAGGATATGTCAAAAAAGTGGGAGACAGTCATACATATAAGACCTCTAGGAAGCTTAGTTTAGCCACTGCAACCAAAAAACTGTTAGAAATTCAAAATCTAAACTTTATCATACTCCTCAACTTTTGTCTGCGCACCCTTAAAAACTTATTTTAGAGGAAAATTGTATATGAAAGAAAGTTATAAAATTAAAAAATAATGGGGGTCGGTCGTACATATGAACCCTCTAGGACGCTTAGTGTAGCCGCTATGAACGGAAAACCGTTAAAAAATCAAATTTTTTACCGGAAAAACCCCCTAAAAACCAGAAGAAAGTTGTTTAATTTTTGATTCCGGGAAATAATGACGTTTTTTAACATAAAATTCATAAATTTACATGTAATTTTAAATTAAAAATCACCTGCTACGGGTTCAATGACCCAAAATAGTGTTTCAACCAGAGCAAAGGGATTGTTGTTGTTGCTGGAGTGGAAGGAAACAAAATTCGATTCGAATTCTCGAAAATCGAATTTATGTACCACTACATAGCCAACAGTCCCTTTGGTGGTGTGTGTAGATACCCTTATGACCCATTTCTCTCAAAACCGGTTCCCATTTCGCTCAAAACCTGTTTTTACTCCCTAAAAATTTAAAAATGTCTATAGAGACCGAACGAGTGTTGCAGTCACCAAAAACACATACCCTGAAGCGTCATTTTCATCCGTCATTTCACAACTGCGTCAGAAAAAATTGGGTACACTGTCATGTATGGGATCGCGACATCTGGTAAGTTATTGTCTGTGATTTGGTCTGATTTTCGAATAATTTAGTACTTGCCATTTATTAGGGACACAAACCAAAAATCATCATATGGTTGCATATCTTCAGGCAAAAAGGAAAGCAATCACACGCATACATTCTTCCCAAGAGCATCATCTACGCTATACGTGTGCTCACTTCACACATACTATCCCATTGAATTTTTTAATTTCAATTTAAAATTAAACTTATTTATAATTAAAGTTAAGAAAAAAAATTAAGTGATGCACATAGAGGAAAAACTGATCTTTCGAATGATATAATCTTCATCCTGGTAAGTCGACCTGGTTTCCTGTAAAAGGGATAACAAAAAAACGTGTCTCCTATTTATATATAGATGTTGGTTAAATTTTATTTTTTTTCCAGATTCAGAACGCATGCTACCCAACTCTTCTACTGTATTACGTGAGCATTATACTCCAGCTAATGAAGAAGCCTCTACTATTATTATTCAATAATTAAAAAAACTCGATAATGAAATTCAAAACATAAAACAAACCCAAGAAAATATATTAAAAAAGGTAAAGCTAAAAATTAGTATAAAACAAGAGTGAATGAAACATTTCTTTAGCTTATTGCGTTTGAGGAAGAATGCAATGCTACCCACTATGCTGATAATAAAATGTTGAGAAATTGTTTTGTTCTTATTAAAAGAATAAATAATAACGTTAATCAAATCACCGGACATAACCAAAATAAAACTGAAGCAGAGCTCTGTACAACACTGCCCATTAAAACGTTAGAGCAATTAGATTAAATGGAAGAAAAGCTACTCGAAGGAAAGTTTCCTACTGTTACTGTAAGTTGGTCTAAAATTTGGTCTTAACGTACTATAATACATTTGTTTTACTACCAAGGAGACATATTTGCGAAAAAGTGCAACTCAAAAAGATTTGGAGTACACGTTCAGGAGAGTTGTGGATGACCGAATGTACTTCCATTTCAATGTAGATGGGACTTGTAAAAAAAAGTTAATTAATGACTTTAAGACTCTTTGTTCAAATTCTTTACAGTAAGTTCAAGCTATGGACACGAATAGCAAAAGTATTTATGACGCTTTTCATATTTTCAGACTGTTACAACACCAAAATTTCGACAAAGGAATACGTATCTCAATTACGTAAATGCATTTTGAAATCGCACAACAGACACATTAGGAACCAGAAATCACGCAGGTACGAAATTATGACTTAATCTGCAAAATTAATGCAACTTATTATTTCACAGAGAGAGACCGATCACCCAAGAGGCTAGGCATCAAAATCAAACATTATGTGTAAGCAATGGTGGAGTGGAGTAATTTTACTTTCTTCTTATGTTTAATATTAAATTAATGTATTAGTTATTATCAAAATTACTTCTTAATAAATTGTGAATTATATGTATGTTACTTATGCGTCGACGAAATATGAAACCGTTGTAACCAAACTCCTCCTAGACCGTTTGATCAATCGATCTCAAATTTTACATACTAATAGTATTTTCGACGGTGAGTGCTAACATCTATTTTTTGTTACTTAATTCGCGAAAAAAAATCACTAGGGGTAGGCTTCGTAGTTAACAATTTTTCTGATGAACGAACCAAAATTAGTACGAAGGTTTGTGTCATGGACACCTAAATTTAGATTTTATGTATTTAGATTGATCACTGCGTTTTTTTCCAAGAATTCCAAAATATGCGGCAACCAAAATACAATCTTGACAAAAAATCGCTGTCTTTGCAACAATAAACGTTAGTTTTCTTGTATAAATGAATCTATGGTATTGATCTTAGGTAATTAGTTTTCGCGTGCTCGAACCAGAATTAGCTTTTTCATAAAGATCTTAGCACAGGCACCTGATTGTTTCCGGGGCTTTCGCCAATTCGCTAAGGGGAATCGGAAACTTCGAAGAGAAAATTTATTTTGGTTTACTCAACCCGTAGCAAGTGGATTTTTACAGGTTCTTGAGAAATAGTACATATTTTAATTTTTGAATTTTGAATCTTGGGACAAAACAGATTCCGGGAATCAGAAAATGGACAATATTCTCTAGGTTTTGAGGGTACTTTTCCGGCAAAATTTTGAATTTTCAACGGTTTTTTGCCCGTAGCGGCTAAACGCAGCGTCCTAGGGTATTCGTATGTATGACCGACCCCCATTATTTTGTCATTTCCTACCTGTTTGTCATACATGATTATTCTCTAAATTCAGTTTTTAAAGATATATATACAAAAGATCGGAAAACTGATAAAACTCAGATTTTGAATTTTTAACAGTTTTTTGCCCGTAGCGGCTAAATTATGCACTCAATGGGTTCCATATGTATGAACAACCCACATTACTTTGACATTTTCTACCTTTTTGTCATACATGATTTTTCTCTCAATGGAGTTTTTAAACGTGTACATACAAAAGATGGGAAAATTTATAAAATTCAGATTTTGGACATGTAATGGTTTTTGCTCGTAGCGGCTAAACGAGGCATCCTAGGGAGCTCATATGTTAAACCGACCCCCCTTATTTTGACATTTTCTACCTCTTTTTCCTACACCATTTTTCTCTAAAGTGAGTTTAAAGATGTGCATACAGTTTAAAGATGTCCACGGTGTTCATATGTATGACTGACCCCCATTATTTTGACATTTCCTGCATTTTTGTCAAATATTAATTTCCTATACTGTGAGTTTTTATAAATTTGTCCATATCCGAAGTTACGAATCTAGCTAATAATTTTGTAAATCATTGAAATCCGATAGTAAAGATGAATGAATTATTGAAGGAATCTGATAGTAAAGATGATTGAATGAATAACTGAAAATTGTTTCATATCTTCAATATATACACTCGTAATCATAATAAATATACAAATAGATTCATAAATAATATAAAACACAAAATATTAGAAATCCCATAATAACAAAAAGTCATCTTAATATATAAAATCCCAATCGTCGTGAAGCAAAAAAAGGGGAATGAGATTCACGCTCTGAAAGCAGAGAAAATTCATTTTCAAAGAATGAATTTCTCTCTGCTTTCTGGAAGTAAGTCTCATTCACCAGAGAATGGCATCATACTGATTTTTACAGAACTCGAGTGTTTTGCTTTCCCGCGTGTAACGGAAATTAGGGGAAGCGTCTGTGCGAGTAGTTTGCGAGTGCGGGAACGCAAAACTCTCAAGTTCAGGAAAAATCAGTATGATCCCATTCTCTGGTGAATGAGACTTACTTCCAGAAAGCAGAGAGAAATTCATTCTTTGAAAATAAATTTTCTCTGCTTTCAGAGCGTTAATCCTATTCTCCTTTTTTTTACTTATTGATTTTTAGTGAACTTCAGAGTTTCCGTTCCCGCGCGGAGCGGAAAATATGAGAAGTACCTATGCGAGTAATTTTCTCACAATTTCCCGTTTCACGTGGGAACGCAAAACTCTCAAGTTCAGTAAAAATCAGTACTTAAGGTGCCTACAGACGATCATTTTTCTGTGATATTTCATCATATATATGACGAAAAAATATGATGAAGCTGTACACACGGAATATGACATATTTCTATGATGTTTCATCATATATATGACATAGAAATATGTCATATTATATGATCGCGTAGACAGTTTATCATATATATGACATGTAAATATGATGAAAATATATGATGAATTTTAACTGTTTCTTTTCGAAACATTATTGGACTTCAATATTTCTTTTTGTGACGAAACTAAATAATATTTATGCAGCAGGTAGTTTCTTTGTAAATAAAAAGGAGTGCGGTGATTTGGAAAATAAACTATAATTTTTATAATTTATTTATAATTTTCAAACGCAATTTTATATTCATCATTCATTTTACCTGCAATTTGCTCACTTCTATTATTCATGAAATACAAAGTGCCTACAGACGATCATAGAAAAATACATCATATTATATGACATATTTGTATCATATCATATCTATGACATATTATATGATGAACTGTACACACGTTTTTGAAAATAAGACGAAAAATATGATGTAAATTTTCTATGATGAAAATATATGACAAAACGATTTTTGCTGTATACACGAAAGAATTTAATATGACATATATTTCTAATGTTGTCTGTTGTTCGAAGTTGTCAAACACAGATTGTATTTGTACCACACTCCTTTTTTTACAAAGAAATTACCTGCTGCCTAAATATTATTTAGTTTCGTCACAGACAGAAAAATTGTACCTCAAAACTATTTCCCAGTTAAAATTTAAAACGAAAATGGAAAAGAAAAATGTGACATATTTATATGTCATATATATGATGAGCTGTTCACACGACCATATAATATGATATATTTCAGTGCGCACACCCGAAAACATTGCTGCGGTTTCGCACAGTGTGCATGAACATCCATGAACACCAATTGGTCATCGTTCTCAGGAACTGAACATTTCTCGCACTTGTCTGAGGAAAATTTTGGCTACAAACGAAAGTGCAAGAAATGAAGCCTCATGACCATTTGATGCGTTTTATGTTCGCCACTCGCATCAGATGGGCTGAAGATCGTTTGGTCGAAGATGAACATTTTTACCGTGAAATTATCTTTTCCGATGAAGCTCATTTCCAACGTGGAGGCTATTTCAATAAGCAAAATCGTCGCATTTGCGTATTAGAGAATCCATACGTTCGAAAATGAGGAAGGAGCCGCCCTCAGGGTCAATGGCGAGCGTTACAGAGCCATGTTAAATGGATTTTTGTTTACACAAATTGAAGAGGGTTACATGGACGGCATATGGTTCCAACAGGACGGGGCTGCGATGCAGCCAACGATACAATCGATCTTTTGCGCACCGCTTTTGAACATCGAATGATAATGCGAAATTCTGATCCGAAATGGGTGCCTCAGAGCTGTGATTTGAACCCATTGGACTATTTTTTGTGGGGATCTATTAAGGATATATATTACGCTTATCATCCAGACACGATTGAGTCCTTGAGAGACGAAATTGAAGTTGCCATTCATGAGATTGAAGCCTAAACAATCGAAATGTATTGAAAAATTGGATTGATTCGATGGGGTACTGTAGGGCCAGCCGTGGCAGTCATTTGAATGATGTTGTGTTTCACTCGTTAATGGAAATGTTCAATCTTTCTAATAAAGTTGTAGTTTTGGACAAATATTCATTAGTTTTTTTATATCCGATTCAAATTCCAAATCGTATATGGCCCACCCTTTATCTCTTGAGTTTCTCTCACTGAAGGTAATGAAGAGATGAAATAAAAAGCAAGAAATGGCCAATGAATCAGTGTTTAGCGCTAGAAATGTAATACACTTATTTTTATACATTCAAACCAAGTCAACACACATGGTATCGATTTGAACCAATTGCTACCAATTATTACATTACCACAGATGACTATGAAGCAGAGTGTCTATATACTGACCGCTCCGTTCAATTTTGTGTGCGACTTCGCGAACGCCACCTAGTTCTCTAATTTCTAATTTCGTTGCGTATACCTGTTGTCAGGAGCATCACCATGAGTTTACTCATGACTGTGATGGCTTATGTCGTCGATAACACAACCATGACTTTACTGATGACTGTGATGGCTAATGTCGTCGATAACACAGCCATGACTCTATCGATGACACTCCTGTTTCTTGTCATCGAACAGTCATAGACTCTGTAATCATTTGGCAAAGGAGTATATAAATGATATTATTCCTGCAGCTAGAACAAACTTCGTGATGACATTCATCCGGGCGATCATCATGTGTTCATCAAAAACTTCATCTTGACGTGGCTAGCAGGGTAGTGACTATGAAGATAGACTGATTAAGCTTGGGATGAATTCTCTATTCTACCGAAGATTGTTCTTGGATGAATTGTCACTTTACAAAATTATCACAGGAAAATTAAATACAAATCTCATTCACTCACTCAACATTCACATTCCAACTAGAGTAACAAGATTAACTCCCAATTTTTATCTTCCGTCTGTCTCAACAAATATAGAATTTTTTTCACTTGCATTAAGACTCAAACGTCAGCATAATGAGTATTTCAGAGATGTTGACCTTTTGGATAAATCTTTGGTACATGCGAAAAAATCAATCAAATCGGCACTTCCGGCAGGTTTGTGGGCCGGATTCAGATAATTTTTTAAATTTACTTTCAATAAATAAATCTTATTTTGTGCCTAGCGGATAAAATGTTATTTAAATTTTTAAGATTTAATTTTTTATTGTTTTGATCTCTTTTTACCATTAACAAATTGAATTACAATCTCTAAGAGGGCTTCGGGCCTGTTGAATTTAATTAAAATCATAATACCAATTTCAGAGAAATAAAGAAATCATTACAATCTCCTCTTTCTCTTTCATCTCTAGAACGATGTTTGGAACGTTCCTTTTCTTTGCATCCATCTCGATTGTGATTTCTTTCCCTATCATAACGATTATCGTTATAATGATGTTACCTACAATCGCGTCTATCACGTGATTTTCGATCATTTCTAAAACAGTAAAAACTAGTAATCATATTGTTTTGAAAAGTATGTATCAAAGCTTATCTCTTTCGATGTTTCAAATGGGCTGAAGATGACGGCGATCCAAAGTAGTTCCCTGATTCTTCCCTATTACTTTTGTTTGGCGTTCTAGAACGATGTATGATGGTCTTGGATGATTCCTCAAATCATCTTCTAATTTGTAAGATTCAAAATTTATTTTTCTTAAAAAAATTTTTACTATAATTCTTTTATCTTCTATAATAAGTGTTGTCGAGCCATTCGAAGTTGAAGATTCCTAAATATGTAAAAGTAAGCAGGCAGTATCGCCATGTAATGTATGTATCGAAGGGTAATGTATGTATTAAAGCCTCACCATAATGAGGTGCTCAAATTAGAAGCACCGTCCAATAGTATTTAATATTAAATAAGTATTTATAAGTAGGCTAATATTTGTTTTTTTTTTGTAATAGTAGTAGGCATTTAAAAATACTTTTAGTAATTAAAATGGCAGTTGTAAGGAAGATTGTTAGAAGCTAGTTAATAATAAAATTTTATTAAAATATATTATTATAAAATAAAATAATATTAAAATAAAATTAAAGTTAATAGTGTATTTAACAAATTGGTGACCCCGAATTGGATAAAAAAATTTGAGAAAACTATTTAAAGAGCGAAGAAGTGTTGTTTTGCTGAGTGAAAGAAAATTTGTTTTGAAGGTAAATAAAATTAAATATTTTCGTGAATTTTCCTGAAAATTTTGTGCAATTTTAATGAAGTTAATAGTAAAATTTTGAATAAAGCGGAAAATTAATTTCAACAAACTAGCCAATCAAATTTCTGCGGCATCCATTTGCCGATATTTTGTCATTTTGTGGAAATTGCGTCGCGTACCATGTGGGATACTCATAAGTTTCCAGTTAAACAAATGTAATTTAGTGAAATTCAACTGACAGTGAAAATAGAGTTGTGCAGTAAGCACAAGAACAAGTATAACAAATTGTTATTACTCAACAATCAACAATCAACATCAACTTACATCTCTCAGCAAGAATCTACATCAATATCAAACAGATAAGAAACTTCAAGGATTTTATTAAGCTTAAGATTTAAATTTTTTTTTATTTTCATTTTTGTTTTTCAGGAAGTGTTTCAAGAAGCGTAAGTTTTGCTGTCCGATGAAGTAGAGTCGACAATAATAGACTAACAACAACATTCTACACCGTCCACACATCCAGTCACAAATGATGTTTCGCCCAAGGTTAAGCTGCCAACCATCACATTGCCAAAATTTGAAGGCAATTATCTTTGCTGGAAGCAGTTCCATGACCTGTTCTTACAAGTGGTTCACGAATAAAATCTGGGCAAACCGTGGAAAATGTGGGACCCCAAGACGAGTTTAACTGGTGAAGCAGAGCGATGTATTTGCCACCTAACAATCTCCGACGCGAACTATCTGTCTGCTTGGAACCTTCTCAAGAACAGATATGACAATGACAGATTGTTGGTAGCAGCCCTAATTAACAAATTATTGAACCAATCTATTATTCACACCGAATCAGCCACAGCCATCAAGTCACTCCATGACACAACTCGAGAGTGCCTGCTAAATTTAACGAATCTCAAAATTGACATCAAAAACTGGGATCCTCTGTTGCTCCACATCCTCATCAAAAAACTAGATGGAGTTTCACACACACTTTACGAGCAAGGCCTGGAACATCCTAGCAAATTGTAATCTATGGAGCACGTCCTCACGTTCCTGGAAAGGCGATTCCAGTCACTAGAATCCCTTCCTAACAAAAACTAAAGAAACGCCGCTAACGACATTAACTTCGGCAAAAGGCGACCCCCAAGGGCAGTAGCGGTCGTACCCTCAAGGACGCCATGCTTCGTGTGTAAAGGAGATCATCCAATCTTTTCCTACTCCAGTTTGCTCACAGTCCTGAAAAGCCCCTTAAGCTCATACAACGCGCTGGTCGCTTCGTTAATTGCCTCAAGAAAGGACATCGCTCCAATCAATGTTCCTCTGGTAATTGCCACAAGTGCTCCAAGGAACAGAATACATTACTAAGTTGGTTGATTTTTTGGGAATATCTGTAACTGCGCGGATTTCAAATTCTGATATTTCGGTGTTTGAAAAGAAAAACGTTCCTTAATTAGCGCTGTTATTATTTTAAACCTATACAGATTTGTTTCGACAACCGTATGTTGTCTTCATCAGTAGTTTTTTAAAACGAAAGAGTACATGACATCAGTGCTTATATTATATAGTGCAATTGCTTAAGATAACTCATTAACAATTTGGAGGAGTGGTGAATCGCACCACCCATTATTGTCATTAAGAAGTAATTCAGGGTTTTCTCTTAATATCAACATGCTTTCGTATGCATCAAGTTTCCTCCCCTCATTTACTTCTTTGATGATTTCCACGTCATTGATGTTGATTGCGTGTCCCTCCTCCAATATGTGCTTGGCTACTCTGGACCGTGGGGTCTCGCGACATGCGTTTGCTTTCCGTTTTTCTGCTCGTTCTCCCTCCTCAATATGTTCCGTGAATCTTGTTGTAACCAATCTTTTCGTCTGGCCGACATATCTCTTATCGCAATGTTTTTAAGTTGTAGGCTCCTACTCGTGGATACGGCTTCGATTCCTTTTTCCCGTTTGACTTTATTGGTTAGGTTCCCGTCGTGTGTGACGGCCACTCTCCTGTGGTCTATCAGATGTTCCTGTGTCTGGTAGAAGGTCGTGAGTGAGTCTCTCCTTTTCTGGCTACAATTTTTCGAATGCGGCTTTCAATTATCTCCTCGCTATACCCGTTTTTCTTTGCAATGTCCTTAATGTAATCCTTTTCCTTCTTGAAGTCTCTCTCTGACAAGGGTACATTTGGAAGGCGGTGTATCATGCTGTTGAAGGCTGCCATTTTGTGGTGCGCTGGGTGGTTCGAGTCTCTCGGGATAACGCTTTGTGTGTGGTTGGATTTTACAATACATTACTTCATTTGGAGGACAACAGCCCAAGCTCTCAAGCTTCGAGTAACCAGTCAACTCCCGCGGTCAACAAGCAACAAATACAAGCACACGCAGATTCAATCACTAAGGAACCTGCGTCGGTCAGTTCTAGCACTCTCTCAACTGTCGGCTCTTACACGTTGTTAAGCCCGGTCCTTATAAAGGTCACGGATAGCTGGGCAAACCAAATTCAGGCAAGACCCCTGTTAGACTCTGGTTCCCAGCTAAACTTCATTTTAGGAAGGCTTTTAAAAAGATTGGGCCTCCAAGAAACGCGACACTCAGTTACCATTGGTGGGGTCGGTTCGATAGCACAGAACACACGCTGAAGAGCCAACATCGAAATACATTCCAACATACTTGACTTCAGCACAAACATAGACGTTCATGTCTTACCAAGAATAATAGCACCGCAACCCTCGCAACATATCGAGAAGACATCCTGGCCTATTGCTGACAACATAAGGTTGGCCAATCCATAATTTCGTCGTCCTGGTCCCATTGACATTCTTATCATAGCCGAGCTGTTTGTTCTATTCAGTTTTCTCTGTTGGTCAAATAAAATTGGGAGATCAACTTCCTACACTCCAGAACACGGTTTTCGGTTGGACCGTGTCAGGCCGAATCGCCACGCCCAGCTCAGTAACTAACCTCGCACACTGCGGAATATGCAGCAAAGATGAAACTTTGGACTCCCACATCCAAAAATTCTGGCAGCTTGAGGAAACTGAACATGGCTCAAATAGTTATACCGCGACTGAAAACAAATGTGAGGAATTCTTCATCCATGCTATGAAAAGGGCAACCACGGCCGGTTCGTCGTCCGACTTCCGTTCCGGTGCGATCCAAATAGATTGGAGTCCAGTGACACGGCACCTCGACGCTTCCACTCCTAGGAAAGGAGACTAGCTAAGAACCAAACCTAAACCATACCATATGAAGGATGTATGCTTCACTATGGTAGAAGAGCCCTACTATTTCCTTCCACATCATTGCGTCCTCAGACCTGAAAGCACAACGACTAAATTACGAGTGGTCTTCGATGGATCAGCGAAAACAACCAGCGATTTTTCACTCAAAAATGTGTTGGCAGTCGGGCCAGCCATTCAGGACGATGTCTTCACAATCCTACTGCGCTTCCGCCTTCCACGATACGTCTTCACCGCGGACATCGAAAAAATGTACCGGCAAATCCAAGTTGACCCAGCTGACCAAAAATACCAGTTGATATGGTGGAGGGACGATGTTAATAAACCGTTGAAGTGCTATCAGCTTTGCACTGTCACTTATAGTACTGCTCCAGCTTCTTATATCGCTACGCGTATCTTACATATGCTGGCCGACAATGTGACAGATCAGTACCCCCTTGCCGCTCAATCGCTCAAAAACGACTTTCATCTCTGCAAACCGCGGGCATAAGACTTCGTAAGTGGTGCGCAAACCATCCTCACTTACTCAAGGAAATACCGGCTGAGGATCAAGCAATTGAACTAGACTTTAGTAACTATTCCGACGACAGCATCAAAACGATGGGGTTAACCTGGCAACCCAAAACTGATTCTTTCGCCATTCGAAGCACTTTAATCCCTACGCAAAGAGTCATGAAGCGAACCGCGTCTTCTGACATCGCACACATCTTTGACCCATTGGGCATATTGGCTCCAGTGGTCATAACGGCGAAGCTATTTTTGCAGAAACTGTGGGAGTTAAAACATTACGTCCACAGAGCTATGTGCCAAGTCTAAGGTTGCACCAATTTAGCAAATCACACACTACCTCGCCTCGAGTAATGCGCTGCCAAATTGGCCAGACAGCTCAAACAGCACATTAAAAATGATCTGCATTTAACCACTAATCAAATCTTCCTTTGGACCGATTCACCAATAGTCCTCGGTTGGATTAAGGCGAGTCATCGAACTTCCATAGCTTCATCGCCAACTGCATTTCGGCCATACAAAGGGCCAGCATCCACGAACAATGGCGACACGTACCATTATTGGATAATCCAGCCGACCGATTATCAATAGGCGTTCCTCCTGGAAAATTAGTCAACAATACGTTATGGTTTTTCGGTCCAATTTTCCTTCATGGTAGAGAAGACGCATGGCCTAATCTTAATCCAAACCCAGACGAATACACTCTGGAGCAACGGACTAAGATTCAATCCACATGTCTCCGATCCACAAGGACAACGACTTCATTCTCAACATTAATCATCAAAATTCCTTCAGACCTCTTCAGCGCACAATCGCAGATATTCTACGCTTCACCAAGGCCACGAAACGGCGCTCCAAAAAGAACAATTCACCCGTTCCATCAGTGATAGAGCTAGACGACGCACAAACTTTGATAATCAATCACTTCCAGCAACAAGGATTCAAGGACGATCTCCAGCACATAATCAAATATGGCGAAGTTTCAAAGGGTAGCTCAACCAGCTCCTTGACCCCTCTTTTGGACCAAGATGGAATCCCTTGGGTAGGCGGGCGCCTCGAGTCATCAAACCTTGAGTATCGAGCCAAGCATCCTGCTCTGCTTCCGAATTGTCATCCAATCACCAAGATGCTATTCAATGCACTACATACAGAAAATATGCATGCGGGTCCCCAGGCTCTACTCGCCATCGCACGACAACAGTTCTGGCCACTCGGCGGCAAGAACTTAGCTCGCGCCGTCGTGCAACACTGCGTTCGTTGTGCCAAGGCCAAACCCAAACTATTGACACAACTAATGGGAAATTTGCCACCAGACCATGTTCAACCTGCAGGACCGTTCATCAACTCCGGAGTCGATTTTTGCGGCCCAGTTTTCGTCCACTACAAGATCCGTGGTAAACAGTCACAAAAGGCTTACATCGGTGTCTTTTGCTGCTTCGCCACGAAAGCTGTGCATTTGGGATTGGTTAGCAATCTATCAACGGACGGCTTTCTTGGAGCTTTGCGTCGTTTCATATCCCGACGAGGACATTGCCGGAAGATCTATTGCGACAACGCCACCAACTCCGTCGGTGCTCGAAATCAACTACTGGAGCTAAATGATGTCTTCAGCAAGAATGCTTCCAAAGAGAAACTACTCAAGAAATGCAGTTCTCGAGGTATTGACTTAATTTTATCACTCCTCGAGCTCCCCATTTCGGTGGGCTGTGGGAAGAAGCCGTCAAATCTGCAAAGAATCTCATGCAGCATAGTCGTGCGTCGGCTTCATTGACTTATGAAGACATGGAGACAGTCATCGTGGGAGTAGAAGCTATTTTGAATTCCCGCCCCACTACGCCAATGTCTGATGACGCCAATGATCTCGCCGCCCTCACGCCAGCACACTTTTTGATTGCTGAGCCACTAACAGCGCTCGTCGACACTCAGGCTTATTCAAACAAGGTCAGTTTACTAACTCGGTGGAAGCTTGTCACGTACGTCAAGAACGAGTTCTGGAAACGACGGTCGACTGAATATCTAAATCAACTCCAACATCGAGTCAAATGGAAACATACGGCCCAAAACGTCTCACCCGGCACAATGGTCATCATGAAGGAAGAGAACCTTCCACCGTTGAAGTGCTCACTGGGGCGCGTGACCAACGCCGTTAAGGGAGAAGAAGGGCTCGTTCGAGTTGTCGACGTAAAAACAGCAAACAACATCTTGCGCCGACCAATACACCGATTTGCACCACTCCCCATCGAAAATGAAGTGAAGGACATGGAACCAACTTTGGAGCAACCGAAAAAGAGAACAATGCATCAACCATCAGTAGACCAAGGCCCCACGCCAGTTAAACACGCTCGCTCCGCTCTTTTTACCGTGTTGCTGGTGTGTCTCATCCTTTCTCCAGCCACGGGCGAAGATAATTCCCTTCACGACAAACCCAGGTGTCTACTTCAAAAACTTAGGCAGAGCAAACATCATTACCAATGAATGGAACATCATAATTAAGACATGCAGTAATTTTGGAGGGAGTTTGAACTACTACAAACTTTTAGTGTGTCTTTGCGCAATCTATCGCCTATCATGCCCAATCCAGAATCTCATAATAAAATAGCCAAGCAAATTAACTGCGTCGTGGATGAAATTGGCCAAACCAATCAGCTACTAAGGAGTCCTCCATCAGGTCGAGCAAAACGAGGACTGCTAAACGTCGTTGGCAACGCAGCCAACTTCATGTCTGGTGTTCTCGAAATACACTGAAGAAATGTCCATAACAATCGATTCCATAAAGGACACCGAAGGACATTTAGCAAACCTGCTACGTAATCAAACCTCCATTCTAAATACCACCATCAACGTTATGAAAAGAGATCATCAGGCCATCGACGTAGAATTCCAGAGAGTTGAGTCTCATTTGAATGATCTGTCCTCACAGATCAACGCAATACATAATGATGCGCAACAAGAAGCTTGATCCAGATCATTCATCCTACTGTCACTACAAGCTACACTGCTCGCCGGTAACTTTCAACGGACCCAAGGTCTCATTTTAGACGCCTTAGTCAGTGTACATTGAGGAAGAGTTAGCGGACAGCTTTTATCTCCAAAACAGCTAAGGACCGTTCTAAGCACCATTCGGGCCAATTGACCCTCAAGCTTACGATTGCCCCTCAATGAGGACGACATACTCCATTTTTACAATTTGATCACACTTGAAGAAAGAATGACGGACAAACATTTCATCTGTAAACTCAGAGTTCCTTTAATATCGGTCGACGAATTTGATCCCTTCCGAATTGTTCCAGTTTTAGTTCACCTGAACGGTAGCTTCGTGGCCATAAGGCAGGCGTTTCCCTATTTGATGGTCAACTTACATCGGGACCACTATTATCCTCTAACTGAAGGTCAGCTCCGAGTCTGAACTACGATGAGTGGAAGGTATTTATGCAGTCAACATTACCCGCTATACAAGATTGGATCATCCGTCTCTGCCTGCTAAATCAGTTTACTCCACACCCTGATTGCCAGTTGATGGGAGTAGACGCACACTCTAGTTGGACTCAACTTCACACACCAAACCAGTGGATCTTCTCCTTGCCAGACAAAACCATAATCAACATTGTCTGCGGAGATGACATGCCATTAAGCAATTGCGTCATTAAGCAGCCTTTCATCACGATTCGCGGGCACAAGAGCTACTCCACAGTCATTCACGCTTCCTACGTCCCGGCCTTTAACTTGACTGACATCATTGATCCGCTCAACATGACATCAGTATTGCGCTATCAACACCACTTCGCGCCACATATCCAGGAATTAGAAGCAGTGAAGCGCAAGCTCTCAGAAATGGACCGCCAAATTTCGGCCTTGATACAAGATCATTCCAATCATCATCATGCTCTGTCCTACGGAACCTTATGCATCGTAATTATAATTATCATTGGTGTAATTTCGATAGCAACGAGGATGTATTGCGCATACCGTACATCACTACCACCATCAGTTGCAACTGCTGAGAATAGTCCAGACAGGCAAAACGCTGAAGCAACCAACGTGCCCTTCACCGTAAACGTTCATTGAATGTATCTCATTCAACGCCGGGAAGGATTTTCACAAATGCCTTACCTTATTGTACCTGACGACCAAATAATTACTTACCACAGTGTACTTCTCACCTGCAAATGACATTTTCCCGACTCGTCAGCGAATTTCGTTCGCACCCTAACTCATCTTTAACTGCGGGATCATCTTTCCAGACGGTTTTATCTTTAAGTTATGCACATGTTTCTAATATTTGTTAGTCTTACTTGTAACAATTTATCCTTCGTCAGCACCTTTTTGGTATAAATTCGTGTAATTTGGAACAAATTAATGAGTCATTAATTAGAAGTCGGCCTTTTTACTTCGTTTCCTCATCCATTGTGTATCGGTCTAAGACCTTTGCACAGCCAAAATCAGTCTTGGTGTAACACCTAGATTTGCCGTTCAACCTTTTCCCCTGAACAGGAGTCTATGAAAATTTAGTTGTGGTGATATACTTCAACTAGTCGAAAATAGCACAGACAAAGGAGGCTGCGCTCAACAATGAAGATAAATAGCTTAGAATATTTTGTATCTGGATGCAAATGGTACTCAAAACTTTAAACGCGTTTTTCTCGAAACCACGTTTCGATGCTTATGAGTTTGAAATTTTTCTCACTTACTGTATATATAATTTTCCTCTGGATGAACGAAGGATTTTGTTTTTGGACGATTATTGTTTTCCTTACAGCCGAAAATGTGAGTGAAATTGTTGTCGAAAAAGCAACTTTGAACTTGAACATCCGCTATTTTTCGAAAAATCCAAATTTTTCAAATCCCTTTGTTCATTAAAGCATTATGTGATTAACTAGTGATCCATTTTTGTATTTTGGATTTTTGATGACTCAATGATAAGCTACAGTGATCACCGCAAAACCATATTTTTTGTTTGACCTCTCGCAAATTTACTGTATCTCCAACATTTTTTAATAATTTGTTAAAAAAACTTTTAGAACATCTTTTCCATATATTACATATCTTACACGTAAAAGACCATTTTTTACTAATTGGTTGATTGTGTGCTCAAAAAAATCTCTAAAGGACAGCTATTTTTCGACGTTCCAACTAGGTCTACCCCCTTAAGACCTCGAATATCTAACGGACGGTGAGACCGTTATTGTTCAAACCAAAAATCGTTTACTGATTTTATATAGGTCGACTACCTTAAATTTTTTCGGATTTTTGCGCCTCGTTGTTCAAAAGGTAGATGGGGGGACACACTTTTGACGAATACAGAAGCGCATGTCTCACGAACTATTAGCGTAAATAAAAAAAGTTTCTCACAACATCGGTTTCATTTTTAGAGATCTATCCAAAAATATCTTACACGCGTATGTGCATTAAAAATACTTTTTTTGTTTCTCAGCTACGTGTATGGTGTGCCTCCTTTAATAAAACCTTTTTCGGTACTTTAACTTCTGCATTTTCTAGCGTTTCACAGGAGACACCTCACTTTTAAAAATCATTCTCATAGTTCTAATAGTCTCCGAATGAAATGGCTGCGACTTACGGACAGACGGACCTGACGAAACTATAAGGGTTCCGTTTTTTGGCATTTGGCTACGGAACCCCAAAAACGAGAAAATCTCATAGACAGAGAAGCGTTCTGCAAATCACAGACAAAAGGCTCTACTACTGCACGTCTTTGCGCATCTCCTCGATCACAAGACCAATGAATCGTTGGGAATTTTCTTGACTGGTCCAGCAGGATGTGACAAACCTTTTGTCATCAAACTGCTTATGGAAATTTATAACAGATTTTCAAAACATAACGGGTGTTGTAATGCTTATCTCTCATTATCTTCAACTGGCAAAGCTGCAGTCGCAATTGAAGTAACCACAGTTCAAACTGCTTTCAAACTCCAGATAAGAAGAAACATCACTATCCTATCAAGTCGCACAGCAGTACAGAACCATGCTTAAGTACATTCAATGCATTTTTATAGATGAAATCAGCATGATGTCTGCAGAAATCAACCAGCAAGTAGATTCCAGGCTGAAACAAATTTAAGCCGTGGATACTGCGTACGGTGGAAAAGATATTTTTTTATCGGCGACGTGCGTCAATTTCCAGTTAAATGAGTTGATGCCACATGCCCATGCACAGTTCTCTGGTATACTGACTAAAATCCAAAATGGTGACAAACTGGAACCGACGGAACAAGCAAGCATTGGAAGCCGTTTCTTGTCCAAGCAGGAAGCAGATGAACTTTGTCTTCACGGATTACGACTTTTTTCCAAAAACTTTGAAGTGACTCAGTACAACAATACTCTGCTCAACGCAGTCGCAGATAAAGTCACATCGAGCGTAACTCGTTTGCGTCGCACTCTCCAGAGTTACGAGCATTGATGGACTCTCCAGAGTAACGAGCATTGATGGAGAGTTTCAACGCCTTTCGGACGATTGCTCCCTCCTTACACTTCAAAACATCATGTTGGATTTCATCAAAATCAGAAACGAAGCTTCATTCTACACATTCAACGGTCAAAGCTTACGCGCACACCACCTTGATCTGCATGATGCAGTTACTCGGAATTATAATGTAATCATGATTTCCGAAATTTGGTTGGATGACTGTGAAAAAATTGATTTGCCCAACTTCGATTGCTGCGTGCAATTCAAAAGGCAAGGACAAAGAGGAGGATGAGTTGCAATTTATCACAACCAGAACAATCAGGCAAAGGTGGTAACACCGAACATGAACGCCGCTTTGAGACAGAACAGTGGATTATCGGCATCAGTCAGGCCATGCGGCGATATCTGTACAACAGAAATAAAACTACCAAATGGTCGTAGTATCATCTCAGCTGTTGTTTACATCTCCCCAAATCAAGAAACTGCAGATATCGTTAAGTTCATTCAGCACGTTCTTCTTATTTACACGCATGTTGGATCAACAGAACTGGGAAAAGGGTACCATCTCATGCCAATGATTTTGAGTTGGGACTTCAATTTAAATTTTGCAACAGACACGGCTGAGCCACTAGGACAATTTTTGAGGAACAAATTGCAACTCACCATAAACACAAACAAATATAATCACAACGCGTCAAGATACCACTATCGATGCTGTGTTTCAAAGATACTTGAATTTATTGGAGTTACTATAATGTTCGTCAACTTCAGTTACCATAAACTTATCATTTCAAGTCTAAAAGAAATAGAGAATGCTGGAGAAAATGATTCCGAAAACGCAGTTTCGTAATGTGTAGAAGCAGGCTGGAAATTCCCGAAACAACTAATGCTATACCATTTGTGAAAACAAAAAAAATTATACATATAAGATAATTGTACTTGGTTGTGGACTCTGTTAATTAAAACACAACTGAGTTTCTCTGCAAATACAAAGTCTATCCATTATTTTATTGTTTAACACTATGTACACTTTGAAAGCTTACCTGCAAATACAAAGAAACGACATTTAATGCTATTAATCACAATGTCAGTTTGAACACAAATAAGCTCAATTTATAATTTTAACCTCTCGACAATTTTTCTATTTTATTTATCAGCACGTGATTGTGATATCGCAAATATTATGTATATCGACACCCGTCCGTGCAGATTTCTCCCTACTATACCAACGCTCTTGAGAGCGCGTCAGATTCACATCACAGAAAAGGATTTCGTTTACATCCTCCTTCCTGGAGGGGAAAATACTCACAGAAATTTGTCGCATTTTCTATTTCTTCAAATGTTGGTACCGGAGTTAGTTTAGACATGTGAAAAAGGTTTGACTCCGATCTTTTGTGGCCGGTGTTGATAAATTGAGTCTGAAAATTTCTCTATGATTTTATAAGGCCCAATTCTTAGTTCGTCGAGTTTCTTCCTCTTCAGTTTGTTCCCGTTCTCTATAAAAACTTCGTCTCCGACATAGAAATTGAGGTGTTCACGGCTTTGGTCGTATAACTGTTTATTGTAGTTGTGATTGGTAATAGAGTTTTTAAGGCAATTTTTCTATCCTGAATCCAGTCTTGTTCACATATGTTTTCCGTTAGTTCGGTCGGCAAAATTGTAGAGTTTGTCCCATACATTAAGTATGACGGTTCATATTTTGTGACCGAATGCACTGTGTCGTTGTATTTTCGTAGACATTCTTGAGCTATGGTAGTCCAGGCTGTCGGTTTTTTTTCTCGTTGACCTTACATCTAACGTTTGATTCAATCTCTCGTTTAGCCCATTTGAAAATGGAGAGTCTACAGCTGTAAAGATTAATCTTACATTGTTCTCATCCAGAAATCTTTTGAATTCTCTCGAATAAATACCAGGATATTGGTCTGAAAGAATCGTGTCAATTTGGATTTCTCCCATTTTCGTGACATTTCCAATTAGTTTTATGAAATCAGTTGCACTTTGAGTTTTTGAATTAAGGGTGAACGCATACCTTGTGAAGTGATCTACTAGCTGGTGCATGTACTTTTTAGTCGATCGGGAGCCTCCAAAGCCGCCAATTGTATCTATTGACATGATCTCGAATGGTTTCGTTGCTGGTCCTAAAAAAGACATCAATCCAATTTTTTTTCGACTTCTTGTTTTACTTTTAATGCACACCTTTCTTATATTTTGACGTGATAACGTCTTATAAATCGATGAACGCCGGTTGCACACATGAAAAAGCATGACTCATTGTCACGTTCCGCCTGATTATTTACATCGAATTAGAATGATTTTACGAATCTCATTTACTTCAGCTAGTTTCCCTAAGCCGGTTCACTATAATTGTATGTTTCTTTTTGACAGTAAGGTCGAATTTAGTCTGCAAAGCAAACTTGTTTAAACCGGATTAACTTCAGCTAGTTTCCCTAAACTGAATTAAACTTAGCCGGTTTAACTTTAATTTTTTCATCAATGTTTGCTTATGATGTTATCACGTTAAATTATCGTCCGTAAACCAACATTACAGACAACCAATTTTTTTTAGTCAAATTTTTGGCTGTGTAGAATGGTGAGAACATTCTTTGTATTAGGTCTATTCCTAAGTGGCATACATTTTTTCATGCAAATCTCTCACAAGTTTTACACTGAAATCCTCCGTCAGAATTATCTTTTCTCTTTTACGGATTTGTCTGTAATAAATGCCGTCTTTAACAGTGAATTTTCCTTGACTTTTCTGCACATGTTCATTTTTTCTTTGGCCTTCTAAGATCTCTTCTAGTTTTATTAAATTAACAATTTTAAGTTTTTCTTCCAGGTTTTCATCTGATGTCAACACTGGGTTTCTGCTTAGGCAGTCAGCTTCCAAGTTGTATTTACCTGGAGAATACTTAACCTCGAAATCGTATTGTGATAGATAGTATGTCAGTTCTCCAAGTTCTTCATCGGTTCTTGTTTTTATGTTCATTTTCTCCAGAGGTTGGTGATCCGAAAATATTGTGAATCTTCTGCCTATCAATCTATATTGCCAGTATTTTACGCATTCTTTTATTGCTAAGCATTCTAAATAAATTGCTTTTTTTCTCTTTTGCACTTCATTCAATTTGTTCGAAAAATATGCTACCGGTTTTTCGATACCGTCCAGTTATGATTGTTTTAGTATTCCAGCCACCCCTAACAAACTTGCAACGGTGTAGATACTAATTGGTAGATTTGGATCAAATATGGCCACTGCTGGTTGGGTACACAATACATTTTTTAACTTCTCAAATGATCTCTGACATTCATCAGTCCAATTGAATGATTGATTCTTCCTTAGGAGTTTGTGCAAAGGATCCAATATTATTGCTATGCGAGGTACATATTTATGGTAAAAGTTTATTTTGCCCAGAAATTGTCTGACGTTTTTTCGTGTTTTTGGCACGGGGAAGCTCTTTATTGAGATCAAATTATCATTCAGTGGTCTCACAGAATTGTTTTGAATTATGTGTCCTCAATATTTGACTGAATCAGTTGCGAACTTGCACTTTACGAATTTTAGTCTAAAGCCTTCTGTTCTAATTGCTTGAAATAATAGATCTAGATGCTGGATGTGCTCTGAAAAGGTCTTTGAAACTATAAGGATGTCATCAATATAACTTACAGCAAAGTCTGTAAGTTTGTACTTTCTTAATATGTTGCTCATGATCCTCTGGAATATGGCTGGAGATGTTGTTAGGCCGAATGGTAAACACGTCCATTGGAAATGTCCTTCTTGAGTAATAAAAGCCGTTTTATGTCTATCTGTAACTCGTAAGGGTATTGACCAGAACGCTGAGTTTATGTTCAAAGTTGTGAAAAATTTGCAGTCCCTTGTTTTTTCGACCAAATCTTCGATGAGTGGAAATGGCTGTGATTGAAGTATTACTAATTTATTTAGATCTCTAAAATCAATACACAGTCTCGATTTTCTATTTTCATCTCGCTTGAATGCCAATGCAACCGGTGCTGCAAAAGGACTGCAAGATTCTTCAATATGAGTTTTTTTTCCAGTAGCTTATTGATTTGTTGCTCAATTTCTCTCCGATCTTCGATTGTGCAACGGTATGGCCTTTTACTGCAGTATCTTTCCTCTAATAAATCAATATGCGCTTCATAATTTGAAATTGTACCGATGTCATATTTGTCCTTAGCAAAAATGGACTTATTTTTGGTTATTAAATCATCTATTTTTGATTTTTGGTGATAATCTATGTGATTTATTTGAATGTTAAAATCTTTTATCTCAATATTTTCATGGAAATTTATTACACATTTATTCAAAGCAGCATCTTGGATGATTTTATCATATTCTGCGTTTTTAATTATTCCTGAATTGAATTTTTCATCTTTTAGCGTTTTGTTTTCTTTAAAAGTGAATTTTTTTTCATAGTTTTTTGAGATTATCTCTGACGGAATATATTTTTGTGTTGAAATTCTTTGACTTATATTTAAATTTTCATCTTAGATGAGAGAAAAATTGTTGATGCAATCTAGTCCAATTAGGAAATCATAGTCAAAGTTTTCTTTATCAATTACGAAGACATTAATTTCTCTTTCTAAATTGAAGGCTTGGGCATTCAGAGTTACTATGCCTTTCGATTGTTTTGCATCATTGATCGTTTTTAAGGTTGGGCTACCTGACTTAGTTTTATTGTGGTAGTTTTATTGATACATTTGAGCCTGAATCATAGACTCCTAGTATATTAAGTTTTCCATTCAATACCAATCTTACCTTGATCAATGGTGGCACTCCAAGTTTTTTCGGTCTTCGCTCTGTAGTTCTAATTCTAATTCAGAGTTGTTTATAACTTGTATCATGCTTTATTTATCAGTTTTTTTTATTTTTTTGGTTATACCAGCATGAGTCTTCAGAATGGCGTCTATTTTTCTTGTTCAATCCTTCACATATTTTACAAATTTTGTTTTTCTCTGATTTTTCCTTTGGGGTTGTGGTATCAAATTTGCTTTTTCCAAAGTTTTTGGTTCCAACCAAGTGTTCCAAACTTTTAAGTTCATTGAATAGATCTTTTGATGCTTCTGCACTTATTTTATCGATTTTATTTATATTTTATTTTATTTATTTTATTATAGTTTATTTTATCGAAACTTTTTATAAAAGTTTTTCTTTTTTCAAGGCATAATCTAATAAGGACCCATTTATGTACTTGAAATTGATTGCATATTTTATTGGTGTCCAGCCTTTGTCTGCGTAAGACTCGCAGAATAGCTCTTTCCAGTTTTCCATTCTGATTTTATTGTAAATTTAATTAGTATTGAGCTATACCAATCTGTGCAAGAGCCACTCGAAAATAGCCGGAAAACTTCTATTTATTTTTATGTAAGCCCAAACGCGTACACTCATTTTCGAAAGTTTCTATCTATTGAGTTACATTATTGGTTTTACTATTGAATTTTTCCAGTACACATTTTTCTGTTAATTTACTTACATTTTTCTTTGGATCTTCTTTTTTTGTAATGTGGTCTAGAATTTCTTTCAATTCTTGTTTTGAAATATTGTAGGTAGTTTCTGTTGTTTTTGTTTCAACAAACCATTCTTCTAAGATTCGCTCCCCAAATTGAATATTACCGGAGTCATTAACATAGGTTGCTCGTAAATCCTTATTCAGTTTTATCCAGACCTTTCTTTTTTGGTGTCTTCTTATGATCGTATTTTTAGCCTTTTTGTATTCGTCCGTTTTTAGTAATTCAACATGTAAACTTACATCTTGATAATCCTCTGGCATTTCAAAAGTGTCATCTTCAGTGTTCGTAATTGAAGTTCAACATATTATTGTTGTCTTCTCATCGTCTATTTTTGCTTTGGCGACGATTTCAAATCGTAACTTCTCCATTATGTGTATACAAGAAATGTCGTTTTATAAGATAATTGTACTTGGTTGTGGACACTGTTAATTGAAACACAACTGAGTTTCTCTGCAAATACAAAGTCTTTCCATTATTTTATTGTTTAACACTATGTACACTTGAAAGTTTACCTGCAAATACAAAGAAACGACATTTAATGCTATTAATCACAATGTCAGTTTGAACACAAATAAGCTCAATTTATAATTTTAACCTCTCGACAATTTTTCTATTTTATTTATCAGCACGTGATTGTGATATCGCAAATATTATGTATATCGACGCCCGTCCGTGCAGATTTCTCCCTACTATACCAACGCTCTTGAGAGCGCGTCAGATTCACATCACAGAAAAGGATTTTCTTTACATACACAATTAGAAAATAAGAGTGGAGTGTAAAGGAAGGTCGGTGTGGAATAAATGAGAGGTTTTTTATATTAATTTTCCTCTCAACAAAATACTTGTGTTTTTCTTTGTTTATGTTCGTTTTTTCGCTGGCTACCATTGGACACATGCTTCTGCTGAAGCGAACAACCAACAAATAAATACTGCGCACACTCTGGTTCAACAAAAATGTTTCACATCAACCTTCGCGAGTACGCCGTATTAACTAGATTTTTTTTATCTAGCACGAGTCGCGATAAAAACGTAAAAACTGATACTAGGTGGCGTTCGCGAGGTCGCACACAAAGAAAATGTGTTCTAGAAATCTAACAAAAACTGAAGTAAAGTGAAAATAAAGTCAAGCAATTAAATTCATAACTTAAGGATTTCAAAACTTGACAATTGGCTGGTCAATTTTTTCCCGTCATTAACGTAATCTTGAAGACTCTAGGGTTCTGTTTGTTTGCTTTGTGGTTATTCCGCTTACAAATAACTTTTGGATAACTGCGCTATTGTGACTATTCGCTGTTGCAGAATTATACTGGGTTAAACAACTTGGGTGCCCCATCATCAATCAGACGTTTGGTGACGTACCCTTTGTGGACTTCCAGGCCTTATACTACTAATACACACATTGACATTCCGGTTATTTCCATTGGACTTCTTTCACGCAGCTGAACTAGTTAAGGGCTTCCAGGCTTGTTTTCTTCCATTTATATATTTCAACTCAAGTCAAGATTTTTTTTTTCTGTTCTTTTTTGTTACTTGTAAATTTACTCTCCTTAATTTAACTCCTTTAATTTGTGTATTATCAGACTAATCTTATATCACAATATTGTTCTTATATTCACCATCAGTTGCGGTACGTCGAACCAGGTACACCTACTCTAACATGACAGTTAACTGTGCTGCAGCATCGTGCAAAGAAAAGGATTCCGACAGGCTTCTGTTGTGCCATGGCATTTGTGGATTAACTGCCATTGTTGACACAATCCATGCCAAAGAGTCTGGTTTGTACTGGTACTGCCCACCTTGCCGTAAATGCACGCTCAGTACCTACTCATCTCGCATCCTCGATCTGGAAGCAAACATTCGCAAGTTGGGAGTTAAATTGGCAGAGTTGGCTTCCATCTTTTCTGCCCTTCTTGAGGCTATCGACTCCTTGAAGGGTTTAAGCAATACTGAAAGCAACCGGCCTGAGCCCACCACCATCCTACAGCCTTGTTCGTCGACAGCCAATCACTCCTGTAGGACTATTAGAGGTAAAAAAACCCTCACTAACCCTGCCTCCGGCTCCTCAACTTATGACCTTCTCTCCCATCCCATCTCCTCCCTTACCTTCTGACAGTAGTGCTCCAATCTCTCTTGTTGATATACCTCCTCTACAATTATCGGGAAGTGCTAGTCAAGCTGACTCTCGGACTAGGAATCATTCTTCTCCCACCAGCATAGACATGCACGAGCGTCAATGCACGAGCCCTCCACAAATTCCAGGTGATAAGCTCCCATTCGATCCCCTCAATCGCTAATAGGACTACACCACCTTACACTGAGGGGGAATCATCTACCAGCCCAACTTGTGCATTGTTGACGGTTCCTCAAATCAAACCTATATTTGCGACGGAACTTTTCCCCTCCACATCCTCTGATGACATACTAAGACACATCGCCGATGTTATTGGTGTGGACGTTGTGTTGAACAACATCTAAGTGTTTAAAATTTCCACGAAGAGATGTTCCTCTTTTAAGATATTACTGGCCCAAGAACGTATTTATCAAGGAATTCGTCCCGAGAGGGAGTGCGCTGGAACAACCCACAGGATCAACTGTTCCAGTTGATTTTATTCAGACTGCAGCTCCTGTGCCTACCCCCGGCCTCCAGCTCAATAATTCGCTTGTAAAAAACTGCCAGTCCTCTCAATCTACTACCAAAACGTGAGAGGTCTGCGTACGAAAACCCACTCTACTTTTGTCTCCTCACTATCCTTTCCTCGTGACCTTATTTCCCTAACCGAAACACGGCTCTGTAGTGGAATTAATGACCTTGAGATCCTTGATCACCAGTATACGGTTTTTCGTAAAGATCGCTCCCTAGGTGATCCCAATCGGCGTGGTAGTGGAGTCCTTATCGCAGTCCGATCCTCACTTGATGTTTCTCCTATCCCTATTCCTCCGCATGAACCTTTTGACCTCGTAGTCATCCAAATCCGCATCCAGAAAGTCAACCATGTCATCCTTACTTGTTATATGCCACCCAGTTTTAGTGAATCCGCATATCTCCTACTATCTGATATCATTGATTCCCTTGCCTCATTGATTGGTAATGAGGACCAATTTCTTATGCTTGTGGATTTTAATCTCCCTAATCTAGAGTGGTATAATGACGTGGAGTTGGAATGCTATAATGCAACAAACCCTTCCTCTGCTACGCAAACTTCCCTTATTGATTGCACCGCAACTAACCACCTTTTTCAAATTAGCTCCATCAAAAACCATAATCGGCGGCAACTTGATTTGGTATTCTCAAATGATCCTTTGAGTGACCATGTGTCTCTAAGCTCTATGATCCTCTCTAACGTGGACCCCCATCACCCTCCTCTCTTCATATGTGTCTGCGTCAGAAACTACCTTCGTCGCCGAGGGCAGCCTCTGACCCATAGGTTTAACTTTCGAAGAATCAATTTTTGTGAGCTAAATGCAAGTCTCAACGAATCACTCCACCATATTGACCTAAATGCAAATGCTGGCTTGGTCCATGACCAAATCCAAAAATTCTACTATGCTATCTATGAGTGCATCTAAGCCTCGACACCTCACTTTAGACATCCCCCGGCCTATTCCTCTCCCCGCTGATACACTAAAGAACTTAGGTCCCTGAGGAACAAACGTAACGCGGAATGGAACAAATACTTAAACTCTGGCTGCCGTGAGGACTTTGATAAATTCTACTCTTCATACAGTGAGTTCACGACTATGGTCACCCTCAAACTCAGTGTAGCTGGTTATCCTTTTCCGCTCCTATCTTCGATAGAATCATATCTGCGAAATCGCACCAATCGCATTCTCTTAAGATCCCAGTTGTCGGAATCTATAACTGCGACGCTCAGGCGTTCCTCAGGGCAGCCACATTGGCCCTCTTCTGTTTATATTTTCCACCAACGATATCGTCAGAGTTGTTTGACACTCAGTCATTCTTAGTTATGCGGATGATACGAAAATATTTAAAAACATAGTCAACGCATGACTCTCCACTTCTGCAAAGCGACATTGACCGCTTCGCCATATGGTGCCGTAAAAGCAACCTTACTCTTAACACCTCTAAGTGTGAACACGTCAGTTTCTCAAGGAAGCGTAACCACGTGCCCCAGACCTACTGTATCAATGGATCGACCGTCGATACTGTGGGCCTAGTCCAAGATCTAGGTGTTTACTTGGACACGAAACTCTCCTTTACTGATCACATTGACTTTGTGGTCCGTAGAGCTAGTGGGGTGCTGGGCTTTACTCTTAGGTGGTCTAGGGAGTTTGCTGATCCCTTTATTTGCAAATCTCTTTTTATCTCCATTGTACGCCCAATCCTCGAGTATGCCTCTCAGGTATGGTCTCCGTACCATAGCGTCCATTCGGATAGGATTGAAGCTGTCCAGAAGCGGTTTCTTCGTACTTGCCATGGTCTGACCCCTCTCACCTCCCATCGTACGTTGACCGTCTGGGGGTTATTGGCCTTCAGACACTTCACTGCCGTCGGACAATACCCAACATCTGTTTCGTGCATGGTGTCGTGCAGGGGATCATACTGACTCCCTTTGTAAAGGATCGGATGGTTCTGCGAGACTCCGGGTGGAATCTGAGGTCAAACTATATGTTTGCGATCACTTTCCACCGCACTAACTATGGCATGATGGAGCCTGTCTGTCCCATGCTTCGCGCCTATAATCGGGTCGCTCAGCTTATAGAACCTGCACAGGATGGGAGTTGTTTTCGTTCTCTCATCCGGAAACATGTGGATATATCTCTCCTAATGTAGCGGTTGTCATGTACCTGACTCAACTGCCAAAACAACGTTCCTTCTATTGCTTTGTGTCCTTAGTAATAAGTAAATTTATTTTGTTTTTATTCCTTTCCATTTTATCTGTATATACTCTACTTGTATTAAGTATAAATAAATAAATAAACAAATATTGTTCCTAGAAAAAATAATGAATAGAGGCCGTGTGGGGACTATAGGGCCTTAAATGCAAGAACTATTCCTGATAGATATCCTGTGAGGCATATTTATGGTTTCGCTCATAATCTTAGAAACAAAATTATTTTGCCAAAAATTGATTTAGTTAAGGCTTATAATCAGATTCCGGTTGCTGAAGAAGACATCTGTAAAACGGCAATTAAAACTCCTTTCGGCCTATTTGAATTTCCGGTGATGAGTTTTGGACTTGGTGATGCAGCCCTAACTTTTCAACGTTTTATTGATGCTTCGTGGTCTTGATTTTTGTTTCGCTTACCAAGACGATATTCTTGTTGCATCATTAAACGAAGAAGAACACATCAAACATTTACAAACAATTTTTAACTGATTTAACCAATATGGATTTAGTAATTAATGTGGCTTAGTATATATTTGGCGTTGAAGAATTATCTTTTCTCGGTTACCTTATTTCAAGAAAAGAAATCAAACCGATGCCCGAAAAAGTGAAGATAATTTCGGAGTATCCTCGTTCAACAACAGCTAAGGAATTGAGAAATTTTATTGGTATGGTAAATTTTTATAGATCATGCATGCCTGGAATAGCAAAACAACAAGCTTCCTTTGATCTGTGATGCATCAGATTTTGCAATTGGATTTTTCAGATTTTGCAATTGGAGTTCTTCAACAAGGTGTGAAAGGTATTTGGAAACCATTAGGTTTTTTCTCGAAGAAGCTAAGTGTGCAAGAAATGAAGTACCGTACATTTGATAGAGAATTATTAGCTATTTTCAAATCGATAAAGCTTTTTAGACATATGCTTGAAGGAAGAAACTTTATCATCATTACTGACCATAAGCCAACAACATTCGCTTTCCGGCATAAATTGGATTAAGCATCACCTAGGCAAGCAAGACAATTAGACTATATTGGTCAATTTTCAACAGACATTAGACATATTTCGGGAAAGGATAATTTATTTGCTGATTCTATGTCAAGGATTGAAGCTATCAATGAACCGATAAATTATTCAGCACTCGCAAATGCTCAGTTAAGTGATGAGAAACTTCAAGATTTCCTCAATCATAATTCATCAGATTCATCTCTCCAAATTAAGAAATTATTGATACCTGGAATATCTGAACTGATTAACTGCAATATCTCAACTTCAAGAGCCAGACCTTTTATTCCTAAACCTTTTCGAAAAATGATCTTTAATTCAGTCCATCAGTTAACTCATCCAGGAATTCAGAATTCTGTCAAACTCATAACTGAACGTTATGTTTGGCTTTCGATAAAGGGTGATGCAAGGAAATTGGCTCAAGAATGCTTAGAATGCCAAAGATCAAAAGTAACGAGGCATGTTTCAGCTAAAATAGGAACATTTGTTCCACCAACATCAAGATTCCAATACGTATAATGTCATATTGACATTATTGTCTTACCACCTTGTGAAAATTTCAGATACTGTCTCGCTTGCATCGACAGATTTTCACGTTGGCCAGAGGTTTTCCCACTTCAAGACCAAGATGTAGATACAGTTGCAAGGAACTTCTACAATGGATGAATTTGCAGGTTTGGAACTTCACCTAGGGTGACTACAGATCAAGAACGTCAATTTGAATCACACTTGTTTCAATCTTTGAATCGATTGACAGGAACAGCTCACTTTCGGACAACATCTTTCCATCCTCGGTCAAACGGAATAATTGAAAGATTTCATAGACAGCTGAAAGAAGCCATAACATATCATCAAAATGATAGATGGGCAGAAATTCTTCCGACAATTTTGCTAGGCATTAGAGCAGCATGGAAAGAAGATTTAGAGATAACATCTGCAGAACTGGTATTTGGCGAACCAGTTCGTTTACCAAGTGAATTTCTCTTAAATAATTCTGAAGATAATGATAATGTATCGATTTTGATACGTGAGTGAAGACTTCATTTTCAAAATCTTCGTCCTGCAGTTTTCAAACGACACTCCACTAAAAAAACCATTCGCTTTTAAAGACGTGTCAACTTGCAAGAATGTTTTTATCCGTCAAGAAGGAAAAAAATGGCTCGTTGCAAATGCTATGATACGGTCCTTTGAGGTTACTAAACGTGAACCGAAGTTTTTTATGTAAATGTTAAAGGAAAAATAATTAATATTTCGATAGATACAGTTGCGGCAAACTAATTAGAAACGATATATAAAATTTCACATAAAAATGTTTTATTCATATTTGATGCAAGTAACTAATATTTGTTTTTATTTCTAATGTACGTTAAACAATCATTTTGCAATGGCAATACTTTTTATTTAATTTTGTCCAAGTATATATAAACCAGAGTTAGAAAACTCTTAAAAATGTCATCTTATCACGGCAATTTAATTAGAAACGGTTATTATTTCGAAGTTTGTATTCTGTGAAATATTATTAATTGGGCAATCGCTCTCAATATTTTGTTGGGTGACCTTTATTCCTTAAAACAGCCTGTTATCTTCTTGGAATCGACTCTATCAAGTTGTGAATAACATCAATTCGAGTAGATTCCCATGCATGTTTGACGCCTTCAAACAAATCGACTTCGTTAAAATAATTTTGTTGCCCCACCCTTGATTTAATGTCAGCCCACAAATTTTCAATTGGATTAAGGTCTGGGCTTAAGAACATCGATGTTTTTTGAACGAAAAAGCTCTTTTATTGATCTAGCTGTATGCTTTGAGTCTTTGTCGTGTTGAAATTTCCAGAGCACACACAGATTATCGTCTGCATATGGCTCCATTACATTTTCTAGAATGTGACAATATTGGTGTTGATCCATAATACCTTTTATTTTATACGGCCAACCCCGGACCAAAAAAAGCATGCCCAGACCATTATTGATCCACCAACTAGTTTAATGGTTTGTTTTGTATACTGTGGTTCAAACTGTTTGCAGGGTGGGCACCTAGCGTAACTGTGAGGAACATCCCGGCACGGTAAAGGATCCTAAAAAGAAAGGATTTTACTAAAATATAAGATAAAAGACTTACCTGACAAAAGACTCGCATGGCGGCTACACGTCACGTCACTGAAATGTCACGATCGAGACTAGTACAAATCAGTACTAAACATAGCGACTAGTACGAATCAGTACTAAAATGTACTAGAAATTCATTCACCTAGTCATCGTTAGATGGCAGCAGCAGGTCGAACGATCAACGTGACCGAATTGACCCACTTAAGTGGAATGTGCGGAAATGCATTTCGCGGGAAAAACAAAATGGAATGTGCGAAAATGCATTTTCGGGAAACGCAGTGTGGAATTGGGAAATTGGGACAACAGAGTGGGAATTGCGGCGTAATGGAAAAATGAGGATAAATACACAACGAAAATTAGGGAAAAGTCAGTCAATCACAAGCAGACGAGAGGAGCCAGTCAGCCGTCCAGATAGACCAGCCAGTCGTTCACAAGCAGACGAGACGAGAAGAGCCAGTTAGCCGTCCAGTTCGACCAGCCAAACAGATCAACTACCAGTACCAGTACCAACCGAGTAAAAAGTGAGTATGAAACACTCGTCAATAATGAAGAACTAGCGGATGAGAGCTCTTAGCCTCTCCGCTTAAGCCTCGACCACGGTTCTTTGAACCTATCGAGCATAATTACATTTTAATCACTGGGCAATTCTCCCCCAGTGAGCGACAAAAACCAGCAGTTACAAGAGGAGCTCCGTAATCCCAAGGTTGGACCCCGACCTCTCACGATAGAGGAATACCGGGAGAGGAGAAAGGGGCAGGCGCACCAGAGAACCACTCCGGAGGTACCGGAAATACCACCGAAGAAACGGACGGGCAAGGAGGCGCGATTCCGGGCGGACATCGAGGAGACGCGACGTCGACTCCTTCTGGCTGTGGGTCGGGAGCAGCGAGCAAGGGTGGAGCAAGAGCTTCAACGGCTGTATAACGAGCGGAGACGATATCGCCAGGCAAAGAAGCTGGCCAGGTACAACCCAGCGAACGAATATTAGTGGTCCAATTTAGATTAAGAGAAAGTTGTATCTAGTAATTAGTAAGAAGAATAAATGTATAAAAAATAAATGTTAAAGTTGTCTAACGATCGACTATTTAATGGTGTTCAGGAGTGTACTCCCCCGAAATAGAGTTACTGTGAGGTTCTCTCCTTCAACGGCACAAAGAGTCGAGGGAGAATCTTCACATAACGTTTTCCATCGGAACCATATCTTTTTTTTGGTTAAAACAAAACATTTTTCCATTCGTTAACAGTCCACGAACGATGCATTTCGGCAAAATCCATACTCCTGCGTCGATGGTTAGTAGTGGTTAGCGGCGTTTTCCGCGGAATCCTTCCCAAGAGTTTTGCCTTCCTAAGACGATTACGCACACTTCGTATAGAGATTCCAGAATTATCCTCACTAAAAATTTCTCTGCAAATGTCTACAGCTGTCTTGTGCTCGTCTTTATTCAGGAACCTCAGCAATTCTTCCATAGGAGTACCCGTCCCGATTCATGTTCACAATATTTTTCTTTTTCCCCTAATTTTCACTTGTAATATTTGCAATAAAATCCTTACAACCTGTTCTCTCCGAATGACTTTATTAGAATGAGTAAAAATTTTGAAAATAATTCGAATAATTTACAACCATTGAATGAAATAATAACCGTTTCTAATTAAAATGCCGTGATAAGGTGACATTTTTAAGAGTTCACAAACCTTGTTTTATACATACTTAGAGAAAATTAAATAAAAAGTGTTTCCATTGCAACATGATTCTTTAACGTATATTAAAAATAAAAACATATATAAGTAACTTGCATCAAATACAAATAAAACGATTGAATAAGAAATTTTGTATATCGTTTCTAATTAGTTTACCGCAACTGGAGGTTACATCCTTCATTAATTTGCATTGATAGTGTAAATGAAATAAGTTTGGATAGTAAAAATATTAAAAAAAAATTTAACACAACAAATTTTAATGAGTCGACTAAAAAAGTAACATTTATAATATAATACTAAAATTAAAATAATAATAATAATTACAATAATGAAGCTCATAATAACAAGAACTGAAATATTGACACAAAAATTATTTAATATTAAAAATATATACTATAATACATACGCCAACATACATTTTGTGACCCCTCCTACGGGCAAACCACATGTCCGATTTTGATACAAATGCACAATTTAAAAGATATTTTGCCGAGGATGTGCAAAATATACTTTTAGTTGAAATTGGTCAAGTAGTTTACCCGTAATTAATAAAAGTAAAATCAGTTCATTTGTTGTTGCATTGACCATGCATTGATAAGAGCATGTTCAAAAGAGTATTGTCGAAGAGAGAAGTCGACAATTTCTTTTGCTAATGCTCGTATCAGAGCGTGGGCAATGCATGTGGCGAGGGTGAGCGATAAGTGGATGTGCGTTTGTGGTGTGTAATTCTTTACAGTGATTAAGACTCAATCTTATGCTAGACGTTCGGGTAAAATCTGCTAAATTCTGCAATGAAAGCAATTTTCATACTTTTTGATAATAGTTTTCAAACTTACTTCTTAATTTTAAGTATCATCATTCTCAGGTGTGTCGGTATTTTGATATAGAAGTGTTGAGTTTTGGGCCATGTTGAACATTGATTTTCAGGGCGTAAAATTTTTGCACCCATCCTGATCTCTTACTGCCTGTTTTACCTGGAGGATTGCCGAAACGTGCTCATTCGTAAATTTGTTCCGTAGGTCGGTTTTCATGTTATTAATATGAGAGAATATTGAATCATTAGCCGTATTGGACATGTGGCTCCAAAACATTTCAGTGTCGATTTTCGTGTTACCAGAACTTCCACCCGATTCTAGATCGTTCACAGCTCTGTCCAATTTTAGCTCCCTGTATTCGGTGTCATTTTTTCGTATGTCAGTTTCACGTACCAAATTGGGAAACTTTTAACAATAAAAATTTCGTCGTAAATAACATTTTACGGATCAAGAAATTGCATTTGCTCAAATATTTTACTATTAGGTAATCCCGATTTTCAAAATAAAATCCAGAAAGTTATTAAAGACCGAATCCTACTAATTTTGTGCGGAAGTTCATTTGATTATGCTTAAACCTGCAAACTTTTTCTATTCTGTCACATAAATTTGTAGTTCAATTCTGCCGAAATCGCAGAATTTTATACAATCTGGTCCAACTGATCATTTTTCGATGTTCGAGTAAAATCTGCTAAATTCTGCTTAACTTTTTGATACTAGTTTTGTTGGTCTTTTCATTGTGACCAGATTTAGATTCAGCCTAAAGCTCGATGTTCGAGTAAAATCTGCTAAATTCTGCTTAACTTTTTGATAGTAGTTTTGGTACTTTTTGATAATAGTTCTAATTGGCTTTATTCACAAATCTTTGTCATTGCACGATTTAAAGTTCTATGTAATATTAGCTTTACAGTATTTTTTTTAATTTTATTGTTCTTCTATATTAGATTCAAATTATTATAATATGTATGTTCATGTATGTTTCCTTTGAAATTGGTTGACGATGTATGTCAAAAAATTAATTCTTACGGATACCTTGCAACTGAAGCTTTTGAGTAAACTTGAGTCTTGGCCTTTTTTTGGTGGTTCATTAGAGTTTGTGACATTTACCTGGTTGTTATTTACGTTGCTCGATATTCTATTTTTCTTGGCTGGTTGCTCCCAACATAACCAAAGTGGCCGTCCGTCTGAAGCGTCTAGATTCTGAGTACATGGAGGGGTGGGTATGTCCGAGATGTCTTCATCCTTTATAGAAAACCGATTGGATTCCCTAGCTTTGACTTTTTGAGTATACCCTTTTCTTAATTGATACAATGAGATTGGAAAATATTGAGTTAAAATTAAGATATATTCTGCTTGGAAAATTTCAAACCATCGACCTGGAACGTACATTTCGTGTATAATTCCCCATGGCCGCTTGTCGGTATAATATCTCCTATACCGAGCTTGCAGAATCGTACTCATAATATATTTCTCAAGAGCTTATGACGGATTATGGATAAAATGGCATACAAGAATATGCTGGCGACGCTATTTTCAAATCAATTTTTGATTCCTTGATTTTTGATCAATTTTTGATTGCTTTACATTCTATCGAACACAAATCAATTGCGGCAGGTGTACGCTCGAAATCATCGCAGAGAAAGTTGTCGCCATAGATGATGAATAATTTGATGATGCTTAACACAAAAATTGTCTTTACCCATATACTCCAATGCTCAATATACGTGGGCTGCAATATACTCCAATGCTCCGTTTCGAATAAGAAATATTCAAAAATTTTTTTTTGGGGACTCAAAACCAAAAAGAGCTTTTTAGGCCTTTGGCTCTCAAATTTCTTCTCTCCGATAATTTCGCCATATATTTGATCGTAAATGCGACTGGAGTATAACGAATTTTGTAATTTTTTCACAAGTATGCTCAACGTTGAGCAATATTTTGCTGAATTGTTTTGTTCAATCCACCAATCCATGACAGCTCTTTCAACTCTTTCTTGGTTAATTCTATTTTACAGTTCTTTTTGTTTACAACTCTTTCTAATTTAAATCTGTTCGCCACTTTCTCAAAAACTCATTTGGTCACAAGTTTAATACACCCTTTCATCTCAAATTGTCTTACTTTATTTAAGTCATTTATCTCACAACTCCTTCTCGGTTAATTCTTCTATGCAAGTTGATTATTTATTTTAACTCTTTCTTATTTGATTCTGCTTACTACTTTCTTAAATATTAGTTTCGTCACAAGTTTCATTTTTACTCTTTTTCATCTCAAATAGTCTAACTTTTAGTAAGTTATTTACTGATCAACTCCATCATGATTGATTCTAGTTAACAATTTTTTTTCTCAACCTCTTTTGATTGAATTTTTCATGCCAATTTCTTGAAAACTTATTAAGTCACAAGATTAGTTTTTATACTTTTTCATCTCAGATAGTCTTACTTTTAACAAGTAATTTATTTTTAAACTTGTTCTAGTTCAGTTTACAATTTCATTTTTGACGTGAAAGCGTCATTCTTCTCGTTGAGTATGTACAATAGTAACTAGTCTAACTTTCTTGTGCTACAAAACACCGTCATATTTCAATCGCTAGTAACTGCGAGACTAATAACGCCATAACAACGATTGAGGGCACTATGGATAGAGCATGCCTGTACATGTTAATCGTGAAGTGTTTATTTCGCCCGTTGTTATGAAAACTCGTCGTACTTTATTTAACTTTTTTTTATCATAGCAAAGGATCGAGGAGTGCTTTATAGAGAAGTTCACTCATCCCCTTACGTGTTGCACGCACAAAAAACAAGTTTTGTTTCACTTTTAATTTCTTTTATTCTTAACTCTTATTTGTTATTTTATTAAATTGTTAACTTTATTTCAACATATTTTCGAAATCAATGTAGATTCTCTTCAGAACGATCCGTGGAAAAAGGAGATAAATTGTGTCGGTGAAAATAAATTGCAACACAAATCCATTATATTGAATAAAAGAATAAAATATTTATTGTGAAATTAATAGAAGAAAAACATGTGTGTTTCTATGTGCGGCTGAATGTGAACTGAACTGCAAAGTTACTTTCTGTCAAAAAAATCATTTTAGTACAACCTTTTAGAGTGCGTTCTTATAATATAGTTTCGGTTCAAATTATATAATTTAACACCGCCTCTTAATTTAATAGGAACTATATTATAAATTTAATTTCAAATAAAACATATTTCGAAATTTACGTTAAACATCAATATAAATTCAAACTTCCGCGATGCTTAAGAAATAGATTTCTCCCAAGTGCCTTTGTCATTATGTCAGCAATTTGCTCATCGGTTGATTTGTATTCGACTTTAACTTCGTTTCGTGTTATCACGTCGCAAATGAAATGATACTTGATATCCAAATGCTTCATTCGCTTTCTTTCCTTTGGTTCTTCAGCAATTTTTATGCATGACTGATTGTCTTCAAAAATCGTTACAGGTTGAATACAATTGACATTCAATTCATTCAATAATTTTTGTATCCATTTTAATTCACATATTGCCTCAGTCAGAGCAATATATTCGGCCTCTGTTGATGACAAACTAACCGTCGATTGTTTTCTACATGCCCAACTTACTGTGTTTCCAAAAAGAATGAACACATAACCGATGTTGACTTTCGATCGTTCTTGTCACCACCCCAATCTGAATCACTAAATCCAATTAGCGTGTCAACGGTGTCTTTCCTTTGATAAACCAATTTTAAATCCAATGTTCCACGAACGTATCGCAAAATGTGTTTGCTTGATTTCATTGAAACAACTTTGAAAACGACTGAAGTACCGTGTCACAGCACATAAGTCCGGTCTCGTTGTCACTGTTGCATAAATCAGACAGCCCATCAATTCACGATATGGCAAGTTTGGACACTCGTTGGTTTTACCTGGTTCAAGATGCAAACCCTTTTCCATCGGCGTAGCCTTCGGCTTGCAGTCTTGCATATCAAATTTTCGCAATACTTTTTCCAAATATTTTGACTGATTTATTACGATCGTTCCTTTTTCAATGTCTTGTTGGATATGCATGCCCAGAAAAGTGCTTATTTTCCCCATGTCAGTCATTTCAAACTCCTTTGACAATAATCGTTTTATTGTTTCGATGATCTTCATATTGTTGCAAAATATCAAAATGTCATCAACATAAAACAACATATAAATTAATGTTCCGTTTTGCTCCTTTACATACAAACATTTATCCGACACACATTGCTTAAAATGCATGCGACTCATAAAGTCATTACACGTAATGGTGTAAATTCAGCTGACAAAACAACCTCAGCTATTTGCGCCCATTCACCAAATCTATTCGGTGATCGTCGATTCCGTTGACTTTTTCGTGATAAATTTCGATCGACGTCACCAGTGGGATCCGTATTACCACTGTTGACAATATCTCTGTTATCACCAATGCCATCCATGTTGGCATTGTGGTTTGATGTATTGCGGTTACCGACGCCATCCAAATTTTCGTTGTGAATCGTTGCATTGCGGTTGCCGATACCATCCAAATTGGTACCGTGGATCGTATCCACCGATTCATCATCTGTCGTCAAATAATTTTCAGCATCATCATTTACTTGCTCGTTTTTACAACAAATTTTGTTCGATGCCGCCTCTGAAGCCGATACATCAATCAGTTTGACTTGCTTTAACACAGAGCCCTCGTTGAATGTAACATGCCGCCCAAAAATCAATTTGTTTTTCCATGTATCCCAGAGTCTGTATGTTCCCATCGATGCAGCATAACCCAACATCAAACATTTCGTCGCTCTAGCCTCAAGTTTCGATCGATTATGGGATGGAACATGATTAAAACATTCTGAGCCAAAAATACGCAAATGTGACAAATCTGGTTTTTGACTGAACCAGATTTCAGCAGGTGTCTTTGTAATGAATTGCGTACCAAATGCTGCTGTTACAGATAGATTTTTCAAATAATTTGCCGTTAATACCGCCTCATTCCAAAATTTATGATCCATTTTGCTCGACAAAATCATTGTTCTCGCTTTATCTTAAAGCGTTCGATTCAATCGCTCAGATACCGAATTCATCTCCGGTGTGTACGGTACTGTATGTGTCATCTGAATACCTTTATTCTTACAATACTGTTTGAATTTATTTGGAATGTACTCACCATCATTGTCGGCTCTTATTTTCGCAATTTTTACACCATGAAATGCCTCAGCCATTGCCTGGTATTGCTTGAATTTTTCTAGCACTTCACTTTTTGCACGCATGAAATAAATCATGGAAGCTCTTGAATAGTCATCGGTGAATGACACGAAATATTTTGAACCATCATATGCTTCTATCTTCATTGGTCCAAAAACATCACTATGAATTAGCTCCAAAATGCGTGATGATCTAGCATTTTTATTCTTTGGAAACGATGCTCTTGTTTGTTTTCCATAAATACATGGCTCACACATAGACGATTCTCCATCGATTTTTATTTGTTCGAGACCAAACACCATTTCCCTGCTAATCATCTTTTTAATGTCGGTCATATTCAAGTGTCCCATTCTGTAATGCCATAACTTTGAATTATTGCTTAAATTGTTCTCACCTGAAACCCCAGCGAAAATATTCCGATCAATGTGAAATGTAACTTTGTACAAATTTCCATCCGCATGCGCAACAAATTTTGTTTCGCCATCAATTGACACATTTGCACAGTCTCCCTCGAAGATAACACGATAACCCTTTTTGGTTAGACTTCTTATTGACAACAAATTGTATTGCAAATCCCTTACAAATAGAACATTTTCCATTTTCTTTGGTGATGTGTCACCGTTATAGAACGTCTTAATGAAAATATTTCCACGCTGATTTGCCAAAATACTTTGATATTTCTTCGCTACTGAGATTTGAACATCATTAATATTTTCTAAGTGATCAAAGTATTTACCTTTCGTCATTTGCCATGTTTTGTGTTGCACCAGAATCCATTAAAAATTCAATCTTTCCAGTGTTGTAGCTTTGTTGTGCCACGTGTGCGCATGATGCCGTTTGATCTTTTACTATCGCACACAATGTTTGTCCCCTTGCATCGGATGACTTGTTTCCATTGTTTGAATTTTTCTTCTTTTGTGCAAAACATTGAGACTTTTTATGTCCGATTTTACCGCAGCCAAAACATTTGAGTTGCTTTCTTTTTCCTTTGGCACTCATTGCCCCGGACTCAATCGATTTATCCGTTGACTCACGACCACATCGTTTACCATGTTCATCCATCAATCTCGTTTTCACAAATTCTAACGTTAATTTGTCTTGATCGATTGTTTCTAATGCCGTTACCAGACCATCATAGCTCTCCGGCAACGTGATGAACAAATGTACGATAATGTCCAGCTCTTCTAACTTAGCACCCTTTGACTTGAGCTCGCGAACTTTTGTGTCAAACTTGACGAAATGTTCAATAATTTTATCGCCCTGCTGATATTTCATTAAAAGTAATTCTTTCTTTGCCAATAAATATCCTGCGATACTTTTTCTTTCGAAAATTCCACATAAACAATCGAACATACCTTTCGCACTCCTTTTTTCCTTAACTAATTCCAGCTGGCCGTCTTGGATAGTTTGCACCAAAATTGAGACACATTTCTTTTCTTCTAGTCGCACTTTTTCTTGTTCTTCCGGCTTGTCTTTGTATTTTTCCTCCTTCACAATATCTTTGATGTCTTTTTCGATGAATTTACGTAAATTTCTCTCATCCATTAAAATACCCACACGATATTTCCAATTGCTAAAATTCGTGCCATCGAATTGTTGTATTTTAATTACGGTATTACTTTCCGCCATCTTCAATTCAATATCGTTGCTCCGCAAAAATGATTCGCAATCACCGTCAATTTCCCGTTAACGCAATTGAATAAATAGTTTATTTAATTTATTTGATTGCACTTCGAGTATCCTGGGCCCATAACCTCAGAACGATCCGTGGAAAAAGGAGATAAATTGTGTCGGTGAAAATAAATTGAAACACAAATCCATTATATTGAATAAAAGAATAAAATATTTATTGTGAAATTAATAGAAGAAAAACATGTGTGTTTCTATGTGCGGCTGAATGTGAACTGAACTGCAAAGTTACTTTCTGTCAAAAAAATCATTTTAGTACAACCTTTTAGAGTGCGTTCTTATAATATAGTTTCGGTTCAAATTATATATACTTTAACATCTCTTGTAATTATTTGTTTCACTTTGAATATCTTTAATTCTTAACTCATAGTTTGAATTTTAATAATTTCTTAACTTGTTTTCAACACATTTTTGAAACAGAACTTACCTGCTTTGATTATTTATTTCACCTTCAGTTTCTTAATTTTATTAAATTCTTAACGTTACTTCAACATATTTTCAATGTAAGTTCTCTTTCAATCTTCTTCTTTCGCATTGAATTTCCTTATTCCCTAACTCATAGTTGTAATTTTATTGAATTCTTAATTTTATGTCTACATATTTTCAATGTAAGTTCTCTTTAACTTTTCTTGTTTCACTTTGAATTTCATTACTTCCTAACTCATAGTTTTAATTTTATTAAATTTTTAACTTTATTTCACATATGTTAAATGTAAGTTCTCTTTTAATTTTCTTGTTTCACTTTGAATTTCATTACTTACTAACTCAAAGTTTTAATTTTATTAAATTCTTAACTTTACTTCCACATATTTTCAATGTAAGTTCTCTTTTAATTTTTCTTCAACGATAGCACGACATCCCTTGTTCAAAACTGACTCCCGTCCGAACCAAATTCCTGCAGTTTATATCTGCATTGAGACAATGGTCCGAAACGGACTCATACCCATGAAAGCACAATTTCTTTTCATTTCAATAGCTCCTTCATGGATCAGGTAATAACACTTACAGATTTAACTGATTCCCACGAAATCAATTGAGTTGGTGCACAAAGCACGAAAGATCAACTCTTTTGTTTTCGGTTTTGAAATCAATTACGGAGTTAATTTTCCGTACATTTAGGCGGCGGATGTCCCTGGGCACAACAGATGGTTCGTTGGTTCCCAGGGAATCACTAGGGAAGGCAGTACGGAATCTCTGGTCATAAAAATTCCTTCTTGTGGGATCCCGTACTGCAACGCGCCGATGTTACAGGGTGGTTATTTAATTTTTGTTTTGGATTTTAGTTGTGGGTTTAAGTTTGTTATGAAATTTTTTTTTCATAACATTCCATCCTCCTAGGGGAACAAAATTTTTACTTTTTTTTTTTGGAAAAAAGGAATAATTTTGTTGTGGGTAAGTCGTGCGTGCCGTTTACAAGGTATTTGACAATATCTATTTATTCTTATATCTATGTGTATCTATGATTAAGTATGAGTTATTTAATTTCTAAGTGTATTTACATATTAGTGTTGGCAGGTGGGATCATTCCTATTTTTATAATTATAAGATTTGTAATTAGTGACTAGAGTGACAACAACAGTGTGTCGCCTAGATTTCTTCGTAGTTTATTGGAATTTAATTTTTTTTGTTTTCGCTTTTACTGAAATGGATTATTATTTTTATTATATTTTTTTTTTTCAATTATAATTTTAATAATGAGGGACTAGTGGGGGAATTGACAAACTAATAGATTTAGTGCTATTAAAGAGGAGTTTCGAGGTAAATTTTTCGCATGTTTTAAGATGCGTTTATGTTTGGTTTTAAACTAACGATACCAGGTACTTGTTGTGAGCTGCCTGAATTTTAATTAGAGATTAGCTCCCGCGAAAACTTGATATTCATAAAACTTGTTGTATGTGAAACAAATATAGCCTTGTCTTACTGAGTGAGTAAGCCTAACGTGATGATATGTTCCTTTCAAAAAAAAAACTTGATAACTACTCTAAAATACACCTAAATAGGAAAACGAGACTTTTAATTCCAAAAGTAGCAGGTATTAAATGGAATAGAAAAAATGGAAACAATTCAGGAAGTGATTGATTAGCTCCCGCGGAAATTTAATATTCATAAAATTTGTTGTATGCAGCTATGTCTTACAGAGCGAGTTAAACTTTATGACTACTCTAAAGTACACCTAAATAGGGGAACGAGGCTTTTAATTAAAGGGAATAAAAAAAGGAGGAAAATAGTTCCGGAAGTACTAAAGGAATTTATAGTTTGAATTCAGAATGGAATTCAGAAACTCCTCCAGCAGTAGAAAAAGAAATTAAAGCAGTATGCTTTACTTCAAATGTTGAGATTAACGGTAAGACTTACGAAATCCGAATATACCAATCCGGTGATGGGTAAAACTTTTATAAAAATTAAATTCAAGGAAAAAAAAAAATTTAGCTGCTGAGCACAGTGTAAAGCGCCATAGATTTTCCGTGAAACTTGGGGATAAAATTATAATAAGTGTTTCTTATTAGTATGTACTTAAATCAGTGTCTCTTATACAATTGTTATATAGAGTAATACGGTGACAGAAAAAATAAATCACAAGTTTATTTTTTCGCGCCTTTTTTCATTTCTTCTTTAATGCTGCCGTAGCTCTGACATTCACTCGGCACTGGACAATTTCGGTTTTTTTGATTTCGATTTGATGCAAGCTCTCTTTGATTTGCGTTATATTCAATTCGGCCCATATTTACGGCTCATATGAGCCGATATTTTAAAAAGTTTTTTCCATTTTTACTTATACTTCAGCGAATATTTTTATTGTTTCAGTTTACGCCCTGGTACCTCACCTCAAAGTCCTTCCAATGAACCACGAACGAACGTCCTACATAATTGCGTTCTCACGCTACACTGATTAATAAATTTACGCAACGCTTATTAACAACAAACTTGCGTAAGTGAACGATGACGTCAAGCGCAAAACCGATGCTGCACGATAAACACGTACAGGAATTCTCTATCCATTGTGATGTCAACAGTTGTTATCGCATTATTAGCCTCGTACCTATTGGCGACTGAAATCTGATTGTATATTGTACCGCAAGAAAGTTTGACTGGCTGTCAGTTCACATAACGAGCGAAAAGACGTTTTAACATCAAATAAATTACAACAAAATTTTAGTACTTATATGTGCCTCAATTATCAAACTATTAATTACAATGGTTATGGAGAATAGTACGGTTAGGGAAAAGATAAATCACAAGTTTGTTTTTTTTTCCGCTGTTTTTTAATTTTTTCTTCGATGCTTCCGTAGCTCTCACACTTGCGCGGCACTGAACATTTTTGGTTTTAATATCTGTTTTTATGCGGGTTTTCTCCGATTTAATGTTTTTAAGATTCGGTGCATATTTACGCCTCATGTGAGACGATTTCTTCCGCATTTTTTCCGTTTTCAAATTCACACCGAGTTTTACTTATATTTCGGAGATTATTTTTATTGTTCTGCCTTGGGTCCTCGTAGCACTTTTCATGCATTTTACAATGATACCCCAATCAACGTCCTAGCTTAACGCGTTCTTACGCTACATTCATAAATATCCTCACACAACGCTAAAAAACAAGAATCACACGTGGGCGCTTGCACTAGTCCTATGACGTCACGGGAAAAGCAAGCGCCTAGCAAGTCATACGTACAAATACGTTCTATCCACTGTGTCCTCAACCGTTTTTATCGCGTTATTGGTCTCGTAGGTATTAGCGATTGAAAAATGACGGTGTTTTGTAACACAAGAATGTTAGACTGGCTACCAATGTACATGTCTCAACGAGAAGAAAAAACTTGGGTCCATGCAAAATTGCAACAAATGATAAGGAAAAAGCTAGAATGCTTAAGTGAAAAATAAAATATTCAAGGAATTCAAGTTGAGTATTTAATTTGTTTCTGCGGCTTAATAATTCTAAAAAGGCTTTAGCTACGTTCTCTTTAAATGTGGTCAAAAAAAGAGGGGCTAGTTTGATATATTTTCAAATCCAAGTGACATTTGACAGAGATAATTGAAACAAGGGATCTAACTCTATGAAAGATAAGAATTCAAATATATGAAATCAAATTTGTTTAAATAAAAAATCATAGACCTTGGACCTATGGTTAATCGTATTCTAATCGAATTCAACTCTGAAATCCGAAAGAAATTAGTCAATTCCAGTGACTTCTTTCATTTTTAGTGAATATTGATAACCATAACTTCATAATTTATTCCAGTGATTTTTGTTTCATTTTTAGTAAGTAACATTGTAATTACGAATAATTGATATCATGCCAACAATATTGAAAGTAAAATGGTTATGTCAAACTTTAAAATAAAATAGGAAGTGTTTTACATTTTTAACGGTCATATTGAATGGAAATATATATAAAAACTGCGCCACGCTTTTATTTGAGTGCAAGATTTAACGATGATTTTAATATTTACGTAACAAGTATAGTATGTTTAAAACTAAATCTTATTTTCTTCTTTTTAGTGCATTTAAATGTATATAAATATATATCTCTAGTATTTTCATTTTTACATCAACTTTTTTTTAGTGTGATTGTTTTTGTATTTAATCACATAATAAAAGCGTTTTTTTTTAATTTTTTTTATTTTATTTTATTTTTTTACTTTTTAGTTTTGAAGAATGAAAATGAACTATGCAATAGGTGATGATGATACATATATATTCAACGGGCTAAAATAAATATATACAACAAATAATATTCAACACAAATCATTTTCATTAGACTCAAAATATTAACAATTTTCATCATCATCACATATCATAAATTTCGTCACTCTCATAACTCTCATTATTTACATTGATGTTTCTCATACGATATATTTCACGAAGTGCATTATTATTACAAGGTTTTTTTCCGCTTAACTTTGCACAGTCCAACTCTTCTATCATTAAACCATCTAGGGATCTTAATCTACTTAGAGTCACGTAAGCATGCCCTTCAGCAAATAATGATCTTCCAAGATGTACTACCGCATAATCAACTGTACTGCCTTGCATTTTGTGGACTGTTGAGGCGAATGCTAAAATTAGTGGAAGCATACGTCTTTCTACTGTCCCATAACTCCACTTGGCAGGAAATTGCACGGATCTTGGTTGAATCAAATGAATTCCGTCTAGGCCAAAGTTTACATATACAGAAGGAATATCCGATTCATACATTTGGGCTCTACGGAAACTCGGCCACACAATTTGTGTAATAACTCCTATTGCGCCATTCACTAAACCTTTTGCCACATCGGTATTGGATCTTAACATTTCTTTTGTTCCTACAAAAATTTCTAATTCTTTGGGAAGCCACTCGTTTTGTTGATGTCTTTATGAATAATACGATCTAAGGTAACCTTGTCCATGTTTCTCGTAGCGTCAACAAGCATATCTTGAGACTTGATTTTGAACATTTCTGTACCATTATTTCTGAAATATTCTAGAACAAGTTGATTGTGAGCATCAACTTGGTTGTTTGTTTGAAAAATTCTCAAAGCTTTATCTATTGCAAATTGACTATCTGGACCTAGTTTGGCAAAATTCCCAACTTTTTTAAGAAGCACTTGTAAATGTTCCGGTTTCATTTCTCCTACTCTTAAAGCATTTAAGATATCAATAAACGTTGTGTCACCTTGTTGACGCATATTCTGCTTTAATTCAACCAGATTGAACAATCGCCATAAATGTGTCGCTCCAGATAAATGTTGTGGTTGTTGAAATATTTGATGTCGTCGAACTGGTGGCAACTGCATCAAATCTCCGAAAAATAAAACATTGATGCCTCCAAAAAGCTTATTTGGCTCATTTTTTAGTTCTTGAAGCCGACGATTAATTTGACACAGCATTTCATAAGGTATCATAGAGATTTCATCAACAAAAAAAAATTGAATATCTTTCCACTCCAGACGCATTGTACATAAGTAATTTCCACTTAAATCAGCCATATTTACAATCCTGCCATCTTTTTGTACTGGTAATTTTAGAGTAGACTGCAAAGTTGATCCACCGACAAGCCGGGCAGCTACGCCAGTCAAGGCACAAATTTTAACTGATTTTTTTTTAACATAGCAACGATTTATTTGATTTCTTAATAGATTAATAAAAGTGTTTAATAAAAACTAAAGAGAGATTAAAAAAGCGTTTAAGAAATAGAGAGTACGCGAGAATATAAAAGATTTAGATATATCAAAACATTAGGATGTTTTTTTTTTCAAACTATATGTACATTGCGTTTGTATTATTATAACATAGCGAGAGCATGAAGTAGCCATACCAGTTTTATTAAGCGTATGGTTGCACATAATGTAGGCTGTCTATATATATAGCGTCGAAAATATAATAATCCACATGTAATGCGTGTATATATATATATATATATATACCGTACAGGCCCTCTCTATACTATACGCGACTCTTGCGACAAAATACAGTGTACATTTTGTATACCTATACGTTGTGTTTACATATCCATAGATATACAAAACATACACAGTATTTTGTCGCGAGACTCGCTTTACCTAATTTATAGTGTATAGAGAAGGCCATATTATAAGCAGCGCGAAACATTAATAAATTGATTAAATATTGTCCGATTTTAAAAATTCAAGATTTTTTGATTTTTTTAATACTTAATAAGATCCTTCAAGAAATATTTGAAAAGTATTTGCAAATTCATATTGGAGATTTTGTGATTTGAAAATCGTGACTCATCGCATCTAATTATTCCGCTTTGATACTTATGCCGCGGTGTCAAGGAACACATGCTTAAATACCCTCGGAAAGACCCATTTCGAACGCTATAAAAAAAATTATCGTTATAGCTTCCTCTGCAGCTATTTTTTCATTTTATATTATAGAAATATTTATATTATATTTTTTAAATCTTTTGCAAATTTAAGGAGTCCGGATTGACCTAGAGTTTTCATTATCGGATATTGCAGTGTCACAGAAAATCTTTATATGTGCCAAATTTCAAAGTTCTAGCTTCAGTGGAAGTTGCTGAAAAATCAATTCTTAGATTTGAATGAAATGGACAGACAGACAGACAGACAGACAGACGGACAGACAGACAGATAGACATACAACTCGCACGAACATAATAAAAGCGTTTAAAAAAGAACGTTAGGATAGGGGTTATTTTTTTCAAAATATGGTTTTAGGTCATTATTATGGACTTTCTCCGTCTTCTTATTAATCTTGATGGTTGTGTTTTCTTTTGAGTTGACTTGTGTGACTGTATAAGGGCCTTGCCATATGGGTGACAGCTTGCTTTCCTTCCTTCTGGCCTTTAATTGAACTCTATATCCGACGTTGAAGCTTTTCCCTTTTGTACCTTTATCATAGTATTTTTTTCATTTTTCTTTTGAAGTCAAGATGGTTTCTCTGGCTATTTTGTGACTAAGTTGTATGCGTGACCTTAATTCATTGACGTTGCTGTCGTAGTTATAACAGAAAGAAGGAGATGTTTTTAAATTATTGGGTACTTCGGCTGGGAATCCATATAATAGTTCGTGAGGGGAGAAATTGGCACTGGAATATGGAGTTGTATTATAGACGAACGTAGCGTACGGTATCCAGTAGTCCCAAGTTCGGCGGTCTCTATCAGTATAGGAGCGTAAGTATTCGATTAGCGTCCGGTGGCTTCGTTCCATGGCGCCATTGGTTTGGGGGAGATACGGGGTAGTAGTTATCCTTCGTATTTTCAGTAATTTAGGAACTTCGGCGAACATTTCCGCTATGAGGTTGGCTCCTTGATCTGTGAGTACTCTCTCTGGTATCCCGTGTCTACAGAAAATGTATGTAACGAAGGCTTCTGCTAAGGTAGAAGATTCGGTATTCTGCACGGGTATTGCCTCGGAAAACGTAGTGAGATCATCTTGAAAGGTGAGAATATACTTGCTGCCGGAATAAGAGATCGGGAGAGGTCCTACTACATCACGGTACACTTTTTCGAAGGGCTTGAAACTAACTCCAGGAATTTTCATGGGGATCTCAGGGTTTTTAGAGGCCTTATTAGCTTGTAGTTAGCTGTGTCCTTGGACACTCCCTTCCAGTAAAATTGTTTCCTTATTCGTTGTATGGTCCTCCATACTCCTTGATGGCCTCCTGAGGGTAACTCATGGAAGTCTCGGAGTAATTGATCTTTGAGGGGGTATTGAGGGTTTTGATTGAATCTATATAGAGGTTAATTTTAGGGTATTAGGGTTTCTAGGGGTACTTTAGGTATAGATAGGTTTGCTTCTGGTAATTTTTGGTCCGATAATTTAAGGATGGATGAGATAGCCTTGTCTAATTGTTCTTAATCTTTAGTGGTTCGAATATTTAGATTTAATTTGTATATATTGTAGTCCTTTTTGTCGCCGGAGAAGGAGTTGAGTTCAAGGGGGGGTATATTATTAAGGTTTAGCTTGGCGATCAATCGTTGTTCTAAGTCACTATTCGGAATTGGTAATAAAAAAATTTAGAGGTTAATTTATTATATAGGAGGGTTTCGCTTCATTCCCTTAAGACTGTTTCTTCGTTAGTAGAATTGTTAGCAAGAATTGGTTGATATCGAAATCATATTCTTCTAGCCGAATTCTCCATCTCATTAGTCTTGAAGATGGGTTTTTCAAGTTCATCATCCAGACTAGGGGTTTATGGTCGGTGATCAAGGTGAACTTCCGGCCGTATACGTAGGGTCTGAATTGTTCGTAGCGTAGGCCATCAGTTTGTCTTCTGATTCCAGGTTCTGGGACAGGACGGCTCTAATGGCTAGATTGCTGGCGTCAGCTGTGTCGACGAATTCCTTGGAGAAGTCGGGGTAGCCAAGGATTGGTGCCTGGATTAAGCATTCCTCTTGAGAGATGAACGCTTCGTCACACTCTGCGTTGAATCTAAAGGCGACGTCCTTTTTGAGTAGAGTAGTAAGGGGTTTGGCTATTTTAGAAAAGTTTGGTATAACCCCTCTATAGTAACCAATGAATCCCAAAAAGGCTCTACTGTATTTGGCCTTCTTGGGTCGAGGGTAGGTCTTTACACTCTGTATTCTAGCCGGATGAGGCTTTACGCCGTCGTCCGTTATAAGATGTCCTAAATACATAATCTCCTTCCTCAAGAAATGGCATTTTTCTACTTGCAGTTTGAGATTGTATTCCATAAGTCATTTAAACACGGCCGTAAGTCTGTCTTATGTTTCATTAGGTTATACCCATGAACCACGATGTCGTCCATATAAATAAAACAATGGATGCCCTGGAAGCCTGACAATACGTTGTTCATGGTTTGCTGGAAGGTCGCCGGGGCGCCTTTTAACCCAAAGGGCATACGGCTATATTCGTAGTGACCATACGGGGTGCTGAACGCTGTTTACTCACTGTCCCTGGGGTTCATCATAATCTGGTGGAATCCATTAGCTAATAAATCTAGGGTAGTGAAGTATTTCGATTTTCCCAATTGATCTAGTATTTCACATATATTGAGTTAGGGAAATGCATCACCTACTGTGACGTTGTTTAGCTTGCGGAAATCAACCGAAACCCGCCATTTCTTGTTTCCATGTTCATCCGATTCTTTAGGGACTGGCAACAGGGGGGAGTTCCAAGGGCTATTTGAAGGCTTGATGATTTTGTTCTCCGGCATGCCTTGAATTTGTCGATCTATTTCCTTCCTGTTCGCTTCGGGTAACCGGTAAGGCTTTGTGTAAATAGGAGGTTGGTTAGGAGCCGTGTCGATAGAGTGAGTGGCAGCGTTAGTGAACGTCAGGTGGTCTCCTTATAGAAAGAAGAAACTGTTATACTTCCTGACTAATTATCTAACGATGTCTGGCTTTTCATTGTTACAGTGGTCCAACTTAGCGAAATCTAGTAACTTTCTTATTCTCCCTCTCGTTGGATCATTGTCGTAATTGGGCAGTGCTACGCCTAAGTCTTCCAAATTTGTCGAGGGTGACTATTTCAGCTTCGACCTTGGTTGATACTGGCACTGAAATGACCATTTCAACCCGAGCTGGGATAGTGATAAGACCACTTGTCTTGTCTCACAAACAAGAAGAGAAGTTTGCTGCCCTGGTATGCTTTCGTGGTGACAATTTCATGTTTGGGTTTGCCTTCTTTTCAACGGAGGTGTTCGGACAGGAGTTTTTGGAAACTATCATTAAGGAAATAGTTTTATTTTCGTAATTAGTAGTGGCGTTAGTTTTTCGGAGAAAATCATGACCAAGTAATCCGTCATAGTGCAGAGAGGATTCCTTACCAATTATGTGAAACGCATGTTTTAAGGAAGTGGATTCGTCGAACTGCAACGTCCCTAAAGCTAGGCTAGGTGAGGGTAGATTGAGAGAATAAGGTAGTGACGTTATAAATTACATCCTGGTTGTATTTACTGTCCGGGGTTAGAGAGGAGGATTTTAACAGACTTATTTCCGATCCGGTGTCAAGGTTGAATTGCGTTCTGGTTGGCAATGGTAAGGTTTCGGTGGTCGAGTTTAAGTGGTAATTCTAACGTCTGACCTTCGGTTAAAATTGGAAGGTTTGGTTGGGTTTCCTTTGGAATGAGTCGGCCTTTGGTTACTTCAGCGGTGTGAGGCCGACAATATGTCTCCGCGTTTGCTAGTTTTTTTGTTCGGCATGAGGTGCATTATGGGGAGGAGGTAAGAGAGGAGTTGGTTCTTGGGTTCCTTGGTTCGCTGTATATTCTATCGAGGAGTTGAGAGGTCGGAACCTGGATTTGTTGTGTTCCTTTGTTTTGCATTCTTGGATCTCGTGTCTCGTCCGTTTACAGTATGTGCAGAAGGAAGTTGTCCTGTTGACAATGGTTGCGTAGTTATGGTGTGGGCGGCGTGTATTGGTTAGGGGAGGGAGTGGACGGTTTCCTTGGGGACATTGTAGTGCTATATGACCGGGTTTCCCACACTTGTAGCAGGTTGGTGGTGATCTTTGAGTCTAAGGTCGATTAGGGTTGGTCGTGGGTAAATTCTGGCTTCTGGCAAATTCGTTTCGGTTCGTCTGGTTCAGTGATCTTCTGATTAATTCGTTCCGGTTTGTCTGGTTCTGTGGTCTTGCTTCTATCCTAGAAGCATGTTCCAATACATGGTTCGTGAGGAGGTTCAGTTTCTTTATTGGGTAAACCTTAGCCAGCATCTGGAGTTGACCATTGAATAGGCCATCTTCGAGAGCTCTTAAGACTTGGGTTTCATTGTCGTTGAGTATGGAATTTAAGAAGATTTCGTCTCTGGTGTAAGACATGGGAGCTTCGTTTAGGAGTGAGAGAGTAGAATTAATTCGTTGCACGAAATCACTAGTAGGTTCTCTTTGTGTCTGGCGTATCTGGTTTAACTGATTTTGTAGGGTGAATCGCGAGAGTTTGGTTTCAAATTTATCTCAGAGGGCCGAGCTCAAGTCCTTCCAGAGGGCCGATCTCAATCTCAATAGTATTGATGATATCTGAATACCTCATATGCACTTCCGGACAATTTATTTTTTATGACGCTCAGGAAAAGTCTGTGATCAGTTTCGCTTTGGACAGTATTGTAGACGTCCTCGGCACAAGAGATAAATTTGTGTAGATTCTTAGATTCACCTTGAAATTCGGAGATAAGACTTTGTGCATGAGACTGTGAGAAAGATGATACGAATTTGGGTTGGTTTTTGCCAACAGAAGTATTTCCTAAACGTCCAGATGCGTTGGACTCGTCAGCGAATTCCATTAAGCGATCTATGGCGCTGTAGTATTTGGTCTCCGTAGATTCGAAAAATCGAGAGGAGAAATATTCTGGATTTTCGTCTTCCGGTGCGAAATCCTTGAACAATTCGAAGTGAATGTCCTTGAAGGGTTCCCAGTTTTGATAAGACTGACCTTGCGATTTATCATAGACTGGTTAACTCCCACCAGGCTTTGTGTAAGGACACTATCCGCTAAGCGCAATAGTTGTTTGCTCCGTTCTGTTTGCGTTTTGAGTAGATTAGTTTTTGACGTCGAAGCAGACACATTAAGGAAGAGATCAACAAGGGGTGTTGGTTCCCTCTGATGGGTATTAGGGGGATGAGAGGGCATAGTGGCCAAGTCAAGGTTGCTGATAGGTGAGGCGATGGTGGTTTGGGACCCGACTTCTTCTGTGTCCATTCCTTGTTGTTTGTTGGTTAGAGTTAAAGCCTCTATTCTTTTGTTGACGCCTTCATTAGTGGTTTCCACCCAGTCTCTATTGCCGCCAGAGCACCTAATTTTGGTATACTCGTCTAGGGGATTGAATTTAGGATGGCTCTTGATCTTGGTGTCGTTCTCACAAAAACTAACCCACAAATCGGATAAGGTTTTCAGTTTGTTAGATAGTATTCCAACGGATTTCGTCTCAGGGATTGACGTTTTATTTCCGCGGTGAGTCCTAGCTGTGCTTTAATAAGGTTGCTGTACTTATTTTCGGTCATAACGGGGATAAAACTCTCAAGTTTGGGTAGGTCGAATATGGATGGATATGGGTTATCGATTATTTCTGTACGAATGTAAAAAAAACTAATTATTTAGAAAGCAGGAAGAACTGTACTAGTAATTAATCTAGAGGAATCGAAATTACATTAATGAGGCTATCATTAATTTTGTGAAACTAAAATTTTGAGCGGTTGAAACTAAGATTATTATGATCTAAATTTTTTTTTTTTTTTAAGTTCTCTTATTCTTCAGCAGTTAAGAGTGTCGGATAATTAGGATGGCTAGCAATCTGAAGGATTATAAACATCGCAACGTGACTTTAACCCGGATAGGTGTTGGTAAATTTGTAAATTTTAAATGAATTTCCGTTTAAGTGGACCTCCACAAATATTATTATATCCACAATATTACAAATATTATTAATATGGAAGTTTGACAAATATTGTAATATAAATTATTTTATATTTTTATAATGGTCGTGGGTAGAGAAAGCTGTGGAAAATTTAAATATTGCTTTTCATTTCTGGCAATTTTTGTAACCAAGTATTAAAAAAAATGGAATTTCTAAATGCTCAAGAACAGTATTTCAACGCAAAAATATTCAACAAAAAAAAAATTTATCTTCGATTCAGCTAACTTAGTTTTAGGAGGGTTGATTTAGTTTTAAGAGTTTAAAGAGAAATATTATTTTGTATTTACATATTTCTTTAAGATTGCATTATTAAAAATTCTTAGTTCAAAATTCGTTTAAGGAGTTAAGGTTACTTTAGCCAGTTTTAAAGTATTTTGCGGTCAACTATATATTAAAAGTAGGGGTTAAATTTAGCTAAGAGGAGTTAAATCGTACACTGCTGCTACTTTGAAGTCTTCGCAGGAATATAGATAGAAAAAAAAATTCACGAAAGGATCCCCCTTTACATTTTCTTACAATTATTCTTATTCTATTCTATTGGTGTATATATATATGTTCAAAAAAAATAAATCGGATTAAAGTACGCTGAGCTTATTATTGATTCTGGTTTCTGAATATTGGATTTTTGATTACGCTGACACTGGATACACTGGATCTCTGGATATCTGCTGCTGTAGTCTTCTGTAGTTTAATTTCCCGCTGGTTTCATCGAGATCAGTTATTTCGGAATCCCACCGCAGCCACCAAAATTTATGTTATGGAAACTAGTCGTACTTTATTTATTTGTTTTTTTCATAACACAGGATCGAGGAGTGCTTCATAGAGAGTGAGAGACTGCTTTTACTCATCCCCTGACGATTTGCACGCAAAAAAAAACACATTTTGTTTCACTTTTAATTTCTTTTATTCTTAACTCTTAAAATTGTAAACTTTATTTCAACATATTTTCGAATTCAATGTAGATTCTCTTTTAATTATTTATTTCACTTTGAATATCTTTAATTATTAGCTCATAGTTTTGATTTTAATAACTTCTTAACTTTGTTTCAACATATTTTCGAATTCAATGTAAGTTCTCTTTTGATTTTTAATTTCACTTTGAATTTCTTTACTTCTTATATCATAGTTTTAATTTTATTAAATTCTTAACTTTATTTCAACATATTTTCAATGTAAGTTCTCTTTGTGTATGTGTATAAATAACTGTAGTGTGAAAACCCGTTTAGCTAGGCCATTCAGTTGGGTGGCCTTGTAAAGAGCTTGAGAAGAACTACTAAGCCTCCTATTGAAACAAAAGTAAAAAAAGAAAACTGGTTCTGTCCGGGAAAGTAGGTAGGAATGAAACTTCGAGTGTGTTAACTTTGTTTTCTCATTTTCCTTCACTATACTTGCACTGTTCACATTGTACTACTGCACGGGTAGGCTCTCGCGCGAAATAGCCCTCTAGAAAAGTAGTTTCTCTCCAAAAAATAATAACTCACAAAGAATAATTTCGAATCACAAATAAAAGTTTGCGAACTTGTGGTTCTCATTCGGTCGCCGATATCAACCAGTGTCTATCGCTGTTAGTACTTTGATGACGGCTCAAGCACATTACATGAACTTATGTATAGTACCTATTATACTTATGATAAAAATTTTAATAATTTCATAAAAAAAATATTCTAACATTAAAATAAAATAATTTGAGCAAAATAAAAAAAACACTTCATGATATTCAAATAATCAAATGAAATTCGCAACATTTTAATGTCTTGTGGCGTCGACCAAATGCCTGGTCGAAGTGAAAAGAATCTCAAGTTTGTATGCATCTACTAATATAACTTCTTATCGCTACAACTAAATGACCGATCAACGCGACGAACACGTAAACACATTCAGTGTGTCAAAACTATATCAATGTCAAATCGCATTAATTTAAGAGCTTCAAAAGAACTACTAGAACCTCAAGTCAAACAATAAACATATAAGCCAAAATATAAGTAAAAATCGATATTAAATTGTAAACTGAAAAAAAGTTAAAGATATCGTCCTATACGTGTCGTAAATATGCACCGATTTGAATAAAACGGAAATCAGAGAAAGCTCGCATCGAAACGAATTTAAAAAACTTAAAATGCCCAGTGCTGAGCAAGTGTCAGGACTACGGCAGCATCGAAGAAGAAATGAAAAAACTGCGTAAAACAATAAACTTCTGATAGTTCTATTCTGTCACCGTACTACTCTACATAACCATTGTATTAAAGATATTGATTTAAGTATGTACATACTAAAGAGAAACAATTTTTATAATTTTATCCAGGGGTTTCCAAGGATAATCTACGGCGCTGACCTTGACTACGCCTTTCGGTTTTTTCTTTTGAGTAGCTGCACTTTTCATATGTGTTTATAAAATTAATAAATAACTATTGATATTATAAAATTATTAAATTATTTGAAATTCCCGCGTTCAAAACTTTATACTTGCCATATTTATCGTTATCGCAACCGGACTAGTTAGCCCTTTGAATGTAGTAGTAAGATAAGCTGATTCATGGCCTGTACAAAATAACTTCCAGGGGGATTTGTTAAACATCGTGTCACGAACACCTCCGGCATGAACCAATGAGGAAAGTGGGACATCAAAAAATTACAAACAAAGTAACAAAACTTATATTTATCACCGGTTTCACATTCAATCCCACAGTCACACTAAGGAAATTTTCAAAACACTATTCACAGGACAGGCACTAATCCTTTAATTTGGCCAATCATAAAACTGATTTGAAATGGTACTCCATCAATCAATGGTTTGCCTAGGGATATGTAGCTGTGCACTAGCTGTGTTCCATTCGCTGCTCTGCTCGTGAGCAGACGAACTTTGATATGAGGAACAACAAGAATTTCTGAGCAATTTCTTTTTCAGGGTTGGTGGAACTTATGATTTCACTATTTTCATATTTGGACGGAAACGTAAGCAACGGATTAAATTGAACTTTGCAGTCTGATATAAAACATAAACATTTAAAACAATAAACATGTAACATTTGCAATAAAACGTTTAACTCAAAATTCAAATATTTTCACAGCATACTTCAAAATGTCAAATGTCCACATTTCATCAGGTTAACCAACCGTTGATAATTAAATTTTGTGCGTTCCATTCGTAAACTGCTCTGCTGGGCCCAGATCCCACAACTGTGAGTTTGGAAGTGTTCACCGATTTCGGTGATCACCGGTGATTTGCGTGTCCGCAACCGTGTGGATGAATTTTTCTGACACTCAAAGTGTTCACTGAGTGAATATTTTTGCACCGAGAAAAAGAGCGTGAATTTCGACATTGAGGTGTGAATATTAAAGTAAAATCAGTGTTAAGAATAAATTTTTCAGCGTTTTCAATAAAAACAAGAGGAAAGATTATGGAAAATGAAACTTTTGAATTTTTATTATATATATTTGTTATTTTTGGTTATATTGTTTTTGCAGGTAATAATGAATTGATCAACAAAACGTAGTGAAGAGCAAAATAGGCCACTATTGGACTCTTGATAAAAAGTAGAAGATTAAATTCAATGGAGAGGGTATTAGAATTAAGACAAGGAGAATTGTATAGAAAAAGAACAAATTAAATTGAGATTACTATAAATTATGTCTTTTATTTCGAACAATTTTAAGCAATTTTGAAAATAAAGTCAATCGATAAAGAATTAAGGTATGTAGGTAATATTTTTGCGAATGGAGAGCTCTTCCCGATATCCAGTATCCCTTAGATTCCGTCTTGTCAGTAGACGTCGCCTCCTAAAAATTAAATAATATTTTTATACTTTACACAAAAAATCCTTTGTACACCAAAAATACTATGTTCACCTTCTATTCCAATCCACTCTTTTGCGAATCATATTTTTATATAACGATCCATATCCTAATAAATTCTCCCGTTTGTTCGAAATAGTATTATTGAATAATTCACCTCCACAGTAATATTTTTAACTATTATTATTATTATACGAAAAGTATTATATTTACACAACACGCAAACAACGATAATTATGTCAAATTTGATAACTCAGCACATCATTCAGCTCAATCGAAAACACATGCAGCACAGTAAATTCATTCGAAAATACATTCAGCACAGTAAATTCATTCACGGAATCGCTATTTAGAGGAAAGTGAACACCTTGTCTGTGGGTGAGTTTTATCTTTTGGTGTTCACCGGAAAAAACTCACCGTTGCGGTATCTGGGCCCTGCTGCTAGTGGCAAGCAGTGAGTTTTTGTAACATGATGGAGAAGTTTTCCTATTCAATCTCAACCACGTACTCTATCAATTGAGTTGAAACGTTTCTCTAACAATGGATACTTACAATTGAGAATTCATCCGTCGAAATTTGTTTGTGAAAGGCTATTTAAAAAGATAAATTAAATTTTAATATATAACAAATGGTAAAAAAATATGTTATTTTGTGTAATGTCTTATGTTTTTGAAATGGAAGTGTATTGTATGTTTATTGTTGAAGTGGAAAATATCCTTGGAAATGTGCTGCGTGGTCATAGATGTTTTTTTGAGGAACTTTTGAAATCTCGGAAAATTACAAATTTTCCTGCATATATTTGTTCCAAAACGCGCTGCTCTCCTTTTGCACAGAATAATGCTTGCGCTTCATCGTGTATTGGAAGATGAAATGACTGGCAGTAGGAAAATCAGGAAGGTTCAGGCTGCGAAGGAAAGAATTCCAGATATTAGACAAAATGGACCGTTGCCTGATGACTTCGTGAATGGACTCACAGGTAAGATAGACTGTTCGGTTGAGTAGTGCAGTACTTTCTATTTGATTCTCATTCAGACGACTACAATTTATATTCGGAAATACCAACGGACACTAATTTGAGGGATTTGAAAATCTTAAATGGAGATTTCGACGATGTTAATTAATTTAATTTCAATTTCATTATTTTGTCTTACAATTTCTTTTCTTTATCAGGGATTCCAAAGACGAAGTAATGGTGCTGATGCGACTGGCTTTCACAAAGGTGAAAACCATTGGAGAGTTTAGTTCGACATATTTTCCTACATGCTTCTAAGAAACATGTATCATGTACTTATGAGTTTAAATTGTAAGTAAAGAATGAGGATGATTTTTTGTTTAAATGGACTTGGATCGCATAAGAAAAATGCAATTTTTTTTGGAGACTACGGACAATATTTTATATGCCCGATAAGTAAAACAATCATGAGTCTCATAGTCCACGGAATTACTTATATTATACAAGATAAGCTGATGAGTAAACACATTAATTTCCAAGAAGTAAGAAATGATCTTAAACGAAGATATTAGCCGCATTCCTTTCGCATTGCTCTGCTCACGATTATTGCTCATGACGAAAGGAACGCAAAAAATTCAATTGTCAAAGGTTGGCTAACATGTCGATGTTTTGACATTTGAATTTTGCGTCAAATGGGGGCAAGACAAACCAAACATTAATCAATAACATAATTAAATAAGGTTAAAGTTGCAAAAAAGAAAAACCAAGCATACACAATAAGTGATGTTACCTGTTATGTTGTTCTTGTTCCATTATTTGTTGTTTAACATACGTAGACAGATTATAAAGTCCACCAACCCTGGCAGGATTGCTCACGAATTGTTGTTGTTCCTCACGGTAAAGTTGATCTGCACATGAGCAGAGCAGCGAAAGGAACGCAACTAATGAGTAAGAAATCATAAAACCCAATTTACACTATCATATCCGTTTCAGTTGAGATATCAGTTCAAGTGACATGTAAATGCATTGAATTAATAGACCAGGAATGGCCCATAGACAGAAAAGTCGAAGCACAATATGCAAATTTTGTTTAATAGTGTTAGTACGCTTATATGTAGTTGTAATTTCAAAGGCGTAGCAAGAAGGAAAGGGGCATTCTTTTAACAATGAGCGCGGATTTTTTAAATGTGATATGATAATACAATATTTTTGTAAACATATTACATTTCATGCGCAAAGTAATGAACACTTGTGGTTTTACTGATAAAAATTATTAACTTCTGAATTTTAATACGTAAAAATCTAAGAACTGTCAAATTTTGCTACCAGGATCATTCAATAACTTTCAGTAAAAACGTCAAATCTTGATGTGGACTATAAACTAAACATACAAAATTTAAAAAAATGGTCACAAAAATATAGAAAAATCATTAATTTATTAGTCACTAATAATTTAACAAAATACCTATAAATAAACAAATTTGAAGTCGAATTCACATATGTAAAGGTTAAATACAAACATGAATTTGATGGTTTTCAGATCTTTTCCGAAGCGAACCATTTTTACTGAACCATTTGAACCAAAACAGTAAGATTTTCGAGTACGGGAACAAACCTATTAATTTACACTTACCCCTCGAAGAACTACCTCACTGATTTCCTATTCCACGAGGAGTAAACTTTATATTTTATTTACTATCCCTACATCATGAAATTGAATATATTTGTGGTACGAATACTCGACGCCTAAGCCAATAAGAAGCGTGAATTTAATAAATAAATACCAACACGCTAGCGGCTTTTATATAGCTATTAATGAAAATGGTAATTTGCATAGCTGTACCACACAAATACTATTGATTTGACTAGCTGTAGCACAACAATACAAAGAAAAACTAAAAACACATGGGAAATACTCACCAACACACCTAACGATGAGGCACTCACACTAGAATTTTCCCAATAGGTGAGAAAATTTGACTAGCTGTACCACGCTTTACATTAGTGTTTGAGTGATAACGCACACTTTTGTTCTTTCAAAGAGAGCGTCACTCACGTATTCTATATGAATACGTTAGGGCCATTCCTGGTCTATTAATTCAATGTATAAATGACAAAACTGAAACTGAAGTTTGAGTTTCAGTTCTGCGAAAATTGCGTGTAAATGAATGCGTCGCTCATATCGTTTCGCCTATCAGTTGCAGGAGAAATTTCTACAAACAAGAGCTACGCATGCACGTTTGAAAATTTTTTTGTTGTCGTAACCAATATCAAAGTTTAACTGAAAAGAGATCGATCGTGTAAACAACAACGACTTTTCACAGAACTGAAACTGAAACGGATATGATCGTCAAAATGGGGTTTAATGACTTATTTTATTTTTTTCGAAATTTCTGGATTTCCTGGGATGATTGTATAGACTGCACGCCCGTTATTTTAAAAAAACATCAAAAATCCTAAAAAGGTTTTCCAAAAACGAATAATGGGATTAAAAACACATCATTATAGTGAACCAAAATACCAAAATATTAATGATTTGAACAAAAAAAATAGCAAATTTTCATTAACTTATAAAATATCCTTTTCTGCTAAATGATTAACGAGAAATTTTGTGAACAGGTTAATTGAGCACGACAATTTTCTCGACTATGTAACAGAGACACAAAACTCAATTCGTTCCGTTACAGAAACACTTTCGACTTGAGGATTGGTTGTGGTAAATAGAGAAGTGTGATACAATAACAGTTCAGTCGAGAATGACGTCATTAGCAATACGAAAGGAACGTGACTATTGTTTGGTTCACTCGTGTTCACTGTAAGTGTGCATTAGAGCCATTCCTGTGCTATTAATTCAATGCAATCAACGAGGTTCCTTTGTAGGAAAAACGAAATACATTAGAGTCTAGAGATGTAAGAAATGAGTTGTATTCGGTACTCGGTACTCGCAAATACTGTTCGTTACAGACTACTCTCTATTACATGTAGGAGAGATGAGAGAGGGTACGTAATCGAGTGAGCGATTACCCATCAGTGTGCGTTGATAGCAAATCGTTCCCTCAAACACGTCTAGGAATGATTGGAAATGAATGTAGATGCATGAAGGAGAGTGAGAAACGTTTCGTGTGCGAGAGAAGATGTGTAAGTGTGAATGGGGTCGAATATGGATTTTGTTTGTTGTATGATAGACAGGGACATTACGTGTGCGAGTGAACTATTCGCTATCAGGAACGAGTCGAGTACTTGCGGATATGTACTTTTATATGGGAATTTTCATATAAAGATTCGACTGCTCACGTAACGAATAATGATCCAGGTACTCATTGGGTAGTATTCGTTTCCTTGGGTATTTTTGAATTTTTGCATGGAAGTTATATAAAAACAAACGGGAATTTTGCAATAAAGAATTTCATAATAAAATTATGACAATGAGTAATGACAAAAACGTTTTTTTTTCTTTGCTCGTCTTCCTTCAGGTATTAGTAACGACGATGAGGATGCAACAAATGCTTGATCATCAAGTAACGAGGATAATCGATTACTCATTTTTGAGTACATTTTAAAACTCCCGCTTATCCGAAAATCCGCCTAAAATAATTTTTGAAACTTTCTGAACTGGGTAAAGGAAAGAAAACAAGCTTTTTCAAGTTATATCGTCCGTTTAATATACATTTAACAAACTTTTAAGGCAGACGTCCCAAGGCATAAGAAGCCAATAAAATTTGAGGCACCCGTCTAAGACCTAAAACAGTCACACTACGAAGCGCAGAATGCGTAACTTCTTGCCTTTGATTCTTGACACATCAGACGCCCAATAAGCCTTAGTGAGTCAATATATGGCCTTATATGACAAAACTCCGCCTAATCCGAACTAATTGGGATTAGTGGGACTATATTTTATATTAAATAAAGTCACGCAGAATATTTTATCAACGCATATTTGATAGTGTTGTTTCAAATTAATAGCCGTGTTTTATTATGTGATTGAGAAAGAGCCGGATAGATTTTTGTATGCGTTCAATGAATACAAGCAATAAAACGTACCGGGCTCTAGCTGAACTGCTATCCGGCTTTCGCTCAATCGCATTATAAAACAGGGATTATATCACATTTCACGTTCTTATCGCGATTCGTGCCTAGCGTAAAAATTTTAACGATGCGACTGTCAAACAGTCATACACAAAGCCAGGGCTTATAGAGCTGGAGATTTCTGGCTTATAGAGCTGAAGAATCGGTGGAAGGGTTAAAATATGGCGTCACGGAACACTTAAATTCGTACTTTTTATTTGAAAAAAATTACTTGTTGAGCTAGATCTGATTATTATCTTTATTTTAGGGTACGGGAGAATGTGTGTTTTGGGGAAAGTATAAAAACAATTAAATAACAATAACGCAGAATTGGGAGGGCACTATCATCCGTTTAAGTGTGCTAAATTCTTAGAAAAAAGATGCCTACAGACGATCATATTTCTATGATGCTTCATCATATATATGATGAAGCTGTCCACACGGACTATGATGGAAAAATATGACATATTTTTCTGATGAAACATTATTTATAGGATATATATATGTCATATTATATGATCATGTGGACGATTCATCAGAGATATGAAAAGAAATCTATGACGAAAAGGTCGCCTCAGTTTTCAATTTTAACTTGTAGTAAATTGCACAGTGTACCGCTGTCCTACACAGTGTATTGCGGTTCTAATTGCGTACTTATATGTGTGCCACTGCGGTTCTAACAGTGTACTTATATGTATACCACTGCGGTTCTAACAATGTACTTACATGTAGAACAGTTTGATCATTCTGGCTGTTACAAATACCAATCTGCCGATCGTATGATCGGCGTCACTTGGTCTTTGTTCTAGTAGTTTTTAGATTTTATTACAACCTGCTGAAGAGTTAAGACGTATGTCAAGTCAATAAAATAGTATTAACCAATTAGTTTGTTTGCATTAAAGACACTAAAATTCAGAAGTGGGACTTATCCATCGTGCCGGTGGAAACTATTGAAGAAAATAAGACGTGTTGCTGTCATTTTTGATAGTTCCTGAAGTTTCCTGCCGCGGTGATTTTGAATAGGTTGAAGAATATAAAACGTTTCTGCCATTTGTGATAGTTCCTGAAGTTTCCTGCCGTGGTGATTTTGAATTACAAAACGTGTGATGAGTAAAGCGACGAAAAATGATATGCTTGCGGCCCTGCAGGCACATGAAGTCGACATTCCAGATAACGCTACATTGGCGCAGATTAAAGTGTTGTAAAAAGCCCATGTACAACTTAACGTGCAAACTGATGTCGGCGAACACAATGTAACGGTCGCTGCAACTGATGCGCAACGTGATGCTAGTGATGACTGCCCAACATCTACTGCGACTAATACACAACCTGAGATACCTGCACTTGACAGAACTTCTGTTATGTGTGCGAACATTACCGCCTCTGATGCAGAAATAGACGCTCAATTGAGTAGACTGCGGAAACAGAAAGAGATTCTGCTGTTGTAGCAAGAGATTGCTGGCCTGGAGCAAAATTATCAATCAGCTGCCGCCCGAAGGCACCTAGACATTAGCACCGTAGAAGCCATGGTACTGCCGTTCACAGGAGACGATACATACGATGTAAAGAAATGGATTAGTGATCTCTTTGGTATATTATGCTTCGACGAAAGGGCCAAATTAGTGGGAACTAGAAGATTGTTAAAAGGAACAGCCCTGTTATATGGACCTACCATCACCGTACGTACATACGATGAACTGAAGGCGAAGTTGATGGGTGAATTTGGTCACCAACACACCACTGACCAAGTGTATAGCCAGTTGCGAAGACGGCACCTGCAGCCTGGAGAAACTCTGCATCGATACGTGATCGAAATGCAGGAGATTGCCAACCGCGGAAATATCCCTGAGTTCGAGTTGGTGGACATTATAATCGGAGGAATAGGAGATAGCTCCACTGAGGCCACCATACTGTATACTGCTAACAATGTAAGAGAGCTGAAGATCTTACTTAAAAGGTATGAAAGAAAGATCAACTGCCGTTCAATGCTGCGTGGTACTACTATCAAAACTTCTGCCACTACAATCTCCAAACCGGTCTACTTTCCATTACCAACCCGACGAATACCTGATGTTAAGCCAGAGAGAAGGATGACTCCGATGCCGTCTACCAGTAAGGAACCTGACGAACGAATCCGATGTTACAACTGTTCTAAATTTGGACATTACCAATCTGAATGTCCAAGACTGAAGAGACCAGATGGATCCTGCTTCCGCTGCGGCCTGATGGCGCATGTTTATAAAGACTGTTCAAATCGACCATCGAACACTGCTGCTTATGCTAATAGATACCCCAAAACTGATGATGACGACTCTGATGATTCATGTCTCTGTAGGAAAATAAGGACTTTAGACCTGGTAAGTGTTGCTTTTGGTCCATATTTTGATAAGCGTTCACATGTGGTTTCTCTTTTTGATTCCGGTAGTCCTAAGAGCTTCATCGTCAAGGCAGAGGCTCCTTCAGAAAATATAAAGAAATTAAAACCTTCAAGATACCGCGGTCTGGGAAACGAAACTATTATGTCTGCCGGAAAAGTGAACTGCAGAATTATATATAAAAGCACTGGAATTAAAGACCAATTTATGATTGTACCTAATAATTCCTCTTCCTATGCAATGTTCATAGGAAGAGATTTGTTACCAAAATTAAATATACATTGGTATGTTACGTATTTAATAAATACAGTAAAAATGAATTGTTAACATTGAATTCAAATAAATAAAATTCAAAACCACACGTGTCCGCTGTTATAAATAAATTAAGCATTGCTAGGGTTGTTGTTGGAAGTAGTGTTGTTGAGAGTGAGCAGCTGCTGACAACCTGTGGTCCACAAATAGAGGCAATTGACAATCCTGGCTGTGAATCGATTTTTAGAGAAATGTGTGCTATTGAGGTATCTGAAGATTTGGTCGTTGACATGAACGCTCAGCTGAAGCAAACCCAGACTGAAGCTTTCCGAGACATGTTTGTTAGAAATTATGTTGAGGCCTCTGTTAGTGATCTAACCGATGATAATTTCAGAATGAGGATCAACCTTACGCATGACACCCCTATTTACTGCCGCCCCCGCCGTCTGTCATACTTTGAGCGTAGAGAGGTTCAAAAAATAGTTGATGATTTACTTATGACTGAAAAAAAATTATCCGTCCAAGCAATTCCCCTTATGCTTCGGCTCTTGTATTAGTGCGCAAAATGAGTGGAGAATTCCGCAAGTGTGTGATTTCCCTCTGCCATTGATTGATTATTGTCTTGAGCATTTAGGAGGAAAGAAGTTTTTCACCCTGCTGGACATTAAGAGTGGGTTTCACCAAATATAATATAAATGCACGAATATTCAATCAAGTATACTTCTTTTGTCACACCTGATGGCCAGTATGAGTACCTGAGGATGCCATTTGGCCTTAAGAATGCACCTACCGAATTTCCGCGATATATTAGCAATGTGTTTGGGGAATTAATTAACAGTAGAAAGTTGGTAGTATATATAGACGATATCTTGATTGCTCCCGAAAATTTTGATATTCATATGGAAGCTGTAGCTGATGTCTTAGGCCTTCTGAAGAAACATGGATTAGAGTTACAACTGAAGAAGTGTATATATGCTTATGATGAACTTGAGTATTTAGGGTATCGCGCTAATCACAAAGGAATTCGGCCTAGTGATACCCATCTGCTGGCTATTAAAAACTACCCTATGCCTAAAGATAGGAAGCAACTGGAATGCTGCTTAGGACTCTTTTCATATTTCCGACGATTTGTTAAATCCTTTTCGAAATTAGCTAAACCGATGACCCAACTGCTGCAAAAAGATACCCCTTACGATTTTAACAAAGCCTGTGTTGATGCTTTTCAGACCCTACGGCAGAAGTTATTAGAATCACCCATATTTTCAATATATAATCCTGATGTAGAAACAGAACTGCATTGTGATGCTAGTGCAACGGGTTTTGGTGCCGTTCTACTTCAAAGGCAGGATGACAAAAAACTACATCCTGTCGCTTTTTTCGAAAACTGCTTCTCCCAGTGAATCCAAACTACACAGTTATGAACTTGAGGCCCTGTTCATTATTTCTGCCCTGAAGCGATTCCACGCTTATCTAGAAGGTATCCCAATTAAGATCATCACTGATTGTAATTCATTAGGAGAAACCCTGAAGAATCGTACACATTCTGCTAAAATAAGTCGTTTGGCCTTATTTTTGGAGAATTATAACTATACAATTCAACATCGCACTGGCACAGCGATGCGCCATGTTAATGCCTTAAGCAGAGTAAAAGTCGCTGCTACTTACATATGAAGAATCCGATTTGGATTTCCAACTTCAACTGACGCAATATCGAGATCCTGAATTAACAGAACTTAGGTCTAATTTAGAAAATGGAATAGTTGATGGTTTTGAACTAAAAGATGGATTAGTTTTCCGAAGATTCCCTGCAATTGTATGTCCCTAGAGAAATGATTAATAACGTCATTCGCACAATTCACGAGAAAATAGGACACTTAGATGTGAACAAAATTGCGGTCAAATAAAAAAACATTATTGGTTTCCTCAGATGAAAAATCGGGTCCACAACTTTATTCAAAATTGTCTCAAATGTATCATCTACTCCGCTCCAGCAAGGAATACGCAACGTAATCTGTATAATATCCCCAAAGCGGCTGTCCCATTCGACACTATACATGTTGATCACTTAGGTCCCCTTCCGTCGCTACAGTCAAGGAAAGAATACCTTCTGGTAGTGTGATGCTTTTACTAAATTTGTTAAGTTGTATCCTGCTTCATCCACTAGTTCCAAGAAAGTTTGTTGTGCCTTTCGCCAATACTTTGAGTTTTATAGTCGACCCAGAAGACTTATTAGTGACCGTGGCACTTGCTTTACCTCTAATGAATTTCATAACTTTTTAGAAAATGGAAACATAATCCATGTGTTAAATGCTACTGCTTCGCCCCAAGCTAACGGACAAGTAGAAAGGGTTAATCGTGTCCTGCGGCCTATATTGAGTAAAACATCTGAACCTCTTGACCATTTTGATTGGGCCTGCCAATTATCTGCTGTCGAATATGCTTTAAACAACACAATTCACACTGTTACTAAAGTCACACCCTCAGTTCTACTACTTGGCGTAGAACAGCGAGGTAAAGAGATCGATGAGCTTACTGAGTATTTGGAAACCAAGATCCCTGATGAAGTACGTAACCTGGACGCCCTTCGTTAGGAAGCTTCCGAAAATATACTGAAATCGCAAGAATATAACCTACGACGTTTCCGTGAATCTCACTGTCCTGCTGTTGAATTTGAAGAGGGGGATTTTGTTGTCATTAAGAATAATGACACCATTGTAGGCACTAATAAAAAACTGACGCCCCTGTTTACGGGACCTTATGTAATACATAGAAAACAGCCGAATCATAGATATGTTGTTAGGGATATCGACGGTTGTCAAATAACCCAAATACCATACAATGGTATACCCGAAGCGAATAAACTGCGAAAATGAATTGCTCCTCCAACTGATATTGCTTCTGATGTTTATGAAGGACCTAAGGCAAAACTCATTGGGCTTGAAATAGAGCATCTTATGTAATTAATTAGTTAAGCACATATGTAATTAGATAATAAGAAAACTGTTGTAAATATTGAGGACAGTGTACGTCAGGATGGACGAACTGTAGTAAATTGCACAGTGTACCACGGTCCTACACAGTGTATTGCGGTTCTAATAGTGTACTTATATGTGTGCCACTGCGGTTGTAACAGTGTACTTATATCTGTACCAGTTTGACCATTCTGACTTTTATAAAGACCAATCTGCCGATCGTATGATCGGCGTCACTTGGTCTTTGTTCTAGTAGTTTTTAGATTTTATTACAACCTGCTGAAGAGTTAAGACGAATGTCAAGTCAATAAAATAGTATTAACCAATTAGTTTGTTTAAATTAAAGACACTAAAAACTGTTTCTTTTTTTAATTACCTACTTGTTCCGTTCATATGGACATTGTTCCCGACATATGGAAACATATTTTTTTCTATATTATTATTTATTATTCGGAAAAACACTAAAGCGGTGTTCTTTTGGTCATCGCTATCGAGTAAAAAAACCAAAGCAACTAAAAGTCGCGTTCTTTTGGGACATCGAGTGGTGTAGAAGTGTCAAATCCCATATATTTTGCTCATGCAAATATAACACCCGAAAATACTTGGGTTAAAATTTTACCACGCGATAGAATGTAGATCTAGTGTTATGTAGATGGCGCCACGCTAAATTTCCCTTCCCGCAAGATTCAAATTTTTGGGAAATTCGGCAAAAATTACTTCTTACGTGATTTATTAAAATAAAGTGAAACAAAATTAAATTGTGTACTTACGAATCGAAAGAAGCATAGTAAAATCTACGAATGTTTAACGTGAAGCTAGTCAGATTTGTCAGCTATCAAGTGCAAGTTAAAGTTGTCTTTTTTGGAACTTTGAATTTGCACTCGATAGCGATTCCCAAAAGAACACGCCTATAGAATGCACCGGAATTGTTCTCGATAGATTACAAACTTGTACCAACTTCACTTCACATTCATATGAACTTTCTTCGATTTTTTTCCATTTTGTTAGCCCTTGGTTGCAAAATTCCTCACATATTACCTGAATTTAAATTTTTAGATAAAATTAACTCAGAGTTTTGAAGAAATTGTAATAAGGGTATTCATTTCACTTCGTATGTTCGTAAACGTCGTAAATCGTAAATGTCGTAAACACAATTGATGTGAACACTCCGAACTGTTTTCTTCGTAAACTTTGTAAATATCTGTCATATTTAATGTTATTTGTCATTTCAAAATTAAAATGTTTTATTTTATTAACTTTTTTGAATTAACACAATGCCCAAAACGATTGAAAAGCAGAAAATTTTTAAAATACATAATTAAAAATTATAAGTTAAAACTAGATGATTTTACTTATTTGATCCAAAATTAATAGCTCGCTAACAGCTTTGTCGTGTAGGAATTTAAAACTTTCAGCTTTTCAATAGTTTTGGGCATTGTGTTAATTCAAAAAAGTAAATAAAATAAAAAATTTTAATTTTGAAATGACAAATGACATTATATACGACAGATATTTACAAAGTTTACGAAGAAAACAGTTTGGGGTGTTCACGCCCATTAGGTTTACGACATTTACGAACTAACGAAGTGAAATGAATACCCCTAATGTTGTGGAATTTAAATAAAAATTTAGGTTCGCGTCAAGGAAAATGAACCATGTCGCATTCTGGATATGCCTAGCTCAACTATTCTGTTCAGAACACCAAATTAGTTTCAGTTATTATCGAGAACTAAAATTGTTCTGTTAAGAGTGACCAAAAGAACACGGCTTTAATTTGGATCATGAAAATGTCTCAAATTTCGTTTTAGCTCTGTATTTAGATTATTTATGGCAGGAAAAATTTATTTCACCCAGAAATTCTACCCTGGGGTCCAACAGTCCCAATTCCTTTCACTTTTGTTCAAATATTAATATATTATTTTGTTGCATCGTGTGAACAGCAAAAATCGCTTTTCGCGTTTTTACATCATACAAAATTTAGATCATATTTTTCAAAAATATGTGTGGACAGTTCATCAGATAAATAAGTCATATATATATATAATTTGGGTAGAGTACACTCTTGCGGATTTTTTATTAGTGATTTTTTTTAAAAAAAAAAGCGCATATTTAGTTAGCTGTGATTATTATCTTTACTTTTAGGTGAGGAAAACAAGGTTTTTCCGCACCAAAACACTAAAATTTCAATTTTATTCCGCGAGACCTTCATACAAAAATTTGACATTTGTCAAAGTTCTAGTACAAATCAAACACATTTGCCTTTTACAAAAGATGCGGGGGGGTGCAGTGGGTCAAAAAATTTTCCTCACCTTAAAATGCTCACAATAGTCTAATATATCTAAATAAAAAAGAATTTTGGGTAGAGTACACTTTAACTAATTTTTTATTAGTGGTTTTTTTTCAAAAATTCTTTTTTATTTACATATATTAGACTATTCTGTGCATTTTTAGGGGCGGAAAATTTTTTGACCCCCCGCACCCCCCCGCATCATTTGTAAAAGGCAGATTTGTATGATTTGTACTAGAACTTTGACAAATGTCAAATTTTTGTATGAAAGTCTCGCGGAATAAAATTGAAATTTTAGTGTTTTGGTGCGGAAAAACCTTGTTTTCCGCCCCTAAACATATAGATAATAATCACATCTACCTAAATATGTGCTTTGTTTTGAAAAAAAACCACTAACAAAAAATTAGTTAAAGTGTACTCTACCCAGAATTTTTTAAAAAAAGTCACTAATAAAAAATCCGCAAGTGTACTCTACCCTATATTTTTCTTTGATCGTCTATAAGTACCTTAACTCCACGCGCATCCTCGAATTTGAAGATGTCAGCGTAAAATGGCAAAAAACAACGATGGCTGAGTTTGTGCAACCTCATTATTTTAATAATATATTAAGAAAATAAGATTACCGATATTTTTTTATATATATTTACTATTTACTAATGTATATCTACATTTTGGCCTGCTCAGATTTTGGGGCACTCAAACTGATATTACCCAATTTTCAAGTATGAAGCTTATAATAGTTCAGTTAACTACGCGCATCATTTACAGTTGATGGAACATTCACCTCTAGACCGTTCATGTCTTTTGTTAATGTTACTTGACAACCCAGTCTTGAGGTATCGGTGAGCTCGAAAGCCAGATCTAACATGTCAAGCTCCTCATCACCAGGCTTATCCGCAAGTTTTTCATAATCGGCTGGTTTAAATATCAAATGGCATGTCGAGCACGTCAATGTACCTTCACAAGCTCCAAATCCGTCTAAGTCAATGTTATTGTTTACAATTACGTCGAGCAAAGTATCTCCAGGTTTTCCACAAGCCTTTATTCTTTCACCGTTGGCTCGTATAAAAATTATTTCAAGTTCGCTGTTATATAGGACACATTTACAGATATGAGACCCTTGAAAATGTTTTTACTCACACATGCTTTTTGAAATTTGGTATGCCTACGGAAATTGGCCTTATTTGCTTGAAATGCTGTACACTTTGTGCAGGATTGTACCCGGACATGGAACGAATTGGTAGTTTTCTACCCAAACGTTGTGTAAATTGCACAGAATATTTTAATGCATTGAGAACGGCCGAAACCATGTTGCATCAGAGTGCAAATTTCGCGAAACTCCTTGATCTTAGCAATTTGTAAATTGAAATAAATCTGTGCTTTGATATTTTCCAGTTCACCTGAACTGCCGTGGATCTAAAATAACTTGGTAGATTTTTTTGAACTGTCTCGCTTCTCGGCCAAGTCCCGGGAAATGTCCAAGTGACATTCGTATTGGTGAATAATTGTTATCATTTCACTGGTTGACCGAGAAAACTATCACGCATTGAAGAAATAACAAAAGGACCGGCTAGCCCTTGGCTTAAGTAAAAAAAACCTAGATTTGTACCTTAGGTCAGAGACTATGTACGCAGAAGTTACAATAGGGAAACGCTGAAACTCATACGTACAAGGTTTAATTCAATGATAACAGGCCCTCTCTAGTACTCGAAAATCTTATTGGGAGTTTTGCGTCCCCGTACGAAGAAATTAGAGAAAAATCGTTAAAAAGTTACTCGCACAAGCACTTCCCCTACTTACTGATTTTTACTGAACAAATTAGGCTCAGTTAAATTATCTGCCAAATGCATGTATGTGACATTTGTCTTTAAATTAGTTTATTTATAGGTGTTTTGTTAAATCATTAGTAACTAATAAATTATTTATTTTTGTATATATGTGTGAAAATATTTTTAAATTTTGTATGTTTTGTTTATAAAGGTGCCTACAGACGATCACATTTCTATGATGTTTCATCATATACATGACGAAAATATATGATGAAGCTGTACACACAGAATAAGGCGAAAAAATATGACACATTTCTATGATATTTCATCATAAATATGTCATATTATATGATCGTGTGAACCGTTTCGTCATATATATGACATATAAATATATCATATATTTCTTTTCCATTTTCGATGGAAAAGAAATTTATGATGAAAATACATGATGAAAAGTGGCGTCAGTTTTAAATTTAAACTGTTTGTTTTGGATATACCTACATAGTTTTGATGTTCAATTTTTCGTTCTGTGACGGAACTAAAAAATATTTATGCAGCAGGTTATTTCCTCGTGAACAAAAAGGAGTGTGGTATATAGGAAAATAAATTATAAATTTTATATTTTATTTATAATTTTCAAACACTATTTTACTTTCATCACTCATATTATATTTTTCGTGAAATACAATCTGTGTATAACACCTTCGAACAACATACAACATTAGATATATATGTCATTTTAAATTGCGTCGTGTGTACAGCGAAAATCGCTTTGTCATATTTTTTCATCATGGAAAATTTACATCATATTTTTCGTCACATTTTCAAAAACCTGTGTGTACAGTTCATCATATAATATGTCATATATATGATATGAGACAAATATGTCATATAATATGATGTATTTTTCGATGATCGTCTGTAGACACCTTAATCCATATCGATATTTGATATTTTTACTGCAATTTATTGAATTTCCCTTCCCGTACTCTTTTCACGTTTCAAGGTCAGATTTGAAATTTGACTGTTTTCAGATCTTTTCTGAAAAAGTACGGGAACAGAGCTAATATATATTCCCAATTCCGACTTTTGTCATCTATCTAACTTCTTGGTCAACCTAATGTAATACAACGTTTATTCACCTCATATCCTTTCGTTCCGGTTCCCTTAAGGCGTGTTTCCAATGCCAGCTTGGAGTGGATTTTATTGACTTACATGTTCCGCTCGTGTCGCAACCACGCACTCCACCATATGTGCCTTTCGTGCAATATCGGCCCAGCGTGGATTGAAAATAGGATCTATTTTTATTTTCATGCTGGTGTGGCGATGTTGGCGATACGTTGTTGGTGATTTCATGCTGGTGTGGCGATGCGATGTTTTTCAAAACGATTCCAGCAGGTGGCTGCGACGAGATCGTTCTAAATATGCGACAATTTCTTATATTATTTTGATACAATTAGTTCAAAATATAAAAAAGTTTTCAGTCCTCATACATTTTCATGTATTAAGGGTATTATAATTCAAATATGGTTATTTTATTAAGAAATATATTATAATATTGATACTCAAATATGATTTCAATTATGCTCGCCAGGTGGATGTTAAATCAATCCACTCTAGCATTGGAAACAACTGCCAGAGTAAGCTGCAACACACTCCACTCCAAGGTGGCATTGGAAACGCGCCTTTAAGATTATTCAGGAGAAACTAGTTATGGGTGCGATTTCGTCTCACCCTTATGAAAACACAATGATTTCAGTTTCTGGAATGTCACTGTGATTTTCGAATATGATTCTAAATAAAATCACTGCGATTGTATTCGTTCAAATTATCACCGATTTGTTGATCTGTAGTGTGAATTTGCTTGATATACAACAAATAAGGTTAAAATTATCATCTCGATTTCACATGAAAGATGTGGGCACTGCCAAAAGTAACATTGGTATAGAAATCAATTATAATAAAGGTTTAAATTTCCTACTAAATCAGACCAATTATATTGAATCTTTGGCAGAAATATATGAGATAACCGAGTCTAAACTCTACTCTGGAGGTGAGTTTAAAGTTAGAGAAAACCGATAGTGAAAGTAAATGTATAAAATATATAAACATTATAGGAGCTTTATTGTACATAAGAGAAGCCACTTGACCTGACATTGCGAAGCGTTAACCTTTTAAGTAGATTCCAAAATTTGTCGCGTTCTTTTGGGACATCGAGGGATGTAGAACAGTCAAATCCCATATATTTTTTTCGTGCAAATTTAACACCCGTTAATACATGGGTTAAAATTTTACCACGCGATAGAAGTCCATCTAGTGTTATTTAGATAGCGTCACGCTAAATTTCCCTTCTTGCGAGTTTGAAATGTTTGTGGTTGTAACTGAGATAATGAGCTGATCTTCCTTGATGAGAGCGGTCTTGTTAGAGTTGAATACTGTCTTGACGCTAACGACTCTGGTCAATCCGTCTTTGCCTGGATGGAGCTGCTGTACTCGACCTAGAGGCCACTTCGAAGGTGGGTATTGCTCATCGGCGAGTAGCACAAGTGATCCAACCTTGATGTTGTCATGAATTGCAGTCCATTTCAATCTGGATTGATGAGACTGGAGGCATTCTGATGACCATCTTTCCCAGAAATTTTGAAACCTCTCTTGGATTAACTGGAACCGTGAGAGTCTTGAAGTATGAGTTAAGGCTAAAGATGGTTCAGGAATAGTACAGATGGCTTCTCCACGGATGAAATGACCAGGAGTTAGAGCTGAAATGTCTTCTGGATCATCAGATAGTGAGCTGAGTGGACGAGAATTAAGAACTGCTTCCACCTGAGTGAGAAACGTTGAGAAGTCTTCATAAGTAAATAGAGTATCTGCGATAGTACGCTGTAGATGAAACTTCACTGACTTGACGGCAGCCTCCCACTTTCCACCCATGTGGGGAGCGGCAGGTGGGTTAAATATCCACTTAGTTCCATCGTTGGCCATAAGTTGTTGAATTTGGGCACATTCTTTGGTGACTCCTTGAAAGAGCTGTTTAAGTATGATATCAGCACCCTTAAAGTTAGTTCCACAATCACTCCGAAGGGTTTTGCAGATACCTCGTCGAGCAGTAAATCGTCTGAAGGCTTTCAAAAATCATTCTGAGCTGTAGTCAGCCACAACTTCTAGATGAAGAGCGGAAGTTGAAAGACAAATAAAGACTGCTATCCAGCCTTTGTAACACCTAGTTCCTCTTCCTTGGAAAAACTTAAGTGATACTGGACCTGCATAGTCAACTCTTGTATTCTCAAAGACAAGAGATGGTGTTACACGTGAAGCAGGAAGTTGACTCATGAGCTGTTGAGCACGAATACTTCGTATTCGTGAACATGTGATGCAACGATGAATGTAAGCTTTTATAGGTGCTCGTCCACCAATTATCCAGCACCTCTTCCTAATGGACGATAAAGTGAGCTGAGTGTTATGAATTTTCCCTCTTTTGGGAAATCGTGGGGAACCAAGGGGATAAAAACTCAATGTTTCTCCATTTACTTTTATATATTTCTTCGTTTCTTAATACTTATGCAATTATTACTTTGATTGTTTGTGGCCTGACGTTCTCTTCTGCATTGCCTTCTGTTGTCGGTAAACCTTCCTTTCCTTCTCGAGCCGGTCTATCGTGATGCTAGCTGCGACTCGCGCTTCTTTGTCCACTGCTAGGACCCAGACTCGGACGGCTTCCCTAATGTCACGTTTGAACCGAGCCTCTACTCCGGTTTTCTCCTTTTTCATGGCTGGCTGAGGACTTCTGTTAGGTTGTCGTGGTGTTGGGTTCCTTCGCCGATATTCCTCTATAGATATGGGGCGTGGTCCAGCCCGAGGGTCCTCTAGTGCCTTATTTAGTTCGATGTTGTTCATTAAAACCCGGGTTGATTGAGCCGCTCCGTTATTACTTTTGGATTTTTCGTTTCGTTCGTATAACTATTATATTTCTGTGTTTATTGGTTTTTTAGTTATTTGACTTTGTGAGTTTTCGTTTATTATGGTTATTACTTTTTTGTGGGTATTAGTTTCTTTGACTTATTTCTTTTTAGTTTTCCTTTTATTTTGTCTCTGATTGATTTGTTATATGTTGGAGTGGTGACGTAGAATCTTTGTTTCGGTGCTTCGGTTCCAGTGCGTATTTCTATACAGTCCCCCAGCCAAGAAGCCGGTTTGAACCAGAATGCTGATCCTCTTTGTCCACCTAGTCCCCCAGCCTAATGGCCAGTTTGGACTTTAGGTATATTTGACGAGCTTAGTCCCCCAGCCGAAAGCCGGTTTGGACATGGATTTTGCAGGTAGACTTTGGGGCCTCTACCTGTTTTATGTGTCTGACGTCCCCTAGTGGTGACGTCTCAGCTCGGTTGACTTCTGGTGGTAACTTCTTGGTTAACAGCTCGTCTCTTCAGCAGCGGGATGTCGTCTCAGGAATTGTTGTCTTCTCAGCAGCGGAGTCTCGTCACGGCAGCGGTTCGTATGCGTTGGTCTTCTTCTCGATTAGCAGAATGCCTCCTCAGCAGCGGGATGTCGTCTCGGGGAATGTTATCGTCTCGGTAGCGGGATCTCGTCACGGCAGCGGTTGTCCTCTCAGTAGCATCTACTTCAGCTAGTGGTCATCAACCACTTCCCTGTGGCATTTTCGGGCTATTTTATTCCGTTTTTCCGCTGAGGCTAGCAATGCCCCACCAATGTTGATGGAACATATTGTTGGTCCCTGATTTGCTTTGCCTGTGCATTCCTCAGGCTGTCCCGTCAGTTCGATTATTGACCTGTTCGAATATCTTACCCATTCTGCGATTCCTATTCCTCGATTCTGATCGTTGACCTGCAATTTACCTGTTCATGTTCCCATCCGATCATTCACCTGTTAATGTTCCTATTTGCAGTGGAAGGTGTCGTGTTTTCGTAGTGCATTCTAGGTCGTTATCCCATGTTGTTTTGGTTGTATTCCGATGTTCATTCATCTTCACGTTGTCACGTCTTCAATGGAGAGTGTCGAGTTCCCTTATCCAAGTCCCGGTTGTTTTCGCTGCATTCCAATGTCTCCGATTTCCCTTTTCTGTTTTTGTCGAAAACAATTGTTGTTTCAGCGCCTCCCGGTGATCGTTCTGTCGAAAATATTAGACCATGCAGCGCCTCCCGTCGTGATCACTATGTCGAAACCATGGTTTAATGCAGTGCCTCCCGTAGAATTGGGTCATTCGGTCATTCAGTGATACAGCTCCGGGTTGTTTCCCTTGGGGGTTTGCTTATTAATTTATTTACGGGGTTCGGGGGCTATTGGGGTATGGTTAACCCTATTTATAAGTGGTCGGGGACCTTTGGGAATTCTCGGTGTGGTTCCCGTTCGGACATTTGCGAGTGTTCGCAGACAAGGGGTATTTCTTGTATCAAAACACTCCTCCCTCCCTTAGAATAGATCCTCCACCATTTTTTTTTTTTTTTTTGTGTTTTGAGAACTAGAAGTTTCTTGTCATAGTTCTTTATTATGTATTATTACATTGCCTTTTTTATTATTTTTTTTTGATGGTCTTGTATTTGGGTCTTACCCATGCCATATCTTACCCGATTTGTCTCCTCGTTCGGGCGTTTACTCCGAACCGGTTTGTCATTTGGTTGAGGAGCAGATTGAAATTTGTAGACTGCCGGGCGTAGGAAAGTTGGGTGTCCCTTCTTTCGCCTTGTGTAGGATGGCATTGGTCCCCAGGGTGTTCCTACTTCTTTATTTCTCTTCCGTTTTTTGGCTTTGCTCACCTGGAGAGCTTGGAAGTCCTTTGCTAGTTGTTCGAGGAGTTCGTCGGACTTATCCTCTTCGGGGTCTCCATCCTTCGTGGCTTCGGTCTCGCTGCCTGTGTCGTCCGGTTGATCAATGCCTAGTTCTTCTATCCATTTTGCTGCTTCTTCCAGGATATCGTCTAGGTCGGCCTGGGTTAAATTGTCTCCCCTTGAATCCATTTTTGCGGGTATACTGTGGATGGAAGGAAGGTGGTTGATTTTGTTGGTGGGTACTTATTACATATATATTTGGTTATGTTATATTGGTCGGGTTAGGGTCTTATTTTTTGTATTATTATTTATATTTTAGTTTTGTTTATTTATTTATTTATTTATTATTAATGTTATTATTGTTATTATTATTATTATTATTATTATTATTTTTTTTTTTTTTGTGTTATTATTATGGAGTGTGCTGGTCGGTCGTAGAGGCTCGTTCGGTTCCCAATAATTGTTGCCTTCGTGGTATGCTTATTGGGACTGGAATGATATTTATGTCGGGCGCGGCTCTAGTTCCGACGGTTTCCACATTTTGTTTTCGGCGTTTGCAGACTCTAAATATCCTGATAGCGGTTATTGTTATTATTATGATTAGGATACATCCTGATATAGTGGTCGTGATGTGCATCTGTATTCGGGCATGCCTCGCTTCCTCTTCTTTTGTGATTTCTGCTTCTAAGCCTTTTACGGCGTCATTTTGTTCCCTGAAGCGGTCGTTAAATACCATTGGTTGGATTATTTCGATTTCCTTCTTGGTGTTATTCTTTAATTGAGTAGTTTGATAACGAGAGAAATTTATGTGGGGCATAGCATTGATTGATGTGGTTGGTTGAACATGCATGTTATACCGTTCCCCAATTTTGTACGGGAGCACATACCCTGCCAGGTGGTAGGTGCATTTCGCCCGTAGTACTGCTATGCCGAGCCCGGATATTTCTCTTGTGTGTTCCGTATTTTCGCATTGTGGTATGAGTGGTGTGGCTTGGTGAAGCCAAAATAGCCAAGCGTTGTCCCTATACATAGGCACGATAACGTTCTGGGCTTGTTTTAACACTCGAAACGAGCAGCTCCCAATTTTGCCATTGATACCCTTAAACAATTCTTTTAGGCATTCTGTTCTTGTTGGTGTAACTGAGATGGGGTGGTTTCTGTGGCATAGTGTGTGTGTATCATTCAGGTTTGTACACTGGAATCGATAGTCCAATTCACTCATAGCAAAATTCAACTGTGATCGACTTGTATTTAAAAAGTATGCTGCTTGCAGTTCGTATATAAAATAGGTGTTGTTATCTGCTGTGATTGGTGTGGTGTACACTCGATTTATGGTGTACTGTTGGGTGTCAGCTAAAGGAATTCGTATTCGTACCAGGAGGCTCTTTTTGTAGGATTCGCAGTCTACCTTAGCTATTTTCTGTAGTGTCGGAAAATCCATGATAGTCTCCTTCCCGTAATGGGATTTTGTTACGTTAGCGTATAGTTGCTGGAATTGATGTGAGGAGAGCAGTAGTGGACTCAACTCCCGCCTATACGTTGCCTCCATCATTATGAACATGTCGGTGGTGTCCAGATAAATTTGCAATAGTTCCTCTACTATTACGGGCATAATTTCACTTATAGCTTCCTGTAGTTGCATTTGGTGTAGATTTGTTGTATATCTGTGGAGTTCGTCCTGCCTTCCTTCATTAATTTGGTTTAGCTTCTGGACCAATTGATTGTACCGTTCGACCATTGCTCTATTTGTTTCATTAGCCGTTTTAAGTGTGGTGTGCATAATGGTAATTTGCTGTTTGGCCAATTGGAAGGTTCGTGTGCTGGTGTTTTCTAGCTCATCGAGTTTTTCGTGGATTTGTGTGGAGTCCTCGTCATCCATTGTTCCGAACAGCTTATTCAATATCCGGCCTCCCAAGTTTATCAAGCCTCTCTTAATTCTATTGTGGTTTTTTGTGGTCAACTGCACCTTCTCGATGAGTTCCTCTACCTGTTCCGTCCTCTTCTGGAGTGTAATGTTCCGGTTGTCGCATAATTCTTCCTCCATATCCTTACATAGTTGTTCAAGGGCTTGTCTGCATTTTCTCGATGTATCGTAACTGTAATTCCCATTGTGGCGTGCTAATCCGTGTTGCGATCGTCCAGTAATCATGGTAGGTTTTTGCTACTCCTATTGGTTCAAATACCACACCTTTTCCTGCCAGCGTGTGTACCTCCATTGGTTGCGGCATAGTGTCGACCGTGTTAAAAGGACCTAACCTATATTGAGCTAGTTTATTCTTTCTAGCCCCACTTCGTAGAATTACTTGGGCCCCCACATGTAATTTTATCGGGCACGTTTTTTGGTCGTAGTATTCTTTGGCATGTAATTTACTCTCCTGTATATTGCGTCTCGCGATCTGGTCAGCTTTCTGGAGTTTATTCCGGAGTTTGAGATAATAATTTTCATGGTCGTATACAGGTTGTGGTTCTTTTCGTAAATTGTTTGGGAGAGGTGCCGAGAACCCGTATAAGCAGTCCATGGGTGTTAGCTTTGTGGTTGTAAGAATACTATTGTTCCGTACGAACATTGCTGCCCGAAGGTGTTCGTCCCAATCGGTTTGGTTTTCATCCACGAAATTTCGTAGGTAGTCCGCTAGGGGTCTGTGGGATCTTTCCAGGGTTCCATTCGTTTGTGGATGGTACGGTGTCGTCTCTATTTTTTGAATTTTTAGTAACTTACATACTTGTCGGAACATCTCTGAAGTAGGATTTGCTCCCTGGTCCGTGACCAACTTTTTTGGGATTCTATACCGACTTATTATTTCATCCACGAATGCCTGTGCTACCGATTTGGCTTCCATGTTTTCCAATGGTACCACATCCATGAATCTAGTTAGGTCGTCTTCGAAACTGAGTATGTATTTGTTTCCCTTGGTTGTTTCTGGTAGGGGACCGACGATATCCATATAGACTTTATCGAAAGGAAGATTCGCAGTGTCTGTCAGTACCATGGGTTCCTTGTGTTCTTTCGTGCGTTTGTTTATCTGGCATTTTTTACATCGTTTTATGTATTTAGTTATATCCCTCAACATCCCTTTCCAGTAGTACTCCCGTTTCAAGCGATGATATGTTTTAAACACCCCTTGGTGTCCGCCTAGTGGCGCCTAGTGACAGTCTGATAAGATGGCCTTAATGTCTTGGGGATCTGTCAATACTCTTTTAGGGTGTACCTGGCTGTTTTCTGGGGCTTCTCGTTCTTCGGGCTCAATGTGTTTGTCTTTGTTTGCCTCTGGTGGTGGTTCCCCTACAGGTACTGGGTCTGCATTGTTTTCTCTGGCTTCTAGTTCCTTAGCTTTTTGACGCATTATCGCCATAACGTCATAGGGTATTCTGCTTAGCGCGTCGGCGTTATTGCTTTTCCTCCCCTCTTTATACTGAATGTCGAAAGTATAATCGGACAACTTGTGCCAGAGTCGCAATATCCGACTGGTTGGATCCTTGATTCTTACCGCACCCTTTAATGGTTTGTGGTCCGTGAAAACCGTGAAAGGTCTTCCATACAAATAGCTCCTATAGTTCTGCCCAAACAATTGCTAGCACCTCCCTTTCGATGGTTGAGTAATTCCTCTCAGCTGGATTAAGGGTTCGGCTGGCATAGGCGATTGGCTTTTCTTCGTTATGTGGCCCTTGTGCTAGTACCGCTCCCAATGCCTCTCCACTAGCATCCGTGTAAAGTTTAAAAGGTTCGTCGAAGTTTGGGTATCTTAGTACCGGTGGTGAAATCAATTTGTCTTTTAACGTTTGGAATGCCTTACTGCAGTTCTCATCCCAGATAAATTTCTCATCCTTTCGCAGCAGTTTGTTGATGGGTGCTGCGATTTTGGAGAATCCGTCTATAAATTTCTTATAATAATTGGCCAATCCGAGAAACGATTGTACCTGTCGGATTGTTCTCGGAGTCGGAAATTCTCTTACGCTTTTAACTAAACTCGGGACCGGTGCCACACCTTCGGTACCACATTTATGTCCCAGATACACTATTTCTCTTTTCAAGAAATTGCATTTTTCTGCATTTAGTTTTAGTTGATGTACCCTTAGCCTTTCCATAATGGATCGTAATTTCCTTTGATGATCCAGGAGGTTTTTACCATATATTACAATGTCGTCTAAGTACACGAAGCAATGCAACCCTTGCAATCCAGTTTACACATGGTTCATTAATCGTTGGAAAGTCGTTGGTGCCCCTTTTAACCCAAATGGCATTCTCTTGAACGCATAATGGCCATAGGGTGTACTGAATGCTGTTTTATCTCGATCTTCCGTTTTCATGGCTATCTGGTGATAGCCACTAGCGAGATCGAGAACTGGAGTTTATTCCGGAGTAGCGCGAGTTCCCTAGCTGGTCCAAAATATCTTCTATCCTGGGCAGAGGGTAAGAGTCGCCTTCCGTCACTTCGTTCAATTTTCGATAGTCTACGACTATTCTCCAGCGCTTCTAGCCGTCAGGTCCAGGTTTTTTGGGCACCACCAGCAGCGGGGCGTTCTACTGGCTCCAGCTGGGTTCAATGATATCGTCTTTTAATAACCTGTTTATTTCTTCCGTGATGACTTGTTTTTGTGTTTCTGGTAACCGGTACATTTTTCATTTAATCGGGGGTTGATCCTCTTTTGTTCGTATCTCATGATTTACGCTCGTTGTGTAACTCAGTTTTTCCCCAGGTAAATTGAAGACGTCCTGAAACTCCGTAATAATTTCGGTTATCGATTCTTCCTCCACTTTATTCAATTCTTCCCCTATATTTACTATTTTCATTATTTCTTCCAGTCGTGTTTCCTTAGTAGTGGTGTCCTTCAGTATTCCATAGTTTTCCTTGACTTGATATGTATTTTCTTCTGCAGGCTGCATATTAAAATCGTTAAGATCTTCCATAGCTACTGTTAGTTCTTTTAGTGTTACTTCGTAATTATTGACATTCAATATGCTTATCTTAACTTTTCCCTCTATAGGTAGAACGAGAGCGTTGCTTACATAAACTCCTTGTTCGAGCTCTGTACCTTTGACTTTATATTCTCCTTTGATCTGGACTGTCAGCTCTATAACTTTCAATGTTCTAGGTTCAATTTTAATGGATCTTTGCTCTATTATTTCCATCTGTTCCCTCTCGTATCCTAACTGGTTATTTTCTTTGCCAAGCTCTTGTTGCTGGTCTGTAGTGCAATCACCTACCGTAACATGCGAGTTGCGGAGATCTAGGTGATGATTGTGTTCCCTCACTCCATTATCTTCACCTACTGGGACGTGTGGGTCCCTCATATCCAGGTGGTAATTATTTTCTCCTAGAGTCATGCCCTCACCTAACGGAACGTGCGTGTTCCATTTATCTAGGTGGTAGTTTTGTTCCCCTAGTGTCTTTCCTTCACCTAGCGGAGCGTGCGAGTCCCAAGTATCTAGGTGATGTTTATTTTCTCCTAGGGTCATGCCCTCCCCTAACGGAACGTGCGAGTTCCGCGTATCTAGGCGATGGTTGATTTGTTCATGACGTCCGGTAGTGGTGGTGGTGTCAAGTGTCCGCGCGACGGACGCTTGTTGGTGTTGTGATTCCACCTTGAAAAATACTGCTAAATCTCATAGTGCTTCTGTGTCTTCAGTTGACGGTAATAAGACTTTGTCCTGTCCGTGGTTGGCGTCCATATGCGAGGCTTCGATACACTCCGCAGTTTGCGAGCCGCGGTCATTAAAGTGTATATCTTCGATGGGGGTTTCACGTTGGCCATTCTTTTCATCCTTTTCTATTACGTCAACGAAACGCATATGTTCACTGTTTTGGGGACTTTGCGAGTGTTCAAACGGGATTTTAATTACTTCACTTTCGTTGCTCGATGGGAATACCAGTGTTTTAGTTGGACCTTCGACGTTGCAATGTTTGGAAACAAAGTCGTTTCCTATTATTCCCGCTATATCTTGGGCGCTTATTTTCTGTATCACTTGGAATTCACAGGGGTATGTTTGGTTTAGTTCTATCCTCCCTGCTATTTTGCCTTCTGAAAGTATTTCACCAGATATCGTGTTGAGTGTAACTTTTTCTTTTTTATTTATGCTGCTTAACATTTGGTTTTTTATTTCTTGCTCCTTTATGAGACTTATCTGCGATCCCGTGTCTACTATGAATTTTGCATCTTTGTTTTTGGCTTTATCTATTGGGAGTTTTACTATTGGTAGCGTTGTTGATGAGTCGCACCATTTATTACTGTCTTCTATTGACGACTCGAGGTGCGTTCGGTCGCCTCTACGGAATTTTCCTAGTGTTTAATTTTCTCTTCCATTTCCATTGCAAAAATGGCACCGGCGTCGTCCCAGTCTGTCGCGGGGCGTGTTGTAATTTGCCGTGTTTCGTGGTGTTGGGGGATCCCTTGAGTTTAATGGTTGTCTATTTTGGATTTGGTAATTGCCCCTGCTTCGTTCATACGGCCGGTCCCATCTACCTCTGTTGTTTGTGGGTTGGTAGGCTCGGTGCTGATTTAAAGTCTGTCTGTCTATATTTTGCTCTGACATTGATGTTTGATTTGTTTGGTCGTACTGATAGGTTGTTCCCTGTTGCATGTACTGCTCGGTTTGCTCAAGTCTTAAAATTTTCTTTCCTAATGCTTTTAAGGAATCTGAATCTTCCAATAGGCAGAACTTATGGTTGGCATTTATGATACCCATCTTCAAGCAATGGAGCCCTACCTCCTCTATTTCTGTCTTTAGTCCCTCTCCTCCATCTGCGTACTGTATTTCTGCAGCAGACTTACATGCATTTATAAGGGACTTTACACGATTGAAGTAGCCATATAAAGTCTCTGTAGGTAACTGTCGTACATTGCGTAACTGGTTGTTTAATGTTATGTACGGTATACCTGTTAAAGTATATAATTTGAACCGAAACTATATTATAAGAACGCACTCTAAAAGGTTGTACTAAAATGATTTTTTTGACAGAAAGTAACTTTGCAGTTCAGTTCACATTCAGCCGCACATAGAAACACACATGTTTTTCTTCTATTAATTTCACAATAAATATTTTATTCTTTTATTCAATATAATGGATTTGTGTTGCAATTTATTTCCACCGACACAATTTATCTCCTTTTTCCACGGATCGTTCTGAGGTTATGGGCCCACGATACTCGAAGTGCAATCAAATAAATTAAATAAACTATTTATTCAATTGCGTTAAGGGGAAATTGACGGCGATTGCGAATCATTTTTGCGGAGCAACGATATTGAATTGAAGATGGCGGAAAGTAATACCGTAATTAAAATACAACAATTCGATGGCACGAATTTTAGCAATTGGAAATATCGTGTGGGTATTTTAATGGATGAGAGAAATTTACGTAAATTCATCGAAAAAGACATCAAAGATATTGTGAAGGAGGAAAAATACAAAGACAAGCCGGATGAACAAGAAAAAGTGCGACTAGAAGAAAAGAAATGTGTCTCAATTTTGGTGCAAACTATCCAAGACGGCCAGCTGGAATTAGTTAAGGAAAAAAGGAGTGCGAAAGGTATGTTCGATTGTTTATGTGGAATTTTCGAAAGAAAAAGTATCGCAGAATATTTATTGGCAAAGAAAGAAACTTTTACTTTTAATGAAATATCAGAAGGGCGATAAAATGATTGAACATTTCGTCAAGTTTGACACAAAAGTTCGCGAGCTCAAGTCAAAGGGTGCTAAGTTAGAAGAGCTGGACATTATCGTACATTTGCTCATCACGTTGCTGGAGAGCTATGATGGTCTGGTAACGGCATTAGAAACAATCGATCAAGACAAACTAACGTTAGAATTTGTGAAAACGAGATTGATGGATGAACATGGTAAGCGATGTGGTCGTGAGTCAACGGATAAATCGATTGAGTCCGGGGCAATGAGTGCCAAAGGAAAAAGAAAGCAACTCAAGTGTTTTGGCTGCGGTAAAATCGGACATAAAAAGTCTCAATGTTTTGCACAAAAGAAGAAAAATTCAAACAATGGAAACAAGTCATCCGATGCAAGGGGACAAACATTGTGTGCGATAGTAAAAGATCAAACGGCATCATGTGCACACGTGGCACAACAAGGCTACAACACTGGAAAGATTGAATTTTTAATGGATTCTGGTGCAACACAAAACATGGCAAATGACGAAAGGTACTTTGATCACTTAGAAAATATTAATGATGTTCAAATCTCAGTAGCGAAGAAAAATCAAAGTATTTTAGCAAATCAGCGTGGAAATATTTTCATTAAGACGTTCTATAACGGGGACACATCACCAAAGAAAATGGAAAATGTTCTATTTGTCAAGGATTTGCAATACAATTTGTTGTCAATAAGAAGTCTAACCAAAAAGGGTTATCGTGTTATCTTCGAGGAAGACTGTGCAAATGTGTCAATTGATGGCGAAACAAAATTTGTTGCGCATGCGGATGGAAATTTGTACAAAGTTACATTTCACATTGATCGGAATATTTTCGCTGGGGTTTCAGGTGAGAACAATTTAGGCAATAATTCAAAGTTATGGCATTACAGAATGGGACACTTGAATATGACCGACATTAAAAAGATGATTAGCAGGGAAATGGTGATTGGTCTCGAACAAATAAAAATCGATGGAGAATCGTCTATGTGTGAGCCATGTATTTATGGAAAACAAACAAGAGCATCGTTTCCAAAGAATAAAAATGCTAGATCATCACGCATTTTGGAGCTAATTCATAGTGATGTTTTTGGACCAATGAAGATAGATGCATATGATGGTTCAAAATATTTCGTGTCATTCACTGATGACTATTCAAGAGCTTCCATGATTTATTTCATGCGTGCAAAAAGTGAAGTGCTAGAAAAATTCAAGCAATACCAGGCAATGGCTGAGGCATTTCATGGTGTAAAAATTGCGAAAATAAGAGCCGACAATGGTGGTGAGTACATTCCAAATGAATTCAAACAGTATTGTAGGAATAAAGGTATTCAGATGACACATACAGTACCGTACACACCGGAGATGAATTCAGTATCTGAGCGATTGAATCGAACGCTTTAAGATAAAGCGAGAACAATGATTTTGTCGAGCAAAATGGATCATAAATTTTGGAATGAGGCGGTATTAACGGCAAATTATTTGAAAAATCGATCTGTAACAGCAGCATTTGGTACGCAATTCATTACAAAGACACCTGCTGAAATCTGGTTCAGTCAAAAACCAGATTTGTCACATTTGCGTATTTTTGGCTCAGAATGTTTTAATCATGTTCCATCCCATAATCGATCGAAACGTGAGGCTAGAGCGACGAAATGTTTGATGTTGGGTTATGCTGCATCGATGGGAACATACAGACTCTGGGATACATGGAAAAACAAATTGATTTTTGGGCGGCATGTTACATTCAACGAGGGCTCTGTGTTAAAGCAAGTCAAACTGATTGATGTATCGGCTTCAGAGGCGGCATCGAACAAAATTTGTTGTAAAAACGAGCAAGTAAATGATGATGCTGAAAATTATTTGACGACAGATGATGAATCGGTGGATACGATCCACGGTACCAATTTGGATGGTATCGGCAACCGCAATGCAACGATTCACAACGAAAATTTGGATGGCGTCGGTAACCGCAATACATCAAACCACCATGTCAACATGGATGGCATTGGTGACAACAGAGATATTGTCAACAGTGGTAATACGGATCCCACTGGTGACGTCGATCGAAATTTATCACGAAAAAGTCAACGGAATCGACGATCACCGAATAGATTTGGTGAATGGGCGCAAATAGCTGAGGTTGTTTTGTCAGCTGAATTTACACCATTACCTCAATTTTCGTTATCGGCTGAACAGTATGTTGAAAATGATCCGAATACGATTAACGAGGCGAAGGGTCGAGATGATTGGACACATTGGAAAGAAGCCATTAATAGTGAGTACAATTCATTGATTAGAAATAGAACCTGGACGGTTTGTGATTTGCCGAAGAATCGAAGGCCAATCACAAATAAATGGGTCTTCAAATTAAAGAGAAAAGCTGATGGAGGCATTGACAAATACAAGGCAAGACTTGTTGCTCGTGGTTTCACGCAAAAATTTGGTTTCGACTACAATGAAACTTATGCTCCTGTTGCGAAACTTGTAACATTAAGAATTTTATTGTCAATAGCAAGTCAAAATAACATGCATATTCATCAAATGGACGTCAAAAGTGCCTTCTTGAATGGGGATCTCACTGAGGAAATTTACATGGAATTGCCGGACGGTTTCAAGCAGCAAGGAAAAGTTTGCAAACTCAATAGGTCGCTTTATGGATTGAAGCAAGCGTCGCGTGCTTGGAATGAAAAATTCAATGACTTTATGAGTCGCATGCATTTTAAGCAATGTGTGTCGGATAAATGTTTGTATGTAAAGGAGCAAAACGGAACATTAATTTATATGTTGTTGTATGTTGATGACATTTTGATATTTTGCAACAATATGAAGATCATCGAAACAATAAAACGATTATTGTCAAAGGAGTTTGAAATGACTGACATGGGGAAAATAAGCACTTTTCTGGGCATGCATATCCAACAAGACATTGAAAAAGGAACGATCGTAATAAATCAGTCAAAATATTTGGAAAAAGTATTGCGAAAATTTGATATGCAAGACTGCAAGCCGAAGGCTACGCCGATGGAAAAGGGTTTGCATCTTGAACCAGGTAAAACCAACGAGTGTCCAAACTTGCCATATCGTGAATTGATGGGCTGTCTGATTTATGCAACAGTGACAACGAGACCGGACTTATGTGCTGTGACACGGTACTTCAGTCGTTTTCAAAGTTGTTTCAATGAAATCAAGCAAACACATTTTGCGATACGTTCGTGGAACATTGGATTTAAAATTGGTTTATCAAAGGAAAGACACCGTTGACACGCTAATTGGATTTAGTGATTCAGATTGGGGTGGTGACAAGAACGATCGAAAGTCAACATCGGGTTATGTGTTCATTCTTTTTGGAAACACAGTAAGTTGGGCATGTAGAAAACAATCGACGGTTAGTTTGTCATCAACAGAGGCCGAATATATTGCTCTGGCTGAGGCAATATGTGAATTAAAATGGATACAAAAATTATTGAATGAATTGAATGTCAATTGTATTCAACCTGTAACGATTTTTGAAGACAATCATAAAAATCATAAGTCATGCATAAAAATTGCTGAAGAACCAAAGGAAAGAAAGCGAATGAAGCATTTGGATATCAAGTATCATTTCATTTACGACGTGATAACACGAAACGAAGTTAAAGTCGAATACAAATCAACCGATGAGCAAATTGCTGACATAATGACAAAGGCACTTGGGAGAAATCTATTTCTTAAGCATCGCGGAAGTTTGAATTTATATTGATGTTTAACGTAAATTTCGAAATATGTTTTATTTGAAATTAAATTTATAATATAGTTCCTATTAAATTAAGAGGCGGTGTTAAAGTATATAATTTGAACCGAAACTATATTATAAGAACGCACTCTAAAAGGTTGTACTAAAATGATTTTTTTGACAGAAAGTAACTTTGCAGTTCAGTTCACATTCAGCCGCACATAGAAACACACATGTTTTTCTTCTATTAATTTCACAATAAATATTTTATTCGTTTATTCAATATAATGGATTTGTGTTGCAATTTATTTTCACCGACACAATTTATCTCCTTTTTCCACGGATCGTTCTGAATACCTTGGGCTAAGTTCGACCTCAGTGTATTTGCAATATCTTCCAGCGTGTCTCTCGTGCCTGATTGAACAGCTTCAAGAGCTCTTCCCCTCAAACGTGTGGGTAGGAGCTTCATGAACAGGATTTTATCAGGTACTTCAGTGAGCGTTTCATACGCTAATCGAGCGCAGTTTATGAACTCACTCAGTTCATTTTCCCTGCGTGGGTTATCTTCCCCTGACAATATGGGAACATTGTTGGATAGCATACTATTGACTAATGTGATGTTCGCCATTTTATTTGTTTTTGTATTATTCTTAAAGTGATTATCTGTAGTTGGGCTTTTGGTGGTTACTTGGTGTCTCACTCGTTTCTTGGTTTTCCTGTTTTTCTGTTTGGGTTGGTTTGTGCACACTCTTGCTGGTTCCTGGTGTTTGTTTTGCACTCGATGTTTCCTCCTCCTGGTCTGATTGGGCTTCTTGCATATATGGTTGTTCACTATTATTTATTTCCAAGGTTTGATCGTTATTGGTTGATGGGTCTTGTGGGTTCACTTCCTTGTTTACGGTGAACACTTCGTCGTTACTGCTGTCTTGAGTGGTTGAGAATTCAGGTTCTGGATTTTCGAATGTGAAGAAGTCTATTTTCTCTATCAGACTTTTGAGTCTTTTATTCAGTGGTAGTTTTGGTGTAGATGTTGCCATATATCCACCCCAAATCTCTTTTACGAATATTTTTCCCCTCTCTCGTTTTGAACTTTATTTCTTTATATTTGATCTTTTCTTTATGTTTTTAATTTTGTACTATGGCCCTTTTGTGTGGTGCGGGTTCGTGTGTGCGGCTGCGCCAAAATGTTATGAGGTTGTTTCCCTTGGGGGTTTGCTTATTAATTTATTTTCGGGGTTCGGGGGCTATTGGGGTATGGTTAACCCTATTTATAAGTGGTCGGGGACCTTTGGGAATTCTCGGTGTGGTTCCCGTTCGGACATTTGCGAGTATTCGCAGACAAGGGGTATTTCTTGTATCACAACATGAGTACCTCCATGCATGGTCTTAGCATGGGCATCAGAAATGACTAACTTTGCTAGCTGACAATCCTTTGGCAAGATTGGAGGGTGTTTGCTATCTTGATCTAGCTTTGAATTTTGTAGTCTTCCTCCAACTCGCAAAATTTGTGACTGATCAAGATATGCAGTAAGCCGAGATAGAGGATGAGCTTGACGAAGAAATTTTCCTTGAGATAATTGATGAATTTCTGAAGGAAAATATGCCTGTTGAGTCACACGAATCCAATACATGAGAGCGGATTGTAGATCAGATGGGTTGAGCGGCGAAGTACTGAGCTGAGAAACAGGAACTCCTTTAAATATCGACACAGCTCGCAGTAGAGTTGCTGTTACTCTGATAAGTTTTGTAAGAGATGAATAGCGGTTGATCATTGAATTTAGAGGCAGATTAGGTTTCTTGATGACGAGGAAAGTCTTAATTGGTTTAACTTCCATGTCAACATCTTCATCATCTTGAGCAGTAAATATTGGATGTAGATGTGATGGTTGAGATAGCCATTGCGGTCCTGACCACCACAATGAGTGATTAATGAGTTGAGTTGGTGAAAGACCACGAGATGCGCAGTCTGCTGGGTTTTCCTTCCCGTAGATGAATTTCCAAATTGCGTTTGGCAAGATCTCTTGGATTGATTGAACCCAATTTTTCACGAACTCTTTCCACCGACATGGTTCACCCTGTATCCAGGAAAAAGTGACTGATGAGTCTGTCCAAAGGTACAAAGGAACTCCTGTTAATTCTAATGACTTTTGAACATGCTTCACGAGTTTATTTAGAAGAAGCGCAGCAGATAATTCCAATCTCGGAATTGTGAGCCGTTTTAAAGGTGCCACGCGGGTTTTAGAGCACAGCAGATTGACTGAGAATGAAGTTGATCTATGATGTTTAACTCTGATGTAGACAACAGCTGCCATTGCTGACTGAGAAGCATCAGAGAAGCCATGAATCTCCACATTTGACTTATCAGATGTGAGATTAATCCATCGAGGAATTGTGAGCTGAGCGAGTTGTGGTAGATGACTACGAAATGTTTTCCATCTATGAGAAAATGCTGGTGTCAAAGGATCATCCCAACCGACTTTCTCAAGCCATAGGTGTTGAATGATAATCTTAGCATTTATAATAACTGGTGATATGAGTCCTAGCGGATCGAATAACTGAGCTGCTTCTGATGTAATAGATCGTTTTGTTATAACTGAGTGTTGAATGGTATTACCAGTGAATTTGAAGATGTCATCTTGGCAATTCCATGAAAGTCCGAGGATTTTTGATGTAGAATCAGCGAATGAATGAGTGTCTTCTGAACTGAGAGGCTTTGACGATTTGTTGAAGTCTGGATGATTACTTTTCCATTTGGCTAATGGAAAACAACCAGCCAGACAAAGCGCTTCGACCTGAGATGCTATGATATTGAGATTCTCTAAATTATCAGAACCTCCACTGATATCATCTGCGTAACTGCCGTTTCTAAATGAGTCAATAGCTAAAGGGAATTTATCTCCTTCATCTATGAGAAGCTGTTGAAAACTCTACCTGCAAGGTATGGAGCAGATCTCGTACCATATGTTACAGTAGTATGCTTATACGTAATTAAGTTTTGATGTTCATCGGTCCATAATATGCGCTGATAATCCCAATCATCTGGGTGAATGAGAATCTGACGGAACATTTTAGTAATGTCGGTTGTAAAGATGAACTTGTGACGTCTTACGTAGAGTAACACGTCAAAGATGTTGGCGAAGTTTTGGGCCGATGTGGAGAGTGTCGTTGAGAGAAGTGCCTAATGAAGTTTTACTAGAGCCGTTAAACACGACTCTCAACTTTGTGGTCTCGCTATCTTCACGAACTACACAGTGATGAGGAAAATAATATGTTTGAGCTGGTTCTGGAGCTGATGATGAGAGTTGTTGCATGTGTCCAAGAGATGCATATTCTGCTAAGAAGTCAGAATACTGAACTTTCAAAGTAGGATTCTGATCAAGACGTTTGATAAGGCGATTAAGACAACGTTGAGCAGTGTGTTTCGAAGTTCCGAGTTGTTGAGCTGATGATTTAAATGGAAGGCGCACTATGTATCTGCCTGATGAATCACGAGAGTGAGTTTATTTGAAGTGATTTTCACATTCAGCTTCTTCCATTGTCATAGACTCATCTACCGAATGTGGAATTTCCTCCAATTCCCAAAATTTTTAAAGAGACTCATGGAGCTGTTGATTAGAGATGACATGATAAGTTTGGAGCGATGATGCTGATGGATGATTCTTTACAGGACCTAAGATGGTCCACCCAAAAATTGTACAGATAGCAATTGGATCTATACAACCACCTGACTTCAGTCCTGGCGTAATGATTTTCCCGTATGAATCAGCTCCTACCAGGATATCTATTTAGCCTGATTTGAGAAAATCAGGATCTGCTAGCTCAAGATTTTTGATGTGGTCCCACTGTTGATTGGAAAGTGAGACTGTTGGAAGTTGGGCTGTGATTTTCGGTAAAATATGAGCAGTAACTTCTGCAGAAGATGTTGAATGAATAGAGCGTAAGACGAATGAGACACATCCTTTAGTATGTCCAGATGTAACGCTTCCAATTCCTAAAATAGGAATAGTCGATGGTATGATGCAGAGGTTAACTGCCTGAACAACTTCGGTTGATATTAGAGTCAACTCTGAACCTGGATCGATTAATAGTCTGATTTTTTGTGATTTACCTTCCGATGAGATGATAAAGGCTTGAGCGGTTGCTAACAGGATTGCTGGCCGTTCAGAATGTAAAGTGTTACCGTGCATTTCTGATGATCGAATAGAACTGAGTGAAGTAGCATAAACTGAAGGAAGAGCGGAGAATTGATTTGTGTTAGGAAGTCTTTGAAGATGTTGTGAAGTCTCGTAAAAATGATAAATCAGTCTGTACAGAGCTGTGAGAGATGCCCACAAGTCATTGCTGAGATGATGTTCCTGGATGTTGGTTTTCTGGTTGTGGTGAGGTAGACTGATTAATTTTCGGTGTTCATTGTTTGCCAGGAAGAAAGCTGTGAAGCATTGAATGATGAATTTCTCCGCAGACAGTGCATCTTTTCTTATTCCTGCAAACATTGACTGGATGTTTGCCCAAACAGTTGACGCAAAGATGTTGACTGGTGACCCAGTTGAACTTTTCCAGGTCACTAAAACCTCTGAACTTTGAACAGAAGACTATGAAATGATCCTCCTTGCAGCAAGAACATTGTTGACTTTGAGCTGAGTTGGCCAGAGTACCGGATGTGTTAGCTATGGATGACGTATAAACGTGAGCTGTAGATGCTCTTGATGCTGGAGCTTGATTTCTAGTTGCTTTGACAAATCCTGACTTGGGCTTGCGAGAAGTCACACAAATAGCAATGCTTTCCAAAGCTCTAACGCGACTGATGAGAAATAGTTTTAATTGAGAGTACTGTGGATACTCAGGTGAGCTGCCAAGCGAAATTTCCCAATCGTTTCGAGTCTGGAAATCTAATCTACTTGTAATCAAATGAATGAGAAGTTGATCCCAATGTTCCACTGGAGATCCAAGAGACTTAAGTGCATTGATAGCCTCATTTGTAGTGTTAAGTAATGTAGTGAGGCCTTGAGTTGATTTGTTGTCCATCATTGGGAGTGAGAAGAGACGATCAAGTTCGGCTGAAATTAACAATGGCTTATTTTCATACCTCTCAATCAATAAATCCCAAGCGGATTGGAATGCAGTTGAGTTCACTGGAGTATTTTTGATTAATGATTTGGCACTGCCTCAGAGACATGAGCTGAGATACTGCATCTTCTCCACGTTGGAATATTGAGTATCTCCGCCTACTGGAGGCAAAAACATGTCTTTGAACTGTCTCCACTCAGTATAGCTTCCAGAAAATGATGGCAGTGAAATCGGTGGTAATGATGGACGAGCATGAGCTGAATAATTGACGCTAGTATTTGGTTGTGAATCGATTGTTTTGGGTTCTTCAACGTATTCAGAGAGTCGTCTTTTTAATGCGGCTTTGGTTTTTACAAAGCGCTTCAGAGTTGATGCAAACCAAACTTCCTTGATGTAATTATTTTTTGCAGGAAGATCTTTATAGCTCATGATGGTATCATGAACCGTATCTATTTTCTCCGAGGTGAGTATGACCTGATCGAATCTGGTCTGCGTATCAAATACGTCCATAGTGGCCACATCACCCTCTTCTATCTCATTAAGCATAGAGTCGATGTACTCCATCCTGCGTTTTTGGTTACGGATTAACACAACAGCCATTGTAGATGTTTGTCTATTGTTGTGAACTGCTTATTAAATTACTGGCAAATTCAGAATATCCGGACTATCTGGCTCGAAGGACCATAAATGTAACTGAGATAATGAGCTGATCTTCCTTGATGAGCGGAGTATAATATTCTTTCGACTATCTATAAAGAGACGATCACTTTCTTTTCTTGACTAATAAATAACAAAAACTTCGTGTCTTTTCACTTCTAATTTTATTCACTGATTTTACAAAACGCTACCAAAGCACCACAAGAGTTTATCTGCAACGCAAAACTCGAACAAAGAGAAACTGGCGTCACCCGCAACAATGTAACGGGAAGAACGAAACTCTTGTTCTTCCCGTGAACAGTTGAGCTGAGATTTCATGAAAATCGGAACCTCATGAAGATTGTTCACGTTCGTTCCGAAGAGTCATGCGGGAGTTTTGAACAGTGGTATTCGGCAAATATAAAAATTTAAATAAAACTCTTGCGTGGTTTACACTTACAAAACTAAAGTAAAGTGAAACAAAATTAAATTGTGTAATTACGAATCGAAAAAACATAATAAAATCGATGAATGTTTACATATGTATAACGTGAAGTTAGTGAAATTTGTTGTGAACATAAAATCAGGAGAAAACAAAAACTCACAGCACCAATCAATAATTCAATGCGATCAATATGAAAATCACCAATCAATAATTCAATGTGATCGATATGAAAATCAATCACAACCTAAATCACAACCTTAATCAACAAAGAACAGAGATCTATCTAAATAATTAATAAGCAAGAAAATTGTAAGAAATTGTAACAACACCAATCAATAATTAAATAATTCAACATGAAAATCAACCAATCGATCTGATCACAACCTCAATCAATAAATAACGGAGATCTATCTAAATAATTAATAAACAAGAAAATTGTTATATATTTCACAACACCAATCAATAATTCAATGCGATCAACATGAAAATCAATCAATCGATCTGATCACAACTTAAGTCAATAAACAACGGAGATCAGTTGTAATAAATAAATTGTAACATAATAACCCACAACCAACCAAACAAACTAGATTAGGCTGAACCTTCACGGAAACGACCACAAACCAAATAACCAACGATCAATCGATAACGAACGATGCTCAATCAATAATAAACAAATGCACCACAAATGAAACAACACCACAAGAGACAATAAATACCGAAATCAATCACCATAAAAACAACAAATGATCAATCGATAATGTACGTACCAATCAGTCAAAACCCCCTGGATATGTAGTGGTTTGACAAGCCATGAACTGGTTTTTTACGATGTGTGAGTAAGGGCCTAGAATTGCGCCATTTCCATCCGCGCTTTGACAATCGCCACAAGAATTATTCGCGACGCCGGGGTAAAAAAATAATTGTGAGTGTTTTTATAGTTTGAAAATATGTTTTAAATTATTATTTAAATATTTAATTAGTAAGTGTTGGTGTCACTTTGCGGGAACATTAAAATAGAAAAATAAAGTGTTAATACGAAAACGGTTTTGTTTCGTGAAAATGTTTTCCTAAAGGTGATACCATACACAAAATTTTCAAGCGTAAATTTAGTTAGTTTAGTTTCGTTTTGATTGTTTTAAATGTTTTGTGTTAAATTTTATTGTTGTTTTAAAAATGAATAAGTGTATTTAATAATCAAATAAAGTGTATAAATTTCATTATTAGCAGAAGGCCACTTTTAAAGGAGGGAATAAACGGTGAACATCGTCGTATTTCGTACATTTTTGGTACGCGGATATATTAATCTGAAAGAGATAAATTTTTCATATTTTAGGAGGAGACAACATCCATCAACGAGGGATTTTCTGTTTTTAGATTTTTAATTATTATTTAAATCGAATTTATTTATTTTATCTGTTTTTTGATATTTTTTCCAATAGAAGTGCTGCATATAGATTGAGTTTACTCTTTTTATTTGAATTTTTAAAGTATATATCGAGTTTGAGTTATTATTATTGTGCTGTTGAGTTTTCTCTTTTCATTCGAATTTTTAATATATACAGTTGTTTGTAATGTTGCCTGTAACACTGTGGACTGTAAAAACCATACACACATATGTAATAAGAGCGAAAGTGATTTTGTCGATTTAGAACTTTTTATTATTATTATTCAATATTTACACCTTATGCCTTATTATAATTGTACAATGTTAACTTTGTGTTCTAAGCATAAATTTCATAAGTAGGTATTACTTTTAGTATTCAATCTTTATTTATAGTCCAAAAATTGAAACCCAACTATTGCAATTATTAAGAGTCTTCAACATTTTCAATTATTATTTCGTTAATTCTTCTGCACACGAGCACACTGGCAGACAAAACCCAACTCCCCAGGAAAACGCATGGCAAACACGCTTGCTGGTAAAAAACGCTTGGTACCGTTGCACTGTGAGTTGTTGCGTCCCGATTGGCTCGTCCTGAGAACCACGAGAAGGGCTGAGGGTTGCCAGAGCTTCAGAGCAGTCTAGTTTTCAACATTCTCCCCCCCATCAGCAATTCTTTGCTGATCTTCTTGAGTTGTCTCTGGTGGTGAGTATGGTAGGAGAGCTAGCTTCACGATAGGTCTGACTAGTTCTGCTGTAGAAGTTTTGATTCTCACTACCCTGATGAGTCCATCTCTTCCTGGTAGAAGTGCAATCACTCTGGCGAAAGGCCACTTTGTAGGAGGGAACCTTTCGTCAGTGAGTAAGACCAGAGATCCAACCTTGATCTTGTGTGAAGGATGTTTCCACTTTAATATTGAGAGTTGTCTTTGCAAGTACTGTTTTGACCATGTGGTCCAAAATGACTGGAGTCGTTGCTGGATGAATTGCCATCTGGATAACCTGGTGAGTGGAATTCTAAGGATGGTTCAGGCAAAGTTGTCAATTGTTCACCAATCAAAAAATGAGCAGGGGTGAGTACTGCTAGATCTTCAGGATCCTCTGTGAGCGGTTCAAGTGGTCTGGAGTTGAGTATTGCTTCTATTTGTACCATTAGCGTGTTGAGTTCTTCGAACGTGAATGTTGAGTCGCCCATCGTTCGCACTAAATGGTGCTTCACTGACTTCACAGCTGCTTCCCATTTCCCTCCCATATGAAGTGCTGCTGGTGGATTAAATCTCCATTCTGTACCATCATTAACTAGTGAGTAGGCTATTTCCTTGAATTGTCTTTTACCTTGTTTGAAGAGTTGTCTGATGAGAGTGTCTGCTCCTTGGAATGTAGTGCCGCAATCACTATATAGAGTTCTGCAGACTCCTCTCCGTCCAGTGAACCTTCTGAACGCTGCAATGAATGAGTCAGATGAGTAATCACTGACAACTTCAATGTGAATTGCTGAGGTGACAAAGCACACGAAAATACACATCCATCCTTTGGTCATCTTGGCGCCTCTGCCCTTCCAAGATTTCATGGTGATTGGACCAGCGTAATCCACACCACAAACGTCAAACGGACGGGATGGAGTGACTCTTGATCTAGGCAATTGGCCCATTAATTGCTGTGCTCGTTCACCACGATGACGAGCACATTTCATACAATGGTAAATGTGAGATCTTACTGTGAGTCGTCCACCAATTATCCAGTAAGAACATCGTATGAGGTTCAGAGTTGCCTGCGTTCCACCATGCATAGTTCGTTCATGCGCATCAGCGATAATGAGTTTCGACAGGTGAGAAGTCCGAGGTAGGATCGCTGGATGTTTGGCCTCTTCGTCCAAGTGTGAGTTGGCTAATCTACCTCCTACACGAATAATGCCACGAGTGTCAATGAATGCTGTTAAACGTGAAAAAGGATGTGAAACGGGGAGTTGCCCTGAGTTGATCAGTTTTATTTCTGCTGAGAAGTATGATTCTTGAGTTGTCCGTATCCAAAATAACTTGGCCTTTTCAATTTCTTGTGGCGTTAAAGGGTACTGAAGAGTGTACTGTGGCACACGTCTGAGGAGTTGACTGACTCTGAAAAATATTGCGGTCACTCTGAAGAGTTTGCTCAGACGAGAGTATCTGTAGATCATCTCCCAATGATGTTCAGGTTTCTGTGCTGATGCTTTTAAAGTGATCCCGGGTCGTTCTTCCTGATGAGCGGTTGAATCATACACTGGTGATTGAGTTGCCCATTGAGAGTTGTCCATGGTGGGCCACTGTGGTCCTGTCCACCACAAGGCATGCTTCTGCAGCTGGGAGAGCTTTATTCCTCGAGAAGCACAATCCGCTGGGTTTTCTTTGCCAGGTACGAATCTCCAAACGCTGATTGGAGTAAGATCTTGTATCGTAGACACTCTATTTCTGACGAATTCTTTCCAGCGAGATGAGTGAGACTGGATCCAAGTCAAAGTAACTGATGAGTCGGTCCAACAATAAATTTGAGTTGGGTGGACTTCTAGGTTGCGCTTTACATGAACAATCAACTTGGCTAATAGAAGAGCAGCACTGAGCTCAAGTCGAGGAATTGACATTTTCTTGAGTGGAGCAACCTTAGTTTTTGAGCAGACTATTGTTGAATGACTTGACTTGCCTTGGTGAATTGACTTTAAATATACTACAGCTGACAAAGCTGTTTGTGAGGCGTCTGAAAATCCATGTAGCTCCACTGAGCAATCTTTAGTGATTCTTAACCACCGTGGAATTGAGATCTCTGATACATGGTTGAGTTCAGTTTTGATATTGACCCACTTGGTTTCAATGTGAGTTGGTACTGGTTCATCCCAGGTGAGTTGATTTAGTACCAGGAGTACTAAGGACCACATTTCTTGGAGTAAGACTTTGGCTCTTATGATGAATGGTGCAAGAAATCCAAGGGGGTCATAAAGTTGTGCTGTTTCTGATAATATTTGTCTTTTAGTAATCTTGGAATGATCTTTTGATACCCTTGAGTTGAACTTGAATGTGTCTGTGTATGGAATCCATGACAGACCTAGTAATTTGGCTGAGCTGTCTTCAAATGAGTGAATTTGTTCTGCTGTTTTTGAGTTGGCTGATCTGGACTTCAAGAAGTCGATTGAGTTGCTGTGCCATTTTGCCAAGGGGAACCCACCTGCCATACAGAGTTCACTGACTTGGTTTGACGTGTCAATGAGTTGGTCTATTGAGTCGGCTCCTCCAAAGATATCATCCACATATCTGCCTGTCATCAATGGATCTATTGCTAGAGGGAATTTGTGACCCTCATCAGTCACAAGTTGTATCATGGTCCTTATAGCAAGAAATGGAGCAGACCTGGTTCCATATGTGACTGTGGTAAGTTGATCTGGGATGATATTGAGTTGGCTGTCGATCCAAAATATACGCTGGAAATCCTAGTCATCTTTGTGTACTCTGATCTGTCTATACATTTTTGTGATATCCGATGTAAACACAAATTTGTGTTGTCTGATCCACAAGAGAACATCTGCTATGTCACGTTGGACCTTTGCACCAACGTGCTGCAAGTCATTAACTGAAACCCCACTGCTGGATGGGCTTGACCCGTTGAATACGACCCTGAGCTTGGTAGTGGTACTGTCTTCTTTTAACACACCATGATGTGGTAAGTAATATACTGTAGAGTTGTCTGAGGTGTCTGCCGCTCGGGTCATGTGAGATAATTCTTCATATTCACGCATGAATGAGTGATAAAGGTCAGAGTACGAGTTGTCCTTGCTGAGTCGACGAATGATGCTCTTTAAGCACTGCTGAGCTCTGAACGATGAGTCGCCTAGGAGAGTTGGACTTGATTTTAGTGGAATTCTGACCACATATTTTCCATCAGGATCTCTTGAGTGAGTTTTCATGTAATGCTCTTCACAGGCTTGATCATCTGGAGACAGTTGACTGACTGTGTTGTCTGGTACTTCTTCTTGTAACCAGAACTTGGTTACGAGATCCCTGATGTGCTGATATGACTGGTCTGGTGTCATGTGGTATGCTTGGCGAGTTGTTCTGGATTTCTCGGATGTAGGGCCAAGAAGAATCTAGCCAAATATTGTATCCTGTGCTATAAGAGCTGACTGAGGTGACGGTATGATTGATGGTTTAACTATTAAGCCATATGAGTCAGCTCCAATCAGTATATCTATGTTTTTGGGATTTGAGTAGCCTGGATCAGCAAGTTTCAGTGTGTGAAGGATTGGTCAATCAAGTTCTTGAACTTGTCTCGTAGGTAAAGTCCCTGTCACGCATTGGAGAATGTGAGCTTCAAGCTCCACTTGCTCATCTGAGTGCATTGTAATACCCTTTGTCTTCATGGTGTTGATATTTCCAATACCTAGGATTGGAATTGTGGATTTACGGCGCTTCAGATGACAAGCTGTTGCTATGGTGTTTGAGATGAATGTTAGCTCAGAGCCTGAGTCTATTAAGAGTCGTACTGGTATTGTTGAGAAGTCTGTGATTAATACAGCCCTTGCAGTGGCTAACAACTGTTGGTGCTTGAGTTGACGATGAGTTGGTCGCACACGTGTTGAATGTTAAGGAGGCGGCTGGAGCTGTCATTGCTGATCGTGTGCGTGGATTGTCTGCTAATTCTGAGGTGGAGTGTATAGCTTGGTGAATCGTAAGCTCTTCTTTTGAGGCATCTGGAGGCTGGATATGTTCTAATAACTCTCCAACTGACATTGCTGAGTGGTCTGCCTCACTTTGAGTTAACTTAGTTATTCTTGAATAATCTGGAGAATCTTCAGAAAAATTGTCTGGCTCCAAGTGATGCAGATGAGTTGCCTGCTCGGTTCGAATTGTTGAACAACATGGAAGAAATGAGCGTCATTGACGAGAAGTTGATGGATGACTTGGCTGTGTTGTAAATAAGATATACATTAGTATTTGTACCAGAAGGTGCTGCCACCTAAAGTTGCAAGATAAAGTTATCGGTTGCTAAGAGATCTGTCGCGTAGTTAGTCAGTCGATGACCGTCATAGCGTCATGTATTAAGAATATTATCCAGTTTAATAAATGATCATAATTAAGAAGATCCGTCTATTATTTATCCAACATGGTAGCAGGTCCGTGGTTTAAAATTAATTGAATTGATTGAACTAGTTGAAAAGTGAAAAACAAAAGGTCTAAAACGAAGAAAAGAAAAATCAAACCTGTGAATGTAATCGGTGAGACAAAGGCAAAATGGCGAGCAATGGAAGAGACGATATACGCATTCCAGTATTCGACGGATCAGAATATTCCAGTTGGAAAGCAAGAATGTTACTATATTTGAGGACGAAAGAATGTAAAGATGCAGTTGATAGACAAATAATATCTGAAGGGGACGATAAAGACGATAACAAGGAATGGGAGAAGAAGGATGTAAAAGCAATGAATTATATTTGCAGTTCAATTACTAACAAACAATTCGAGTATGTAAAAAATCTCCCAACAGCTTATGACATGATTAGAAAATTTGATGAATTATATCTGAAAGAATCTACTGCTCTACAAATTATACAGAGGAATGCTTTGGAAAAAATTAAACTTAAAGATTTTTCAACGCCAAAAAGTTTTTTTGAAGAGTTCGAGAAAGCTGTGAATCAATTGAAAGCAGCAGGGGCCACAGTTAACGATAAAGAGATACTGAGTTACATGTTAAAAGCTCTTCCCACAGAATACAGTCACATTGGAGATATGATAGATGTATTACCTGCGCAAGAAAGAACTGTTGAGTATTTAATGGGGAAAATTAACCTAAAAGCTATGCAGGAAAGTGATAATAAAAGTCATGAAAAGTTGACAAATTCAAGTGCATTCCACACACAGACACAAAATCAACCGATATGTTACAGTTGTGGTAAACCTGGACATATACAAAGATACTGTAGCGATAAAAGTGAACGAGGCCGAGGAGGACAGAGTCGTGGATCAACCAGAGGCAGAGGCAATTATCAAAGAGGTAGAAGCAGCTATCGAGGTTATGATTATTCACGGGGAAGAAGCAGTTTTAGAGGACAACAAAGAGGGAGCTATCGAGGAGGTGGAAATCCAATGCAGAGTTCTCAAGACTCTCAAGGTCATTCCAACGTCTTCTTAACAGATATAAGTAAAACAGAAGCGAACAAAGTAGAGGTAAATAATACAACTGCAATTAATGAAAGTATAATTGAGTGGATTTTGGATAGCGGGTGCACAGATCACATAATTAATGATGATAGGTTATTCGAAGAATGTGTAATATTGAAAAATCCAGTTGATGTTAAATTGGGGGATGGTAGAGTGATGAAAGCTACAAAAATTGGTCGAGTTAATTCTATTTTCAAAGTTGATGCAAATGAAACTCAAGTAACGCTGAATAACGTTTTTTTTGTTCGAGAAACGAAACAGAATTTAATAAGTTATGCTAGAGTCACAGTGAACAACACAATAATATCCTATGATGACATCTCAGAAATTTATAACACATATGAACAATTAATAGCCATTGCATACAAAGTTTACAACATTTATAAAATCACTAGTTTTTGCAGGAAGTCTGATGATGTGAGACAAGCTAATAGTAGTCAACTAACTGGTAATAATAATAATGAGAAAATGACTGAGAAAGAAAAATGGCATCGTACTTTGGGTCATGTAAACTTTAATTATTTGAATACCCTGTGCAGGAATGAACTAATAGATGGATTGCCTAAAAATTTGGAAAATGTCGAAATGAAATGTGCAACTTGTATTCAGTCAAAAATGCAAAATTTACCCTTTGCAAATGAAAGAAGACAAGTGAAAGAAATCTTAGAGATTGTCCATACAGATTTAAATGGACCACATCCAACAGTAGGAAGTTCTGGTGAGAAATATTTTTTATCTTTTGTTGATGAAAGAAGTAAATTGGCAAAAGTGTTTTGCATTAAGTCTAAAGATGAAGTTTGCAAGTGTATAATCTAGTACGTGAATTTAGTTGAAAATATGACAGGCAAAAGAGTAAAGAATTTAAGATGTGATAACGGTAAAGAATATATCAACAGTCAAGTCTATGAATTCGCGAGATATAAAGGGATTAATATCATGCCATGTCCACCATATGTACATGAACTAAATGGAGTGGCTGAGAGATTTAATAGGACTATTATGGATTCAGCAAGGTGTCTATTAAAAGAAGCAAGGGTAGATAGAAAGTATTGGCCAGAAATCGTAATGCCAGCTACTTATTTGAAGAACAGAACATTAGCTAATACCTTTGAGATTAAAACTCCATATGAGATATTTTTTAATAAAAAACCAAATGCAAAGTATCTAAAAATTTATGGAAGTCGAGTTTTTGTAAGAACACCTGAATCACAGAGAAGAACTAAATGGGATGATAAAGCAAAATTAGGAGTACTACTAGGTTATTCGGAAGTTGGATATCGTGTATTAATTAACAACAGAATAATTGTAGCAAGACATGTTGATGTGGTAGACAATGAGATTAAATATGTCGGTTTCAACAGCGATTCAAACAATGAAACAAATGAGGAGTCTAAAAATAACATTTTAAATAATAATTCAAAAGATGAAGATGAAGTTGATGATGAGGAGAAAAATGATACTGATTATGAATCTGCTGAGTCGATAGGAAATACTGAAAATAAGACTGATGGTAAAACGTGTTTGAGAAGGTCAACAAGGGAGAAAAAGCCAAATATGAAGTATAATGATTTTGAAAGCTACTGTATTTACGTAAATTGTTGTAACGCAAATGATCCTACTACATTTGAAGAGGCGATTAACAGTAAAGAGTCTAAAAATTGGCAAAAGGCAATGGATAATGAAATGAGTAGTATTAATAAAAATAAAACATGGATTCTAGTGAACAAACCAAAAAACAAACAGGTGATTGATGTAAAATGGGTGTATAAAATGAAATCAAAAGATATTTACAAATCTAGGCTGGTAGTGAGGGGTTTTCAACAAAAAGAACACATTGATAACACTTATTCCCCTGTAGCAAAAATGGAGACTTTAAATATTATTATCGTACTGTTGTCAAAATGAATTAAAAATTGAACAAATGGATGTAGAGACAGCCTTCCTAAATGGTAAAATAACTTCAGAAATATACGTAAATCAACCATTAGGTTATCAAGATGGAACTGATAAAGTGTATAAATTATGCAAATCACTATATGGACTAAGAGAAAGTCCTAGGTCGTGGTATGAGTGTTTCCATGAATTTATGAACAAATTAGGATTCGAGAGAAGTAAATATGATTATTGTCTTTATGTAAAAAATTATAACAATCATCCAGTTTATATGATAATATTTGTTGATGATTTGTTGATATGTGGTAAAGAAACCTAAAAGATACAAGAAGTAAAAGATGAACTATCAAAGCGATTCAGAATGAAAGATATGGGCAAAGCGTCTAATTATATTGGTATTGATATTAAACATGATTTTGATAAAAATGTGATGACTTTAAGCCAAGAAAATTATATTGAGTCACTAGCAGAAAAATATGATTTGAAAAATGCTAAATTACATAAAACACCAATGGAAACTAATTTGAAACTTGAACCAGCAGATGAGACTAATGAACAACTGAAATATCGAAATATAATAGGAGAATTACTGTATATCAGCACTGGGACAAGACCAGATATTGCATTCAGTGTTAATTACTTGAGCAGATTTCAAAGTTGATATGATGAAATACACTTCAAATACGCTATGAGGATTCTGAAATATTTATATTTTACTAAAAGTTTGAAATTAACTTATACAAAATCTGAAAAAGACGAAAAATTGGATTGCTTCGTGGATTCAGACTGGGCAGGAGATATTGTTGATAGAAAATCTACATCAGGGTACATAGTGAGAATGTATGGAAATGTAATCTATTGGAAATCACGTAAACAGAAGTCTGTAACTAAATCATCCACTGAAGCCGAGTACGTAGCATTATCTGAAGCACTTACAGAAGTTACTTTTATAAGAGGTTTATTGAGTGAAGTTTTCAAAATTAAGTTTAATGTACCAACGAAATTCTATGAGGATAATTCTGGAGCAGTATCTATTGTGAAGACCGGTAATCTATCAAAGAAGTCAAAACACTTTGAGGTACATTATCACGATATTCACGATAACTATGCCAAAGGCAAAATAGACATTATCAAAGTGGATACTGAGGAAAATACTGCTGATATTTTGACAAAGTGCCTATGTAAAGCAAAGTTTGTTAAGGTGAGACAAGAATTAAAATTAAAATAAATGTTACGAAAAATGGTAAAATACAAATGTAAAGAGGCGTGTTGTAAATAAGATATACATTAGTATTTGTACCAGAAGGTGCTGCCACCTAAAGTTGCAAGATAAAGTTATCGGTTGCTAAGAGATCTGTCGCGTAGTTAGTCAGTCGATGACCGTCATAGCGTCATGTATTAAGAATATTATCCAGTTTAATAAATGATCATAATTAAGAAGATCCGTCTATTATTTATCCAACAGGCTGGGATGAGTTGACTGGTTGAGCTGCAGAAGACTGAGCTGATGTACCTCTTCTCTCTTGATGAGTTGACCTTGGTCCATGGATCATTGTATGGTGCTTTTGACCACACTTAGCGCAGGTTTTTCTTGTCTTGCAGACTTTAATCGAGTGATGACCAAAACAGTTGAAACAGAGTTAATATGACTTTTTACCTATACTCTTCTGATAGGTCCTTGAATAGTCTACTAAATAGAGTGGCTCTTTGCAATAATCACAAGGATTATCTGCCTTCCTTGGGGTGTGCTGAGAAGTCTGGTGAGAGTTCTGGCGAGACGTCTGGTGAGATCGTTGGTGAGTGCAGTTTCTGGTAGTCCAAGTTGGGTTTTTTTGAGTTGCTGACTGCGCAGCTTCCAGAGCTCGAGCTCGAGTTTCAACAAAGTTAAGCAGAGAGTTGACCGTCGTAGCTTGTTTGGAGCTCCTTCTTTTGATCTCCCATGCTTCGCGTAGTGAGGAATCTAATTTCTCTAAGATCAAGTAGCTTAGGATGTAGTTCGAGTCGTCTATACATTGAATGACCGCAATGCGTCTAGGTTTCGTTTGACCGTTGCCACTAGGTTGTCGAGTTGGTCTGGAGACTTTGAGGAGGTTACGCTGATATTAGCGATGTTGGAGATGTGAGAGAAGATCATCTTCTCGTCGTCATTATACCTTTCTATCAATAATTTCCAAGCTGGGTCGAATGAGTTGTCTACCATGCTGATGTTCATAAGTAGTTGTGCTGGTGGCCCTGTCAGATGCGTTTTAAGATAGTGAAGCTTATTAACAGGCCTAAGGTCGGGTCGATCTATAACCATCGATGTGAAAAGATCCCGAAATGAAGGCCATAGTGATGAGTCGCCCGAATATGTGGGAAGTTTGACTTCTGGCAGCACTGCCTGCTGGAGATAGTGAGTGGTCAGTGGAATTGCTTTGTGCTGATCCATGCTCTTTTGAACTTCTCTAGCATGGAGGTGAGATTTGATCGAGTATAACCTTGAGCTGATTTGATAATGAATACGAATTGCGTTATCGTATACTCCATCAACCATATAGGGGTGCTTAAATAAAGTTGACCGGCAACCAATGCCAATGGCGTCATGATCCAAGAGAAACCTAGACCAAAGCTCTGATAAAAGATTTAGCTTACCCTCAATGACGTCAAGTTGTGCAGTGTCGTTTTTAATCTGGTCTACCTCCATGTGCATCATCATGAGTTGCTTATATCGAGCTATTTGAGTTGTCTATTTGTAGGTTGTAGTGTTAGACAGTGACCCTGGTGAGGATGGCCTTGGCTTGTTTGGTTGTGAGTCGTCTGGTTGCTGAAGGGGCATGTGTAGAGTATATCAGCAAGCCGGTATTACTGGCTGCGTCACCTTCTCGATCTAATTATTCATATTCTGTGCAGTATTGTGGAGACTACTTTCCACTGCTGCCACCATACGGAGAATGGATTCCCTATGTAACGCTTATCGGGGAACTCCGTGGAACAAAAGGCGTGTTATTTTGGGAATCGCTATCGAGTGCAAATCCAATGTTCCAAAAAAGACAAATTTAACTTGCACTCGATAGCTGACAAATTTGACTAATTTCACGTTATATTTATTGAAACTTTCATCGATGTTTTTACGTTTCTTCGGTTCTAAAATACGCAATTTAATTTTGTTTCGCTTTATTTTAATTTTATAAGCGTACACCACGCAAGAGTTTTGATTAGGTATTAATTTTTGCTGAATTTCCCAAAAATTTGAAACTCGCGGGACGGGAAATTTAACGTGGCGCCATCTACATAATTCTAGATCTACATTCTATCGCGTGTTAAAATTTTAACCCACGTATTATCGGGTGTTAAATTTGCACAGGAAAATTATATGGGATTTGACACTTCTACACCACTCGTTGTCCCAAAAGAACGCGCCTAAAGAAAACTACCGACGCAGACGCTTAGATCAGTCATTCGAGTTACGTTGCAAGATAAATTGTAGTTTGTTGTCAAATTCAGATTACATTTCCGTGATAATTTAAAACTGGTAATTCAGCATTCCAACAAAAATAAAAAGAATTTAATTGGAAAACATTTAGAGGTTAATATTTATTTATTAATTTAAACTTAAATTCGAAACAATTATCTTCCAGGGCATAAAACATTGGGGATTGAGTTTAATTGATCATCAGGAGAAGATCAATCAAGCACTCAAAAATAGACCTGTGGTGCTAAGGAATCGTCGTCAAAAGAAGAAAATCGGTGATGCAGTGAAAACGGTAAACTTGCCTCTTTTCTTTTACAATTTCACAAAAGACCACAGCTTGCCAAATTTAATATGGAATCATAAGGTTACGATGATACAGTTCTTCACTGTGTCTTATTTTTCAATGAAAATATATTTTCCAGACCAGGGAAGAATTAAGAGTTTGTTTAGAAAAGGAGCTCCGTCAATTTATGTCTGATAAGGAACTTGCTTGAAGTACAATCGTTGCATGGAATTATGAAGAGTTCGAAGTGGAATATAAAGTATTTCCGTGTTTTAAAATTTATATGTTTTCTTATTGTTGATATTTGCAGTGCTTAGCGGATGAAATTAAAATTGGAGACTATTATGTAGGACTTATTCTGGAGAAAGAGGATTAGTCTCAGAATTTAGTGAAAGATCCGTAAGTAGTTTGACATAAAAATAATAACAAGTGATACATTTATCCTCGTTTAAAATACTAGTGTTGAGCTTTTTAATGCCTTGTATCGCAGAGTGTTATGTCATAATAGGATAAATGATGATCAGCTTACAGTAACATCATTACAAGCTTTAGCGAAAGTATATAATCGATATCACAAAGAAATTGGTACGAGTTCATTTGTTTACCGCATGTGGTACAAGTTTGCCTAACACATGATCCGGGATTGTTAGAGCGCGTCGCTACGCTCTTATGTCAAATAATGGTGGTATAACAATGTTATATCAAATAATTTTATCTCCAAGAACTTTTCTTTTCATATGAATAGGACAATTCAAAAATGCCTAAAGTATACATGACTGGAGTATTCTACTTCATGTTAATGTACACTGGAAGTAATATATTACCAATAGCACGGTTTTTGAAAATGACACACATGAAACAAGCATTCAGAAGGAAGAAGTATATATCAAAATAAGATTAAAATCTGCATATAGCTTCTAATAATTAATTCTCCTAAGACTTCTCAATTTATTTCAATTCTCAAAGTATTTCTGTATTTTTGTTTTTAAAATACATCTTGTTTTGATTTAGAAATATTGTTGTATAGTAATTTTCATTTTTCTAGGATGTATTAAAAACTTTGGAAATGTATCTAGAACAACTTGATGAAAGCATACGATCGCTGATTCTAGGATTGGAAGTTATTCTCAAACATCCACACGATATTTATATGGATAGTATTAACTAGCCGTTTATTTTCATCTATTTATATTTTCAGGGGAATGTAAATTGGGTTTTTATGTCCTAACTAGTCCACTATTTATAAATTTTGAGTCATATATAGTGCAGACTGTACGACCACAGTAACAGCAACTGTGTTGTAAGAAACTCATTTCTTACATAGATTAAACTTGCTCATTACAGAATGTTTGCTAAGGTTGCATATAGTTAGCAAATTGTACAACTGGATTGGCTGTTGTTCCCAAACAGTGACCTAGAAAATGCTGTAGAATTTAAAGTGAGTGTTTCATACCATGAATTGACACACACTGTATTTGAAATACAAATTGTTGAATGCATTGCATGGTGGTCCTCTGCTGAATGAAATTGGTGTTTTGGCTATAGAAGATATGATACGAAATGCTGCAAGGTAATACAGATAACTTATAAAATTATCCAATCTTATATAAATGTTCTTACAGAGTTTCAGTAGATCGGTTCTTAGACACAGAACTCCAGATAAATTTTCTTCAGTCACATAGGGCTGCCTCTGAATGAATTTAGATTAAGTATTTAGAGAGTAATAACCACGCCAAATGTACAAACAGCTTTCAAAACAGTTTGAAATGCATATAAAAATACTATTTGAGTGAGCTATATACGGTTGAATCTGTTGTAATTAAAATTAATGTTTAATTTAATTTTTATCTAGAAATAAAGAATCTTTGCATTTTTTTTATCCTATTCGATTTTTTCACTAATAAAGTCTACAACACTAAACATGTTATATTTGCATTTGATTTTTCCTGGAATTTTGTTCTTGAATTGCTTACCTTAGTCAGTTTTGGGAATACATAAGTCAAGTCTTTTCAAAAAATTTGCTGATTCTTCCCAATCACCATTGAGGAGTTGTGCCAATCAGGATGGCCTTATCATCTTCGTTATGTTATTCTATTATTCGAATTTTTCCACCTTGTTTAATATCTTGAAAAGAATAGCGTTAATAATCTCGATCACTTATTTGAGTAAATCAGGTGCAAAATTATAACCAATGATATATTCAAAAATCTATATAATGGATTCGTCTTATTTTATGAAATGAATAAAACCGTGTTTTCCTGGAGCACTTTGTTCCTTATTTATTAATTTGTCACGAAATAAACGGACTTACATCCTTTTACAAATATTTTACATGTTGAATTTCTGAAGAACACTGTAGAAAAAGTTATTGTTTGATTTCTTCAACAAATTACGTCAAACTATTGAAATTAATTCAGTATGAGGATGTAAATTATAATATTCATATAATATTTATGCAACACATAATATTATTTTAACAATTTATAGATATAACTTAAATTATCTTATTTTGTAAATTACTTATTCAAGTTGCGCGGCAACCTTACAAATGATTCAAAAAGAAACACGAAAGTAAGTTCGTTGTTTATTTGAAAACTGACATGTAGATGGCGCGTCATATATACACTGTCAAAACCAGATCCAGCTGATTTTACGTCGCAAAATGTAAACAAAAACCTCAGTTTTGAGGTTAAAATGAACGAATTTCTTTTTCGAATTGTGAATAAATTAAACATTTTTGCGGGTTAAAAATTAGATTTTTATTCATTTTAGGCATTTCTCTACACAATGGCGTTTACAAAACGTGGCGCACTTGAATGGTTATTGTTCTAATTTTTGTTGGTTTCCGTTTCCTTTATGTTTATGCCGAGATTTCCGTTTCCTTTATGGAATTCAATACATATTTTGGAAGCAGATCTAACACTTGCCCAGACCGGACATGTATGCAGTTATACCAATCTAAACAAATTCTTTCCATAGAAAACGAATTAATGCAAGCCAATCATTTTAACATTTTGCTGCTTTAGGCCAGGTGTTGTGGGATCGTTGGATCGCAAGCGTCAAAAAATTCTCACAGTGTTGAATAATCACAATCAGTTCGAAGGCCTGCGTGCAATGAAGTCAACCTTTCGTTTGAGACTAATTGCAGGATTAATTGCTCAAGTAGTTGTTTTTTATTTCCACGTTGTCTTTGACATTCGATAATTCGTTTTTAGTGTTAGATATATGCATTAGGGATGGAAAGAACAGAGTTACATGAAGTCTCATATGTGGGATGTTATCAAAATGAATGCTAAAGTCAAGTTAAAAAAAACTGTACACTGTGTTAAGTGATTGATTTATAACAATATGAAGCAATTTATTAGGATTAACAGGACTGAAACTATAAAGAGGATTTACAATTTAATTTACAACAAAATTAAAGAGGATTGCTTGAATCATAAAAACGCCAAATAAATGACCATTAACGGGACGCAGCAAGGATATTCAGTACATGATATGGGTTAAATATATTTGCTTCTTTCATTTAATACAACTTTATAAAATTTCATAAGACAAGATAACAGCGGAAGAAGGGAACAACAGAAAAAAAAGAAAATAAAGTGAAGGAAAATGTCACGTGAAAAACGAATACGACATGCTATCATCGCAGATACGAAAGATCGAACGGGCACTGATGCTACCACCCGCGACTTGGAGTAGTGGATACGAGTAACCTCTTCCATTCTGCCGAAGTCCGTGCGGGGATAGCTAAGGAAAAATGGATCATAGGACCTTAACAAATGCTGCACGATAAACACCTACAGGCATGCTCTATCCATTGTCTCCTCAACTGTTGTTATCGCATTATTAGCCGCGTAACAATTAGCAATTGAAATTTGACGGTATATTGTAACGCAAGAAAGTTTGACTGGCTATCAGCGTACTTAACGAGTGAAAAGACGTTTTTACGTCAAAAGAATTACAACAAGATTTTCGCACTATATAATTTGTACTTTAATTATCAAACTATTCATAACAAGGATTATGGAGAGTAGTACGGTAACAGAATAAGTTCGTTGTTTTGCGCCGCTTTTTTATTTGTTCTTCAATGTCGCCGTAGCTCTCACACTTGCTCAGCACTAGACAGTTTTGGTTTTTGATATTCGTTTTGATGCACGTTTTTGCTTTTTTTGCATTTTTGATTATATTTCGGAGAATATTTTTATTGTTTCTCCTCAAGTCCTCGTAGCTCTTTTCATACTTTTTACAATGATTCACCAATCAATTTCCTAGCTTAACGCGTTCTCACGCTGCACTCATAAATATCCTCAGACAACCCTAAAAAACAACATTCACACCTGGGCGCTTGCACTAGCCCGATGACGTCACGAAAAAAACAAGCGCCAAGCAATAAATACGTACAAATATATTCTATCCACCGGGACCTCAACCGTTGTTATCGCGTTATTAGTCTCGTAGTTAGTAGCGATTGAAAAATGACGGTGTTTTGTAACACAAGAATGTTAGACTGGCTACCAATAAACATACTCAACGAGAAGATAGACGTTTTCACGTCAAAAAATTCAAGATATCGTTTCATATGAGTCGTCAATATTCACCGAACTGTAAAAAACTAAAATATGAGAAAAAGCGAATTAAAAAGAATTTAAAACAACGCAACCAAGTACGTGCCGGACACGCATAAGCTCAGGGTTCCGTAGCATGCCGGTATGGAATTGAGTTAAAATTCATTTTACGAAGGGCAATGATTATACAGCGATCTTATAAACTCGTGTAAACATTTTGCTCAAAATCATCCTCTTTGATTTGCTTGGTTATTTATAGAGCTGGATCACCTCCATTATCTCGATCTTCGTTCGAATTGGCAAATGCGAAACTAGATATTTTGAAACTTTAGTATTCATTACGTACCGCAACATACAAATACATGGTTTTATATAAATCAGGAATTTTGTCAATGTATACGTGCCCATATAGTGATGTGATAACTAAACAATTTTTAATTTATTAATTTTATTTATTAATTTATTCAGGTTATGAAAGATACATACAGAGTGTAATAATGATTACATTTGTATATAACCCTGCTGAGATTGAACTACAATTCTGTGTGCAGGCCCGAACAACATATGACTAAAACTAAAACTAAAATAAACTAAGTAAAACTAAAATACTTGACACTATATACAACTTAAGCACTGCGCATACGATTATTGAATAAGGTTATCTCAATTTTTATATATTGTTAAACAAAATTTTTTTTTTTTTAACCCATTGGGAGATTCGTTTTTTTAATTCCTGCTTTTTTAATTGGAGATTCTTTAAGGACAATGGCATTCGGTTGAAATATTTTGTTGCCGTGTAAGTGTATGATTTTTGGCCAGTTGTCAGATTGAAGAGTGGGGTCCTTATAACATTCGTTCTATTTGGATGAGCGGATAATTTCTGAGCCATATGTTCATAATCTTTTACAATACACTCCACTATATATTTTTCAGCAATAGCAAGCTTTTTCTACTCAATTGCTCCTGTATGAGCGCTATATGGCCAGTCTTGAAAATGGTTTTGAAGATCCTTTTCTGGAGCTTACATAAATGTTCGAGGGCATTGTCAGATGCCCCACCCCATCCAAGTATTCCGTAAAATGCTATAGACCCAAAAAATGCATAATAGATTCTTAAAATGATATCTAACCCATAAACATGTCTTAATTTTGCCATTATAAATAACAAATATCTTGTTTTCTTGATTATGTATTTAGTATGGCAATTCCATCGCATGTATTGGTCTACAACAATACCCAAATATTTAGTTGAATGAACTCTCTCCAAAACTTCACAAGGACAATCAGGTTCTCTAGTGCAGTATCCAGAATGTTCTTTCAGACAGAAGTGTGCCGGTTGTGTACTCATGTAAATACTGAAAGTTAGAAATACCGTTTTCTGTGTGTTTAAGTGCAATTTGAATTGACGAAGCCATTTCACTACTTTATCGAAAATATATTGGGCTTTCATGTTCAATATTTCCCAGTTTTCAGCACTGGTCAATAACGCAGTATCATCTGCGAACGACATTATTTCTCCATCTAATTCTAATTCCAAGAGATCGTTTATATATATTAGAAAAAGTACAGGCCCCAAGACACTTCCCTGTGGAACACCGCAGTCTATCTTGGCATAATCGCTCTTTGTACCTTTGATTTGCACTCGATGTGACCTATCTGTAATGTAGTTTGTGAAAAGGTCAAGGGGTTTACCTCTAATTCCCGCGCAAAACATTTTCTTTCTCAGTATACTATGGTCCACAGTATCAAACGCCTTCGCTAAATCCAAAAAAATTCCCATTGTTGGTCTACTCTTATCTAGGTTCTTGTATATATAACTAGTGAGGTGGGAAAGTGCATCCTCGGTAGATACGCCTGTCCTGAAGCCATATTGTTTGTTGCTAAAGAAATCAACCTTATTTAGGAATTTGAGTAGTCTAAATTTCAGAACCTTTTCAAAAATTTTTGATAGATTTGACAATAACGATATTGGCCTATAATTGCTAGGCTCATGTTTATCTCCCGCTTTAAAAATAGGTATTATCTCTGCCTTTTTGTAATGGTCTGGGAATATACCCAAATGTATAGAATTGTTGATGATATGTACCATGACTGGCGTAATATAAGGCTCAAGAGTTTTTAGGACTCTAACACTTACACTGTCCACACCACCAGACTTGTTTTTCAAATTTCTAATAATTCTCGAAACCTCTTTCCCATCAGTTGGAAACATGTATAAACTTCTAGTCACGCGATTTTCTTGATATTTACACGTGGACGGTTTCTTCCTGGCTAATAATTTCCTAGAGACAGTATTATAAAATTGGTTCATTTCCTGGGCTATTTCCTCGGGTTCCGTAATTTTCTCCCCACCTTTATTTAGATAACCAATTTCAATTTTCCGTGGAGGATTGTTTCTTACTTTGGAATTAATCAATTTCCATAGTCGTTTGTTGTCATTTCTGCAACCAGCTATTATAGTCTTATCATAATTTTCTTTCGCCCTGTGTATTAATTTTGATAAGATTTTTGTATAAATTTTGTATCTATTTTTTAGCAAGATATTATTTGAACCCCCAGCTCTCAATTTTTTGTATAAAAAATTTTTAGTATTGCATGATATCAGAATGCCTTTAGTTATCCAGTCTTTTCTTTTAATGTTCTTTTGTTTATCTTTTAGGATTTTTCTCCTAGAATTTTCGATCAGAGTTTCAACTGTAGCCAGTAAGGCCGAATTGCACTTATTTGGTTCCCATTCTTGTAGCATTTGAGTCCAATTAACTTTTACTGCTAGTCTCTTCATGACTTCTAGATTTACGCAGGAGCAATCAGTCTCTGAATTTAGTTTTCCTTTTGCTACATCAATATCAAATAGAAGCAAAAAATGATCAGTTAGCATTTCCTCTATAACATAAGAATGACACCTGTCATTAGTTTTTATGAAAATGTGGTCTATGCAAGTACCTAAGCCTTTCATTCCAGGCCTTGTAATGCCATTTACGTAGGATTTATATCCATATTCGCAATAGTTATTGAAATAGTCCTCCGTTACGTCATTCATGTCCAAGATGTCAATATTAATATCTCCCAAAACAACGTGTGAACTGTAGCTAACAGAGTTCAGGTATTGTTTTAGATTCTCAATAAATACCTCTTTCTTATTTTTATGTGGTCTGTACAATGATGTTATAGCTATTTCCCCTTTCTCCGTGTGTATTATTGTTTCCAAAGCTTTCAATTCCCCTGTGTTCACAATTTGAACATGCGATTTTAATGATTTTTTAATGTAAACCATTACGCCATCTGCTCTAGTAGTCTCGCTTGAAGTACAGAAGACATCATAGTTATCAATCAAATACAAGCCTAGGCTATCCGCGCTCCAGGTCTCCGAAGCTACTATTATGTCTGGCATATTATCAAATTTCCTGAGTAAAACTAGTAATTCGCAATAGTGTTTACCAATACTCCGTATATTCACATGAAGAATCCTTAATTTTTTGGCAGCAACCATCCCCTCTAGTTCCTGGATATTGGTGACTCTCTCCTCTCTAATTTGGTGTTCTGTTATCTCTTCCATTGGTGTTGTCAAGTGAAGGCCGGAATGTGTAGTCGGTCATTGTTATCATCTTTTCCCGTTTAATTTTGTAGGTGTCGCAGTTTCTCTGGTCACCCGCTTCGTGATCTGTTTTCCGAGGATTAGGAATGAATTTATTTGCCGTAATGCAGTTGATACACGCTTTAATTTTTCCAATCTGTTGGCATGTGTTCGGTGCATGATCTTTCGCACAATGCGCACAGGCTACACTTCTTCTACAATTTTTAGCGCTATGTCCATAGCCACAGCACTGTCGGCATCTATTAACATTAAACTCATCTAGCACTGTACATCTCTGATATCCCACATAAATCTTTTGCGTACACATTATCTCCTTATATATATCAGCTGTTACCTCTACCAAAGCAGAGCGGAGATTGTTTTTATTATTCGTGAATATGTGTAGAATTTTAAGTATTCCCGGTAAATTGTTTCTCGCACTTTTATCATCTTCTAACGCCGGAATATCCATATTGTTTTGAATATTTATTATTTTGATAATCGGATTTCTTTTTTTCTCTTTCATGACAGTTAGATCTTGCGATGTTGTCTCGCTCAGAACGCTTTTAACTTTGTCAGCACTGGAGTCATTTTTGCATTTTATAACTATTTTACCGTTACTCATTTTTTTAATATTTACTACAGGTTCTTTGCATTTCAGGATTTCACTTTCAATGAGTTTTTTTGGGTCACCCTTATAATTTTCATTTGGTGTGACTATCAGATTGCTGGATGGTTCACTTTTTAGAATTTCCACTCCTTTTTGCACCACATTAGAATATAGCGGCACTTCCACTGTCTCTTTCTGGTCAATAATTGTCCGCAGGAACGAATTATTTTCGCGCAATTCCTTGTTGTGTTCACGCAATTCTTGATTGCTCAATTTTAGTTCTTCATAAAAATCTCTATTTTCGTGTGTATTTTTTTCACCAACATGTTCGATTTCCTTTTTACAGTTCTTGTATTTTTCCTTTGTGGCGTTCAGTTCAGTTTTCAAATTTGCGATCACGTACTTCAAGGCATTATCGTCGGTGCTCTTTTGAGACATCGATGTTATGTCGTGTTCTGGACAAATCACTAAATGATTCGTCACAAATAAGCCTCTATTTTCTCTTATGAAATCTACAAATTTTGTCTTACAGTATACTGCATCACAAATTATGCACACAACTGACATTACTTGATTATTATCGTGGCAATTACAATTTTTAGACGGAGGTACGTCACGCGCGTCTTTACTCTTCGCCGCCATGCTGCTGAACTTGTTGGCGTTATTCCTAGAGTCTCGGCTTCTTAATCTGTCAGTCATCTTTCTTCATATTTCACTTTTGTGTTCAAAATTTGTTAATTCAATTAGTGTTCCACTGGAATTTTATTTTTAGACAAATATTCTACTTGTTTCAGAAAATAATTCACTTTGTTATGAGCACTGAGCACTTAGTATTCAATTATTAGGGTTCTATTCATTAAAATTTTCCCAGAAATACTCCTTCAAAAAGATTTTAAATCCCAGAAAACTTTACAAATGTTGCCATCAGAGTGTCACAAGGACTTGTTCGTCCTTTTATGTTTAAATATTCAACTTGTGCGCACCTCTGCATCAAACCACGTTACATTTTTTTCCTTGTCTTTTATCACAGCCAAACTTCAGGCTGTTTGCCCTGAACCCAGTATCTCCGCCATTTTGAAGCCACAAGCAATTATATATAATATTATATTGGGTCAAAATTACCTGACCATCAAATTGGGACATAAAATATTAACTCAGTATTTCAAATATCTGTCCGGGAACGACGACGGTGAATTCTGAAAATAGACAAACAAAGGTAGCCATATTATTCGTAATTCAAGTATAGTAACTCGATATACATTTATATAAAGAACAGAAAATTGTCCAAGCGCAACACAAATGACAATCTGCACTTTCGGGTCGGCGCACTCGGCGATCTTATTCCTACACGCGTCTGCAGGGTTTTTGTGGTATCTTCACCACGCGGCGCGTCAAATCACCGGTGTTTCCGCCCTGATTAAGGCTACAGAATAATTACTAGAAATAATTCAAATAGTTATTGGACATTTCATATATCTGTTCACATACTAACAAATTTGTTAAACAAATTTGTATTTCATAATATTTCTCAAATACGCTATGAAAAACCATGTGTATTCTGCTGTCGCTAAATGAAATTATGGAACGTGCATTCCTAAATGTTATTACATACTCATTTAGTTAAAAAAGCGTTAGATATCTTATCAATTTCGTTGGAAGTGTTTTTATGGTCTCTATTCCCATAACTTTCTTAATATTCATCAGAATTATTCACCTATCACGTTTTTTGAAGTGAAAACTTCTTTAGCACTCTTGTGATTTGAATCTCAGTGAAAAGAGAAGGAATATGCATATAATTAATCGAACAAACTAAAGTTCAAATTTCTAAGTCGAATATAAGCAATTAGGCTAGCAGAATCACCAGCAACACGAAAATTAATTCATTATATTATTATTATTCATTATATACAAAAATGAATAGATTTATATAGAAATAAGTATTCATATATATTTATGTACAGAAAAGTAAAATTTTGACGAAGTTGAAATTTGAAAGACAATACGAAATTTTGTGTGCGGGAATTTTAAATAAATAGAACATTTTGTTGCATGAATCATTTCTTTTATTAATGTTAAGCAATTTAACAAAATATCGGCAACAACTAAAATAAAAACTGACATAAAATAATAACAAAAAACTATATTTCTTCGTGTTTATAAAATTTAACAATTATACAAATGGGTAATTAATAATTATGTACAAATGAACCATTTATTAATCTTTTTAAGCATAACAAAAAAGAATGCGTAACAAAATATAAGAAATTAAAATACAATTAAATTACAAAAAAGAATGTATAACAAAATATAGGTACGTAACAAAAAGAATAGTTAAAAAATATAACAAATTAAAAAATAAATAAATTAGAAAACTAATAACAAAAAAAAAATCACAGGTAAAATGAAGTGCTGCATATTAGCAGCTCAATTTTTCTAATTTTCGCGTTTTAGTGGACAGAGAACTATTGTTAGTAGATTTTGTGTAATTATTTAACAAGATATTGCACAGCGGGGAGCACAATTTACTAAAAATTTCAAAGTTGGTTAAACCGTAAAAGCATATACGATCCAAGTCAACATCAAAGTTATCAGAAAGAATTGACTCGAAGACTAGAGCCCTTCAAAGACCTTTCTGATATGTTGTCCCTAAGAAACTTTTGGAGAATTCCATATTAGAAACAATGTGCTGGAAAATAGCACACATATGGAAAAATAAAATTTTGACACTAGCTGTAGGAATGTGGATTCCACCAAGTTGCATCGCATCAAAGTATTCATCATCTATGGGGACACCTTTTTCTTCCATAACTTCAAGCTTACATCTGGCGCAATTGATTTTTAGCTCGGTCGCATATGTGGCATATCCACATGCATATATATGGGCAGATTCATCAATTTGAACACTTGCAAGATAGGACGAATCAAAAATGGGCTTAAAAATTGTGGTGTCAATATTATCTTAAACTCTATTTTCGCCACAATCTGCGATAAGGCCTTGGAAATTTTTCCGTTTGTGGAGAAAAACATTGTGAATTCGAATTTTTTTCTCCGATTCTAAGAGCTCCGTGTAAGAAACATTTTACCGACAACCAGAAAGAGACCGATATAAGCGAAATCTTCCTTCCAAATCGTCGGTTTTAATTTCAAATTGTTCAAGGTATAACTTACTAAGTCCAATAAAGTGGACGTAGTAAGAACTGCAGCTTGATACGAATCAGAAGAAAATGTACTGAAATTATTTTCTGCCTGATTCCAGGTGTGAAGCCAATTTATAAAATTGGTCACAAATTCCACCTGGGCGCCAGATAAATCGTAAATAGGGCTACAGTAAACGTTTCTTTTGTCTCTGCCTTTGTGAAGTTGCTTCACATTAACTATGTTCCACCAAGTGCGAATAATTTCGCAAAAATCGGTAGTTTGGAAGCAACCTTCGGACTTCAAGGCTGCGATGGTGGAATCATGAAATATATTGTCTGCATAACAAACTTTTTGCCTATCCAGATTGCTAGTGTCAGCAGTTTTAAAATTTAATTTGAAAGCCTTTCTAACACTCAGGTTTCTTTCGCGGTTAAAAAGATTGCAGATATCTTTAAAGGAAGCTTTTTTAATTTCACCGGTCTTGAAATCATTATAAAAAGTTATTGGGGATCTAAATTGATCCAATTATTGCGAAAGTTTTTGTATAAATTTACAGTGTCATACTGCAAAAAGACTTTTTCCTCAGGGAAATCTGGATTGGGGAAATAATTCTCTGAATTTTGTTGAAATACCTTGAACATATTTTGATTCGTTTTGCTATTATCAGTAACAAGAACCAGAACTTGAAAACCTATTTTTTGCACAAATTTGATGACTTCTGTGGTAAGTTCGTGCAAATGCTTAACAGTGATATTAATGACCGGAACTAATCGAATGATTTCTTTAAAGGTTCCATAAATCGACTTAATCATAAATGATTGAACGGTTCTAGCCAATTTTGAACTATTATTTTCGGCCAAACCGGTAATGTTATTTGAGTTAAAATGTAGGCACGGTACAATTCAACATAAATTTCGTCAATTAGTAATGCGCATACTTTTTCTACATTACTAAGTGACTTAATAGCATGCTCCAAATACCGTTCGTCGTTGAGTTCATTTTTAAAATCAGGTGTTATATTAAATGACGACGAAATACTTTGAAGGTGTCTTTTGAAAGGCAGAAACATGAATTTGCGCAGAAGTTCGTATGCGGCGGCAGAATGCGAATATATCACAAAAGACATTATAATGATTGAAGAGTCGTACCGGGTTCTTTTAGAGAAAAAGTGTTTGAGTTGGTTAATCATTATTTCAAACTTTCCTGAATGTTCGTATTCATCATCAACCTGAGAAGCTGCCTCAAGACTGCGCAAAGCAGCCGTTAAACATATTTCGCGACTTGGCTTAGGAGTTTCTTGGCATTGCTTATATCTGCTCAAAATATTCACAACTTGCGACCAAAGACTAAGTTTCTTGGATGTGGGCAAAACCCATGAAAGATCTTGGTCGCTCAATGCAGTATCTTTCATAAAACCCCTAACAAATAGATCCTCCGAAACCGATATTCTAACAACGAACTCGCAAATTTCAGTTGGATTTTTTTAACAATGAAGAAAATAACACTGTCCGCATGTATTTTAATAAAACCAATCAGTTAATTCTAATTGAGACTTAAAATTGTCTCGGAAATTTTCAATATTGGTGATCCGGTCTTTACTGAAGAACTCTTCATTGATTTTTTCGCAATGCGCAAGAGCTTTCTTTCGACGAATATTGGGCTCTTTGCGTGAACTTGATGGTCCTGGTTTCGACAAGTAAGACGGACAGTTTGGGAAAAGTGAGAGTACGGCAGTTTCCGTTAAAAGAATGCGTTTCAGAGGACGACCAACCTCATTGACTCGCAGAATTTCAGAATCCCGAAAATGTTTATAGCAGACATACGAAAATTTTGTGGGCTTCCAGTTATCACGGGGTATACTTTTTACCCACGAATTGAATAACGAAGACTCGTTTTTTGGAAATAAAACCGATGAAACTAAGCCCTCTTTCGCTATAGAACTGTCATAGTTCGAAGAACAATGAGGCACACAACAACGATGCGGCATCATGAAGTAAACTAATGTGTACTTTATATATTAAATATTCGAATGAAAAGAGGAAACTCAACAGCACAATAATAATAACTCAAATTCAATATATGCTTTAAAAATTCAAATAAAAAGAGTAAACTCAATCTATATGCAGCACATCTATTGGAAAAAATATCAAAAAACAGACAAAATAAATAAATTCGATTTAAATAATAACAAAAAATCTAAAAACAGAAAATCTCTCGTTGATGGATGTTGTCTCCTCCTAAAATATAAAAAATTTATCTCTTTCAGATTAAAATATCCACGTACCAAAAATGTACGAAATCCAACGATGTTCACCGGTTATTCCCTCCTTCAAAAGTGGCCTTATGCTAATAATGCAATTTATACACTTTATTTAATTATTAAATACACTTAGTCATTTTTAAAACAACAATAAAATTTAACACAAAACATTTAAAACAATAAAAACGAAACTAAACTAACTAAATTTACGCTTGAAATTTTTGTGTATGGTATCAACTTTAGGAAAACATTTTCAAGAAACAAAAATCATTCATTGTCATTGCAAAGAGTTTCAAAAGAACTACCAGGACCTGAAGTGAAACAACAGACATATCCGCCGAAACATAAGTAAAAATCGGTTTAAATTTGAAAACTGGAAAAAGTTAAGGATATCGTCTTATACGTTTCTTATATGCGCCGAATTAAAAAAAAAAACGTGAATCAGAAGAAGCTCGCATCAAAACAAATTTAAAAAAGTCGAAACGTCCAGTCAAGGTCCGCGCCGTAGATTTTCCGTGAAAACTTGGTGATAAAATTATAATAAGTGTTTCTTATTAGTATTTACTTAAATCAATATCTTTAATACAATGGTTATATAGAGTAATACGGTAACAGAAAAGATAAATCACAAGTTTATTTTTTCGCGTCTTGTTTCATTTCTTCTTTAATGCTGCCGTAGCTCTCACATTTGCTCGGCACTTATCATTTTTGGTTTTAAATATTCGGCTTGATGCAGGTTTTCTCTGGTTTGAGTTTTTTGCAATTCGGTGCATATTTACGTCTCATATGAGACGATATATTCCATATATTTTCGGTTTTCAAATGCATACTCAATTTTGCTTCTATTTCGGATAATATTTTTACATTTTCTCTTTAGGTCCTGTTAGGTCTTTTTATGCTTTTTACAATGATATCCGAATCAACGTCCTAGCTTAACGCATTCTCACGCTACACCCATAAATATCCTCACGCAACGCAAAAAAACAACAATCAAGCGTGGGCGCTTGCACTAGCCCGATTAAGTCGCGGGAAAACCGAGCGCCACACAATAAATACGTACAAACATACTCTATCTACTGTGACCTCAACCGTTGTTATCGCGTTATTAGTCTTGTAGTTATTAACAAGAATGTTAAACTGGCTAACAATGTACATCCTCGACGAGAAAAAAGACGTTTTCACGTCAAAACCTAAAATGTCCAGGGCCGAGCTTATATGCGGGCTCCGGCAGCATCGAAGCAGAAATGAAAAAAGACGCAAAACAATAAACTTGTGATTTATCTAATCTGTCACCGTACTGCACTTGTATTAGCCTTTGTATTGAAAATATAGATTTAAGCACATACTTATAAGAACTACTTACTTTAATTTTATCCCGAAATTTTCACGGAAACAATAACAATCGCTACGTCATTAATGGTACGTGCTTTGTAGCGTCTGATATGCACTCCGGTTGGTGTTTTGAATATTTAAAACAATTATATAATAACTGATCTGCATCGTATTGGCGCAAAAAAATTTGTAAATGCATGGAATCGCATTGCATCAACTGCAGCATCGTCGTCACCTATAACGTAGGTTTTTTTTTCGTCACCATGAAACAGTGAACCTATGCCATAACATATTTTTCAGCACATCCTAATGCTTAGTTTTTAAATTTGCATGCACCACAATGTTCACACAATGCGGTTGAGGAATTCGTGAATGACATATCATATGACAGAAATATGGATTGGTGTACGTTGATGAGGCCTGAACGCAGAAAACAAACACTTTTACCTAAACTTTCAAACTTAATAAAACAGCTCATTTATTATCATGTTCTGTCGTAATGATTCATTGAAGAAAATGATGTAAACTTGATGAACGAATATTTGAAAGTAATCAACAAATAGTTTAAAGTTGTGAATGAGTATTTTAAACTCTTAAAATAATATTTTCACACTTATCAATGAATAATTTCAATTTTCTAAACCTCCGTCTGATTTAATCCGTCCTATAAGACAATGTTAAACCAATTGGCCTTAAGAATCAAATAAGTCCTCGAACAAATCTCTATGAGTATCCGTTCGCGTTTCCGAGATTCTGGTCGATCTCAATGAAATACACCAGAGATGATCTTAATGTTTATTGAGTTACTCTTACAAAATTGCAGTTTCAAATTATAAAATTATAAGGATGGTTGTGTCACGATCGGATCCACTGCACTCAAAATTATGACTGACACCACCCTTCGCATACCGGAGTGACAAGACGATATCGCAAACGATATTCGTCCTGCCACTACAAATTTGCACGAACAGCAACACATTGATCATAACACATTCTGGCTCCTTGGTGCGGCAACGTATGTGGCTATAATTCTTTTAGGATTCATTAATATGATGTAAAACTATACAAATATAATTTCCAAAATAATAAATAAAAATATCACATATATTACGAATATTTCCGGAAAACTCGTGAAAATCACAATTTTATCATTTTTCATAACAATTGTGTGGACATACCTTTAACCACACAATTAAGAGAAATGTGACATGAGGAAAAAAGTTAGGAAATAACAAAAGGATTCCCAATTTTTTGTATGCATACTTAAAACCTGAATTTAGAGAAAAATTATGTATGAAAAGAAGGTAGAAACTTTCTTAACAATGGGAGTCACTCATACATATAAACCCCATAGAACGCTCCGTTTAGCCGATACGGGCAAAAAGCCCTTAAAAATTCCAAATCAGAATTTTATAAATTTTCCAATCCTTTGTATACACACCTTTAAAAACTGAATTAAGAGAAAAATGATGTATCAAAATAAGGTGTGAAATGTCAAAATAATGGAGGTCTGCGGTACTTATGAACCCCACCGGACGCTTCGGTTAGCCGCTAGAAGCAAAAAACCCATAAAAATTCTTAATCTGAATTTTTTTTTTTTTTTAAATTCAGAATTTTAAAAACTATATTTGGAGAAAAATGATGTTTAGAAAAAAGATAGAAAGTATCAAAATAATAGGGGTCGGCCATACGAACGAACCCTGTAGGATGCTCTGTTTTGCCGCTACGCGCAAAAAACTGTTAAAAATTCAAATTTTCATCGGAAAAGTCTCCTTAAGACAGGAACAAAATTGGTTAATTTAATTTGCAGAAAACAATTAAAACCGGCTTTACGGAAAAACAGAGTGTCAAATGAGAGAAATTTTTTGAGTGAGAGCTCCTGTTTCGAATTGCAAGCGCATTAAAACCTGCAGATATACATACGCTGCATGTGTCAAGCATCTCTGCAGCAAAAAAGTTGGGACCAGGATCATGAATGGTCAGTGACCATTCAGTGCAATTAATTTCCATTAATGAACGTTCGATGGATATCATACCAAGAGTACTTTGCTCTTTTTGCATACCAAGAGAAATAATTTAAGGGAGGTCGTGCAATCAAACTACGGAATTGTTCTCTCGAGAACGTAACACGCATAAGAGCGTGAGTAACCGTTAACGATATGCATGCGAGAGAAACGATGCGTTATTTTAATTGCACGATTTCTCTTAATTTATTTTTCTTAAGCACAAGCACTAAAGTAGAAATTCTCTTGAAATGGAAGCCGTGAAAACGTTAAAACTTCAATATTTGCATAAAACTTCACACGAACGAACTCATCTTCCGGCCGGTATTCTTCGTACTTAATTTTATGAAAATCGACTGAGTAGATTCTGAGTTTTGTCGCGCCAAACATTTGCGCGAAGCTACTTTGTTATATATATATGTAATAGTATATTACTAACCAATGACTGAAAGTAGCACTTCTTTACGCGGGTGTAAATCGCCAGTCGAGTAGATGAGATTGGCAAATACTCGGGCAAAAATATACTATTTTTTTCCGCGGTTAACATACGTGTTTTTACCCCATGTGCGCAGATAAAATTAAATTTGTTAGGTTACTTGGTTTGGCCTTATAGCCTAGACAGACTGTAATTAAACCGTCTAAATGTAAACCGGTTAGCGAAACTAGCTAAGGTTTATGCGGCTTAACCAGCTTAGCTTGAGATTTTACTGTCAAAAAACTCATACAAGATGTATGCTGAAGTTAGAAACAAGCTGGTTACAACCAGCTAGTCCATTAAATAAAACTCACCTTAGAAAATTCAGTAGTAATCCGGTTTAATTTTATCCAGTTACGTAAAGGGTACGAACGTTAGCCGGATAAACGAGATAATTCGGCTTAAATAAACGAGATAGTTCTGTAATCTGTCTGCGCTATTAGCTGGTTGTAGCCTGCCTATTGCCTACTACATTCCATTTAGTATGAGTTTTTTTTTGACAAATGAAACCGATTTAGTCGGTCTATCGAAGTCTATTAAACCAGATAGACTAAGCTAGTTTCACTAAACCGAATTAAATATAGCCCATTTAACTATAGTCTCAAATACTTTCGGCAGGGGTGTAATAAAAAAGACGATAGCGAATGATTCTATTGAGAACGTAGTGTAACTTCTGCCGCTCTCATGCTTAAGAGTGACAAATTGGGCTGGTTTCGCATCTTTCCCTCCAATACGTAGCGTCGGTTCATTTCTGCGTAACGACAGGATGTAACATTTTACATTGATTGCCAACCGTTCATATAATGTTTTTATTAACATCAAATTTAGAATTGTCAATCAGCGATTGGACAAATTTTTGATTTTATTTAAAAGAACTCATGTGAACCACAATTTTTAACAGAACTTTTACACTTTCAAACATCCGAATTTTTGGTGGTTTGAAGAGTTAAAATATTTTGATAAAACAATTCAAAAATAGAACTTTTGAGGGGGGAGGGGCCTAAAGTTATTTTGATGAAAAACAATTATTTCGATGTTTATTTTACTCGAGCTCTTCAATTATTTTTGGGACGGATTCGCACGACGAGTCACGCCAACGACATGTTAACAGCGACTGACAACCAACTGCCTGCGCGTTGGTTCAGCGGTCCCTTGTCAAGACGAAAATCACTGATGCCGCACTCGGGGCATGTCGCGCATGGCGACAAAAAATGCGCGTAATCGGCAACTTTCGCCTTTTCGGTTACGATACTCCATCGCGTTCGGATTTCACTAAATACTTCTTTATGTGATCCTGCAACCGCAATCAGAATAATGTTTCAATAAAAATTTCTGATTTGCGACTGCAAGATCGGAACAAAGAAGCAAAAAGTGGTGTCGGGTTTCATGGCGTGATTTTTTCCCTTTTTCTTTTACTTAGTCGCACGTGGCGACAAGTATTCAAAAATTTTATACCCGGAAACAAACAGAAAGTTTTGTTCCCAGTGAAATTTAACCATGTTGTGCCGGAGTCACAACAAAATCTGGTGCAATCCATTAGCTACGTCCAATGTAGTGAAGTATTTCGATTTTCTCATTGATCTTTTATTTCACTAACTAGTTAATTCCCCGTCATGAATGACGGAGAGCTGAAGTAAAATTGTCTTATTATTCATTTTCACGTTCATTTCTCGATCTGAACAATGCTTTCTCGATCTGAAATCAATTCCAATATATGTAGTCGAAAGTCTGGCCCTGTGATTTGTTAATTGTGATATCGAGGAATATCCCCAAACCGACGTCGCTTCAAAACAAATGGTAATATCGTATCTGATGGAGCCAGAATGGTTCTTTGTATAAGAACAGTCTTATCTTTGCCAATTCTTCAACTATCAATCTTTTTCCGGTACATACATCTCCTTTTGATTGAGATTTGGCAGCAACAGATTTTCTTCTTAAGAATAAACTTATGAAGCGGCATTCTGAATTCTATTGGATAGTTATATTTCGTCATTTGAATGTCCTGTAACTATCGAGTCAGGACTATGTTAAATATTTTTATCTCCAGATATCAAGTCAATGATTTGATCATCCATTTCAAGAGCTTGAATATTAGTTGATGCGCCTATAACTCTTCCAGCAAGTTCACATAACTGATAATAATTGATGTTTCCACAAATTCCAAAGATTTCATCATTTTGCTCCATCATTTGTTGAGGTATTTCAATCATACCTATATCAGAAATTCCAACTAAATTCAAAATTCATTCGTTATGCCAATTTTGTCCCTTACTTCTCATGTTGGTAATCACTAATAACTTTGTAAAATTAGTGGAAAGCGGAGAGATATTAATATATATTTATGTCTTTTTCTTTATAAACAACCGTTTCCTCATATATATCTGGTGAAAACCTAAATTCATAACATTTATTTCATACTAAAACTACTATTCTCTTGGAGCAAAAGTGGCCATCATCAAAAAGTATCATAAACATTAACCAATAAATATAGCGTATTCAGATATTAAGATTCCTCAATAAACAAAAATAAAATAACAAACTAAAAGAAAAACTATTCTGCGTATGTATGTCGTATATTATGGTATTCCGATTTTACAAAAAAGCCATACCTACTAATAGTACAATAATTTAGTTACCTTTGTAAAATTTGAACATACACACAAAATCAAATAAAACAATCCATTACAGACACATATTGATCACAAATTACGTCAAAAATAAATATATTCTGTGATAACTAAAGAAAAATAGTAATAATATAAATATTTCTGTTTATTTTTATAAAAAAAAATGTATTAAATTAAAAAAAAAATTTCTCAACTGAGCGTCGAACCCAGAACTCTATCTTCATGACCATATTCCCTATGTACTGATCCATTATTTAATTTAATGATTGTGCGCTAAAGGGTGTCTTAAGCACTGAGCGTTACGCACAGTCAGTCAGTGAGGAACGGATTTGCGTAAATATATATATGATATTGGATAGAAGAAACGCATCACCAACTGTGACGTTTTTTAATTTACGGAAATCCACCACATCTCGCCATTCCACGCTCATCCGGTTTTTTGAGGACCAAAAAAATTGGAGAGTTCCAAGAACTATTTGAAGGTTGAATAAATTAATTATTCAGCATTTCCTGGATATGTCGATCGACTTCCTTCCTACTGGCAACCGGTATGTTTTCATTTAAATGGGAGGTATGGTTTCGTTAAATGGTATGGTTTCGTTTAAATGGGAGGTAGGTTTTGGGCTGTATCGACAGTATAAGTATGCTTTTGAGAACAAGAGTATCGACCGACCTGTGTGTTGGTCTTGAAATTGTATTGCGCAATATGACTCGTGGCTGGATTTCCTTGTTGAGGGTGACTCAGTGTTACCAACCCCAAAAAACTAAAAAACAGCAGCTCACCAATAAGAAAACAGGAGAAAACAGTAGGTAAAGTGAAAAAGGCAGATTTCATACTTTCCTCATATAATTGAAACAATTACCTACTTTTATTAGTTATAGTTTATATTATAATATAATATTAATACATAATAAAAAACAAAAATCAAAGTAAAATTATTTTTCACTTTCATCCTCAATTGCCACATCTTCCGTATTTTCAGACTCATCTCTCTTTTTAAAATCATACATATTTTTGTTAAATTTCTTCATGTGCCTTTCTGTGGTTTCAAATGAGTAGCAATCGGTTATTTCGAATTTAGTGTGTAATGCTACTTTAATAGTTGTAGTTGATATTCTGTTTCGTAATTTGGTTTTCATAATATGTATAGCTGAAAATAACCTTTCCACGGTGGCGCTGCTATGTGGGAGGCACAAAAGTTTCTTCACTAATTCACATAATGTGGGAAATGCTTGAGACCCGTGTCCGTTTTTCAATTCGTGCACATATTTCAAAAATCGATAATATCGGGAATTTTGTTTTGGTCAAAAGTTAAATTGACATTTCTTAACATTCGCCATTCTCTATCCAATTCAGTTATATTATTTGGACAAATCTGTGGGAAGAAATAATGTAAATCTTCAATGGAAGGGAATTTCTTTTTTATTTCCGGATCCAGAATTGCTTGGGGATTTAGCATCTTCAGACATTTTAATGTTTGACGGTATTTATCATTAAAAGGAAACCTTTTTAATATCTGTTTTGAAGCCTCGAGATAAAACTCCTTACACTTTATGTAGAAATTTTTCAGCTGTTCTTCAGTTTCCCTCTTTCTTCTGATCAGATTTGGAACCATTCCACCGACGTATATTTCTTGCAACGGTAAATGTTTCTGTTCATTCGCGAAGTCATTCGAGAAGGTTTAATATATTAGTTTCTTTGGCGTCTAAAATATTTCGTGCTTCTTGTTTTTCCTTTTCAGTGAGATCCAAATATTCAGTTTGTACAAAGCATTCCAAATAGTTGTGTATGCAGTCAGTATTTTGTCGTATAGTAAATATAATTTTGGAGTCTCGGACTGCATTTCTTTATTGAGCTCGGTAAATATAGGCAATGCAAATTTCAAAAACTTCAGATACAATTCCTTATTGCGTATGATGCCCAAAGGTTAAAAGAACGACAAGTGCACTTTATAGTAAAAAGGTGAGGTATGTCATTTTTAAACAAAGTGACCAATGAATGTTTATCTCCAAACATAACATTGGCACCATCAGAGGCAAAGCCTATCATGTTTGATTTGTAAGGAATACCTTTTTCAATGAAATATTCTACTATTTTGCCATACAAAGCTTTTGCTGTAGCATCTACGATTGGTATTAAAGTCAGAAACCTGTCTTCAACGTTGAAATCTAATTTTACTATTCTTACGATAAGCGCTAAATGTTTTATTGTAGACTTATCTTTGCTTTCGTCAACAAGCAAAGAAAAGCAATTGTTTTGTTACATCTCTACTATATTTTCTTCTGCTGTCTGCCCAGTTACATTAACAATAATAGCTCTAGCTTTTGTGCGGCTCATTGATAATTGTTCCGCAATTTTCGAATCTGGACATACAGCGCAAATCAATTTATTCAAATGAGATGCGATATTAGAAGACAGGTTGTGTTCAGCAATAAAGCAGGCCATTTTTACTTCACCCGGTTTCCCTAAAATTTTTGTATCATGTGAATTGGAAGCTGGGGTAAACATTGATGTCAGTTTTGGTGGTTTTTGTAATTTCAAACAATTCTTCGCATGTTTTGTTGAATCTTTGTGCCGTAGCAGTTCGTGTATACCACATTTTACGTCACAATTACACGCGGAACAAAAAAAATAGGTCTCACCTTTAGTGCTTGTCTTTAACCAGCCTTTGAACCTATCATTTTTTAACCACAAATTTATAAATTTCTGTTCATATTTCATATTCTTCATTTTAGGAGGACTTTTCTCAGTCGATGAACCACTGCTCATTTTATCAAAGACGTTGTATATAATTTTATTTAATATTAACCGCAGGATCACATATATTTTATTTATTAAGCTTGAAATACGCATACGAATAATACGAATAATACGCAGTACAATATGCCCTTAGCCGGTAGCTGTCATCCTTACAGTGGGATTCCCGCGCATAATATGACCGTCAAGTCACTCACATAGACTGTGGTTAGGTAATTCCCTAGAGTAGGTACTGCCATCTAGTGTCATTGCGTTATATTTCATTACTATACATTTAAGTGATTATCAAAAAATACTTGCATAGTGTAATAGGTGGCGCTTAACGCTAATTGAAAAACAGTGAAAATTAGGAATGGAACAGAAAACAGGGGCATCAATGTGAAAACAGCAAATCTACTTTTAAAACAGTAGGGTTGGTAACACTGGGGTGACTATTTCCCTTTCAGCTTTGGTAGATACTGGCACTGATATAACCATTTCGACCCGTGCTGGAATTGTTTTGACGTTACTTGTTCTGTCTAAGAAGCAAGACGAAGAGCTAGCTGATTTTCCTGGTTTGTTTTCGGTAGAGGTTTTCTGACAAGAGTTTTCGGCATAGAGCGTTAGGGAAATAGTTTTCGTTTTGTAGTCAATACCAACATTATTCCTTCGAAGGAAATCGTGACATAGTAGGCCTTCGTACTGCAAGGAAGATTCCTTAGCAAGTATGTGGAAAGAATGCTCTAGAAGGGTAAATTCGTCTAATAACAACGTAGCCAAGGCTAGGCCCTTAGTAATGGTAGATAGAAAAAACAATGTATTGACGATATAGACTACGTTCTGGTTGTATTTGGATTCTGGTGTTAAGGAAGTGGATTTTAACAAGCTTATCTCAGACCCGGTGTCTAAGATAAATTCCGTTGTGAGCGTTTGGCTCATGGTCAGGCGAAAGGCAATGGTAAGGTTTCGATGATCCTTGTTGGCAGGTAATTTTAGAGTCTTAATGGAGGATGTTTTGTTTAGAATACGAGTGCCTTCGGTTACTTCGGCGGTAAATGGTCGATAATTTGTCTCCGAAATTACAAGTTTTTTGGTTCCGAAATGGTGTTATGTTGTAATTTTCACCGTTGTATGGTGAAACCTTACAACAATACCTCAGATACACTTCTAATCTCAAAAGACTGAATTCAGGCGGTACAATATTTATTTCATCGATTACAATTTTAGTCTCGTTACAATGATTACAAGTTCCTTGCTTACAACTACTACAACTAACGACTACTGGTTACCGATTACATTTATTTATTCAAGATTTATTTATTCCTGTTACAATACTACAAGTTCTATCTTATAACTACGTTGCCTAGTGGCTATTAGATGCCGACTGTGTGCTGTCAGGTTCTGATGTCCGCTTCACCCCTTTGGCTAAACGCTTTTCCTTCCTGTAGCGTATCCGTTCGTTGTGGAGTCTCTGCAACTCCCTACTGAAAAGTGCTCTTTGTTGGCCCCCCACAGCCAACATGAGGTCCCGTCTCGCCTTCTCAATCGATCGCCTGAACCTCGCTTCTACACCAGGAGTTTCCCTTTTAACGTGTACCTCAAGTCCTCCCTGGCGTTCCTCTTTACCCTTTTCTTTATGACCCGTCTGTCTGGCCCGGTATTCCTCTATAGTTATCGGTCGTGGACCTGCATGCGGATTACGTTGTAGCGCCTCTTGCAGTTGGCGGTCTCCCATTCTTCAATGTATCTGTTTAATAAATTTTATTGCCCATTGGGTTCTTTCGAACCGTATTTGGGACCTCAACGGTGAATGTTAGATTCATCCGCTTTTTTCAGTTGTTAATTTTTTCCTCACCTAAAGTATTTTTTTTGGTGAAGTCCAAGAGAGTTTTACTGGTTGTCTGCCACTCGTTTCCGGGTTGTCCAATTCAGCCAAGTCGCTTATTAGAGATGTGTTGCGTCCTACCACGGTCACACCTATGGTAGTCGATTCCTCAGACTGATTTTCTGTGGCCATTTTCTCAATATTTATCGGAAAATTTTCCGTTGAATTTGCAGAATTTTCCGATCAATGTTCAATCGATGGTCATTGATCGTTTTGTTTGCCGTGTTGCCGGTTTGCGTTTCCGCTCTGGTGGCGCCATCTAGCGGTTGCTGGTGGCCGCGAGTAACTTGCGCTTACATGATCGTTTCTGCAGTATCGATGCCATAATTTGCACTGCAGTATCACTGCCATAACAGTGTCGCCACGTTGTGTTTTGACAGATATCAACACCTAGGGAGATCGACCTGTCGTAAGTATTTTTGGTTGTTCTTGAATAATGTCTTATCCCTTTTGAGGATTTCAGGACTTCTACGGAAAAGGGTCATCACATTCCTCCCTCTTTCGGAGCCTTTTCACCGGAAAAGTGGTGGCGGGGTTACTTATGAAAATTCGTTTGCCATCATAATGACGGTGTATATTTTCCTTTGTTCTCGGGTTTCTAACCTGGTTACTGCTACATATTTCTCTTAAATTATTCTAAATCCTGCGTTTTCTGTTTATTTCATTTCTTCAGTGTGCATTTATATTTTACACTAGCTGTACCCGCCCGCTTTGCTGGGCATTACGTAAAACTGCTTATTTTCTGTATACTGTATATGTTGATACTATATATGTGTTGTTTATCTTTAGTTATAGATTTTTGATTCTTAGCAGTTATCTTTTGATTGTAACATAAGTTCAAAAACTTCCAAAAAATCTTTGACTTTTTCAACAATGTTTTTATTAACGTTTGGCTACAAATTTTCGCCGTAAAATGGATAATAAATTGAAAGTATGAATAGTGCTTAATAAGAAAATGAGAAATAAATTTAAAACAACTATTCAAGCACTCTTTCAAAAAGAGACAATTTTGGAATTATTACTAAACTTTACAGCACCTATTAATTTTAAAGTTACAAAAAAATTGAAATATAGTAGTTATAAGAAATCGAAATTTATCCTATGTTCGGTGACAACAATGAAACAAATAAGGATTTATAGATTGCCGGTTGAAACTCAAACAAAACTGGTTAACTTTTTGCTGTTCTTCGATTAGTACCGGATGTAAATTTTTTATGGCACAGTAATATTTGAGAGGTTAATCCGATCCGATCGGCCACAGGAACAATACGCCCACGTTAGCCGTGTAAATTTATTTTCGGCGAATTTGTTGAAAAATATTAATTTCTTCTACTTACAAAAGAAGTTAAGGTTTAATCACAGACAAAATAATTTACCAGATGTCGCGATCCCATGTGACTCTCTACCCATTTTTTTCCAACATCACACACGTAACAGCAGACAAAAGATCCATGGGCCGTATGCGCCTTTGACCGTCTTTAACGTTCAAAGAACAGACAGTGCGCGAATTGATGTTGATGTTTGATTGACAAATAGGGAATGAGTGATCACAATAACTGGAAGGGGGCTGATACAAAATTTCGCGCATGGAACACAATGTACATGTACACACAATGCACACAATTTTGATGTTCTGAAATTTGCACAAAACAAACACAAACAAAAATGTGTACCATTGGAGAGTAAAATTTACTCAAAAATTTCTGTTTTCTGTGTAATAGTATTTCTATTGATTTAAAGAAAAAATATACGAATTGAGTTTCAAATATATAAAAAGTTACAAAATTTTTCCGAAAAACGCGAGATTTTGCGTTTACGAATTTTAATCTGAATTTTATCATATATCATAACTTTTGCTTGGACACATTTTTAAAAACTCAATTCAGAGAAAAAAGATGGATTGAAAAATTTAGGAAATTTAAAAAAAATGGGGGTCGGTCATACGTATGAACTCCGTAGGACGCTTCGTTTAGCCGCTAGGAACAAAAAATCGTTAAAAATTCATAATCTGAATTTTATCAATTTTCCGATCTTTTGAATGCATACCTTTAAAACCTAAATGTAGAAAAAAATGATGTATGAAAAAAAGGTAGGAAATGTCAAAATAGTGGGGGTTGGTCATACACATGCATCCCGTAGGACGCTTCGTTTAGCCGCTACGGGCAAAAAACCGTTAAAAATTCAAATTTTTGCCGCAAAAGAACCCTTCAAACCGGAAGAAAATTGGTCAACTTGGGATTCAAAGTTAGGAAATTTAAAAAAAATGGGGGTCGGTCATACGTATGAACTCCGTAGGATGCTTCGTTTAACCGCTGGGAACATAAAATCGTTAAAAATTGAAAATCTGAATTTTATCAATTTTCCGATCTTTTGAATGCACACCTTTAAAACCTCAATTTAGAGAAAAATTATGTATCAAGGGAAGGTAGGAAATGTCAAAACAGTGGGGGTTGGTCATACATATGCATCCCGTAGGACGCTTCGTTTAGCCGCTACGGGCAAAAAACCGTTAAAAATTCAAATTTTTACGGGAAAAGAACCCTTCAAACCGGAAGAAAATTGGTCAACTTGGGATTAAAAGTTAGGAAATTTAAAAAAAATGGGGGTCGGTCATACGTATGAATTCCGTAGGACGCTTCGTTTAGCCGCTAGGAACAAAAAATCGTTAAAAATTGAAATCTGAATTTTATCAATTTTCCGATCTTTTGAATGCATACCTTTAAAACCTTAATGTAGAGAAAAATGATGTATGAACGGAAGGTAGAAAATGTCAAAATAGTGGGGGTCGGTCATACATATGAACCCCGTAGGACGCTTCGTTTAGCCGCTACGCGCAAAAAACCGTTAAAAATTCAAATTTCTACCGGAAAAGAACCCTTCAAACCGGAAGAAAATCGGTCAACTTGGGATTCCCGGAAACTATGATGTCCTACAATCTGAAACTCAAAAAAATATTTACCATTTTCCACCAATTTCAACAAATCTATCTGCTACGGGTTTAATGAACCAAAATTGTATTGAATAACCCGAGAAATATTTGGCGTGACGGAGCGACAATAATTGCACGATCTCTCTTATATTCTAAAGTAGATTTTCTCTTGAGAGTTATTCATGGATACAAATCATTGTTTTCATATCAAGAGAACTCTACTTAAAATTAAGAGATATTATGAAATCAAACTACCGAATTGTTCTCGCGAATACAGTTCATGCTCAAGAGAGTGATAGAAATCGGTAAAAATTTGTACTCGAGAGAAACGATCGCTATTAATTTCTTTATTTCAAGCTTTCGCACGGAAGGAAGATGCTCTCTTAAAATCAAAACGACCAAAACTTTAAAACTACCATATCTCGTAAAGTTTTTGGCGAATTTCTTTGAAACTTCACAAAAATATTCTCCTTCTAATAAGAGTAAATCCTACTAAATTTCATAAAACTTGTCCCGGTAGATCCGGAGTTTTGCCGCGACAAACTTTTGTAAAAAGATCTTGTTTTATATATATAAGATTTACGTTAGTTGTTACATTTTCCATATATTTTGTTCAAATTATTATTCCAAAGGTTCAGTAAAACTTTGCGGTACCAGTAGTGTTACAGTGGTTTAAATTTTGCGGTTATTGGTGCATTTATTCTTAATTACCTTCTTACAACAATTTAATAGATGACAAAAATTTATTACTTTTCAATGGATCGTTACTCAAGGATTACTATCGTCTGACAACGGTTTTAATATAATAATTGTTTTAATATAATAATGTAATATAATAATGTTAACAAGATTTATAGTTTTTTAAGTATTTACTTAGATCAATTGGTCAATTTCTCTTGGTGTTGAGGATACCGTGTTTCCCCGTGGATGATGTATTATTGATGTCATACGTGGTGCCGAGGTTGATCCTTGGTTCTAAATCGACTGGGGTCCTCCTCTTTGAGTTTTCGTGATACTTATAGGTTAGCCTACCAAGTAAGTTTGTCTTTCTGCGGTCTGGTACGGTGAGTGGTTCTCCAGTTAAAGTTGTTTTCTCTAATTTTTTCCTCATTTTAGCAATTTCCTGTGTTAATTTCTGGCGTTCTTCGATCTGACGGTACAGCTGGTCGGCCTTTTCCAGTGCTGCTTCCCAACTGGCTTGGGTCAATCCCATGTCATCGACGGTCTCACTGGTGTTTCCGCGGTTTTTTGGCCTTGGGGCGCCTAAGTTGCTTTTGATATTTGTTGTTTTTGGGTCAGGATAAATTAATACGTTTTTAGATTTGCATTGAATATGAATGTCCACATCGTCCAGATCGCCTTTAATGGTGATGGTTATCTGTGCGCTATTTCCGGACATCGTGTTGAATTCTGGTAATTAGTAAATAGGAAGGTTTAGAATTCTGGTAATTAGTATTAAGGAAGGTTTAGAATGTTTAGTTTAAGATTTTTTTTTTTTTTTTTCTTCTTTTAGGGTTTCTCTTTTTATTTCTATTTTTCTCGCCTTTTTTTTTTCTTACTCCTTTGTTTACTTATTTTAACGCTATCTTATTAATTTTATTGTTTATACTTTTATTTTTATACATATTCCGCTTTTCTCGTTGACGTTATTCTCGCGTGTTTTGTATCGTTATTGCTCATTGGAAATCGGTACGGTCGGTGCGGGCCCGAGGTTCTGTGTAGCACTCTCGTTTGCTGTTATTATTTGATCCCTTCTGGGGATCGTCACGGGCATTGACACGATCTCAACCCGTCGGGGGCTTGGTCGTGAGGGTTGTGGAGGGGTGCGGTTTCTTCGGTTTGTGCGACTTCTGTAGTTGCGTATAAGCACGATAGTTATTATAACTATTAACAAACATCCAGTTACGCCGGTCGTGGTGTGTATTTGGATCCTTTCGTGGCGGCGTTTTTCAGTTTCTTTAATTTCTGAGTCCAGTTCTTCAATTGTTTCGCTGAGACCTTTATAGTGATCGTTTAGGGCCACTGGATGTATGATTTTCATTTGTTTTTTCTGTGCTTTTGGGGGTATTTTATATTGTCCGAAATCGATGTTTGGGGGGGTCAATTTTTCTGGTTGATGTATCGTTATAGTATGTGCGTCTGCTATTTGATAGGGGAGAGTGTATTCTGCTAGGTGGTGGATACATTTCTTTTTCAGTTCCAAGATGCCTAGTCCCAGCAGCTGAGTGGTTTCTTCATGGATGTCGCACTGGCTTATTAATTGGGTCGGTTGTTGTACCCAATACAGCCAGGTGTTCTCGCGGTGCATCGGCGTCACAATTGGGTGTACCGTGGTTAACAATCGGACTTTGCAGTTGCTTGGGACCTCCTCCGTTGACTTAAATAGCGCTGATATACATTCCGTGTGCGTAGGTTTTGTCAGGACTGGGGCGTTATGCTCGCAAATACTGTAGGTTTCATTTACGGTGGTGCACTTGATTTGGTAGTGCAACTCGGTTAGGCCGAAGTTTTGTTGTGAGCGGCTTGTATTTAGGAAATAGGTATATCCAATGTCGTAGATATAGTACGTGTTGTGTCCAGTGTCAATCGGAGTGGTGTATATTCGATTTAATGTGTATTGTTGGGACTCAACTAAAGGAATCTTTATCTGTATCAGCATTCCGTTATGGCTTCCCTCGTAGTCTACTTTAGCTACCCGTTGTAGTGTGATGGGGTCCATGGTGGTGGTTCTACCCTGATACCTCTCGGATGCGTTTAGGTATATGTTTAGGATTTCATGTGTTGGTACCAATAATGGGCTCAAGTCTCGTCGATTAAGTGTTTCTAGCGCGATGAAGAGATCCGTTAATTCCCAATATATTTGTTGGAGTTCCGCCATTATGTACATGGTTAACTCGTTTACATCCAATCGCAGTTGTGTTATGCGAAGTTGATCTGTGTGGTTCGCTAATGCCTCCATCTTTTCATTAATGTTCTCCACCCTTTTCACTAGCTTGGTATGTCTTTCGTGCATATCTGTGTTTTTTTCGCTCATAGCTTTTAATGTTGTTTTCATGATGATTACTTGTTTTTTAGCCAAATCTAAGTTGGCTTGAGTGTCCTTTTCTAATTCATTTAGTTTTTGGTGTATGTTCTTGGAGTCATCACTGTCCATAGTCCCAAATAGCGTTTTCATGACTTTTCCCCCTAAGTTCAGTAATCCCCTTCTTACCCGCTTGTGAGGTGTTATGGTAACGTCTGCTTTGTTTATTAAGTCTCTTATTTGCGCTACCTGTTTCTTAATTTCGGTTTGCCAATGTTTACAGTTTGCAGATGCTAATCCGTTTGTATCGTTGCATAACCGGTGTATTGCGCTTTCGCAGTTTTCCAGATAGCTAAGATGTAGGCTCCATATTGGCTTTGGTAGTTGGGTGATGATAGTCCAGTGATCGTGGTATGTCTGCACTTTCTACTGTACTTCCACTGGGGTTTGTCGGGTTACCGTTATTCCGAGGCTTATTATCAGTATTAGTTGCATCATTCTGAAAAACAGAGAGAGGTTGTTTAGTTGAACTGCTTTAGCCGATTATTGTGTACACGACGCTTGCGCTTCCCTATTAATATAGTGGTATTAACCGGGCTATTTATGTCTACGACCTTATAAGGACCTAGCCAGTGTTGGACTAGCTTGTTTTTCCGGGCGGCGTTTCGCAAAAGTACTTGATCACCTATATGTATCCTCACTGGATTTATCTTTCGATCGTAATACTCCTTAGAGTGGATTTTACTCTCTTCTAAGTTTCTTCGAGATGTTTGGTAAGCTCTTTGAAGCTTGTTCCTTAGGTGCAAGTAATAGTTTTCATGATCGTAGACGGGTTCACGAGCAGAGAAACCGAATAAGCAGTCCATCGGTGTTAGCTTCGTAGTTGAATGCATACTATTGTTCCTAACGAACATAGCTGCTCGCAAGTGCTCATCCCAGTTTGCCTGATTGTCATCAACAAAATTTCTTAAATATTCCACTAAAGGCCTGTGGGATCGCTCTAGTGCCCCGTTGGACTGGGGATGGTACGGCGTCGTTTCTAATTTCCTGATCTTGAATAGTTTACATACTTCTCGGAACATCTCCGAAGTAAAGTTAGACCCTTGGTCTGTGATTAATTTTTTCGGAATTCGATACCGACTTATAATTTCTTCCACGAAAGCTTGCGCTACAGTTTTTGCTTCCATGTTCTGTAACGGCACTACATCCATAAATCGAGTTAAGTCATCCTCGAAACTCAGGATGTATTTATTCCCATGTCTGGTTTCGGGAAGGGGGCCTACTATATCCATATACACCTTGTCAAACGGTAGTTTTGCAGTATCAGTTATGATCATTGGTTCTCTGTGTTCCCGGCTTAATTTATTTAGTTGACATTTTTTGCAACTTTTGATGTATTAAGCGATGTCTCTCCTTATACCCTTCCAATAGAACTCCCGTTTCAATCGTTGGTAGGTCTTTTGTATTCTTTGATGTCCTCCGAACGGTGCGTCGTGACAATCAGCTAATATAGTTGTTATGTCTTGAGGATCCGTTAAGACTCTTATTTCCTTCCTTGGTGTTGGTTCTTCCTCGTCTCCCTGTTGGTTGTTTTCTGTGGCACATTCTTCTCCTGCCAGGGTGTCATTTGTGCTAGTCGTGTCTGCTGTCTGTTCTTTGGCTTGTCGGCGAGTCATAACTAACACTTCATATGGGATTCTGCTTAGAGCGTCCGCATTGTTGTTCTTTTTACCCTCCTTGTACTTTATCTCAAATGTGTAATCTGACAACTTGTGCCAGAGTCTCAGTATCCTACTTGTTGGATCTTTTATTCGGATGGCTCCTCGTAAAGGCTTGTGATCCGTGTATACGGTGAATGGTCGTCCGTACAGATAGCTTCGGTCACTGTTCAGATTTTCCTCTATGCGCACTATTCGCAGTAGGTCTTTTATTCGTGCTACTTCTCTTTACTGGTTTCGAACACATCTGTCTGTATCCCGTAGTGTTCTTTTACTTCGGGGGAGTCCTTAGTGGCTAACTCATCATTACACGTGTTGTATTTTTCTAAATTAATTGTTAAGTCGTTTATTTCGACCTCGTGATCGTTTACATTTAGTATGCTCATTTTAATTTTGCCATTGGTTGACTTGACCTTGCTTAATTTCTTCTCCTATAGCGACATATTCTCCTGGAGTTGGTACTGGTATTTCGAGGAACTTCACCGTTCTTTGGGGTATCTGTATTTTTCTGCGTTCTCTTATGGTGACTTGCTCTGTATTTTTGAGGTGATCAGTCTGTCCACCCTCGCGGGTTTTTGGCGTTGTGACATTTTCACCTTCCGAGGCGTGCGAGCCTCGGTGGTCTAGGTGATCGTAGTCTGGAGTTGTGTACCACTCAGCACTCGGACTCCCCATTCGCATCTGCCCAGGAGGGTTTTCTCGTTCCTTTTTCTCTGGTTCCCAGTCGAATAGGTATGATAAGTCCTGTGTTGTTTCATTGTCTTCCGTTGATGGTAGCGAAGCTTCCTGTCCGTACTTTATTTCCCCGCTCGGTTTGACTGAACACTCCGCAGTTTGCGAACCGCGGTCACATAAGTGCTTGATTTCGATAGACGTTTTTTTCTGGCCAGTAGCTGCGTCTCTTGTTACTACATCAATGGATCGAGTCTCGGTGTTGTACACGTCGCCTTGGTTCGCGAATGGAATGACGATTTCCTCTCCCGTCTTGGTCGTCGGGAAAACTAGTCTTTTAGCTGGTCCTTCTACGTTGCAGTATTTACTTACGAAGTTATTCCCTATAATTCCCGTGATATTTGTAGGACTCAAATTTTTCACAATATGAAATTTGCAGGGATAGACTTGATTCGTTATTACTTGTCCCACAACCGTACCTTCAGATGTTATCTCTCCAGAGATAGTGTTGAGAGTGACTCTTTCATTTTTGTTTACGTCTTTTAGTTTTACTTTGCTTATTTCGGAATGTTTAATCAAACATATCTCTGATCCAGTATCAATTATGAATTTCGAATTTCTTTCCTTAGTAATGTCTAGTTGTAAGTTTATTATTGGGAGTGCCGGCATGGTTGTCCTGTTGTCGCACCTATACCCTTGCTCTTTTATGGACGACTCGCGGTGCGCTCGGTCGTCCCTGTAGAGTTTTCCACTTCCCTTAGTTGGGTTTGTAGCTGTAGTTTTTCCCACCGTTCTCGTAGAAAACATGCATCTTCAGTGTGATTTGGTTTCATACAAAAATTACATTCCTGGTTAACCCTGCTCGCCGTTGTCTGGTTAACTTGGTGGTGTTGATGGTTATTTCTTCCTGGTTGCGTGTTGTTATTCCTCCCGAAATTTCGCTGTGTGTTCTGGTTGCAGTTTCTGGTGTTATGACCGTACGCCCTGCAGGTGGAGCAGAAAGGAGTCATCTGCCGAGTTCGACATTCTGCCATAATATGTCCCATTTTGTGACAGAAATTGCATTTTATCTGTCGTCTATCCGGTCTGTTCCGAGGTGTATTATGGTTGGGTGTATATCCATTTGGCTGAAAATTCCTTGGTTGGCTCTGATTGGGTTGGCCTGTTGGATATCGGTTATAACCTGGATTTCTACCAGGTGTTGGTGGTACCAGGTGTTGGTGTTGTAAACGGGATTGTAGTTATGGTTGCTCATTGGAGCGTGGGTAGGGACGCCTAGTCCCATTAGTGGTGTTGGGTCCCCCAGGGAGTTTTGCTGGGTAAGATTTTGCTGCATACATTGTTCCGTCTGCTCTAATCGTGTTATTTTCCTTTCCAATGCGTTCACGTTATTTTCTACATCTTGGAGCAGGTAAAACTTGTAGTTGGGGTTTATTATACCCATTTTAAAACAATGCAGGCCTACTTCCTCTATTTCGGCCTTCAGCCCATCTCCACCATCTGTGTATTGAGCAGCAGCGGCATTTTTGCAGGCGTTAATAAGAGACTTTACTCTGTGGAAATACCCCAATAAGGTTTCCGTTGGCAGTTGATGAACGTTCCTCAATTGGGTATTAAGGGTTATATATGATGTGCCTTGTAGTAGGTTTGTATTTAATGCAGTAAATATATCTTCCAGTGTGTCATTCGTCCCCGTTTGCACCACTTCCAATGCTGTTCCCCTCAAGCGTGGTGGTAATAGTCTCATGAACAGTATCTTATCCTGTATCTCGGTGAGCGTTTCATACCCCAGTCGTGCACAATTTATAAACTCGTTCACCTCATTAGACTTTGCGTGGGCTATCTTCCCCTACCAGAATCTGTACGTTGTTATACAATATATTGTTCACTAAACTTATGTCAGCCATTTTATTTTCTTTGTCTTCTATGTCAGCCTGGTTGTCAGTAGACAGTTTATTTATATCTGGTAGCTCACTTTCAACAGTGTAAGTCCCCGGATAGGAGTTTGTTCTCACGTAACACCTTCCGTGTCGTAGTTTCACTATTTCTGATTGCAGAGTACCAATACCTTCTGTATTTCCTTGATCCTCAGCTTGCATGAGTGGCTGTTCGTTCACCACTACTGGATTTCCGGGTCCTTGGTCAGGTAATGGATGTTCGCTATCTTGATTTGTTTGGTTTTCTTCTTCAGTGTTTACTTTTGGTGACCCTACTGGTCCTTGATCGGGTACTTGTTGTTCCCCTTCGCGAGGTGTCTGATGTTCTTCTGTAGAGTTTATTTCTAGTGATTCTACTTGTTGTTGATTAGCTAATTGTTGTTCTCCTTCTTGATGTGGAGCGTTGTCTTGATTGGCCAATCGCCCGTTGACGTTATTGTGTTCAAGTTCGGTTTCAAAATTATAAAACGAAAAAGTATCTATTCTTTGCATAAAGTTACTCAAACGTCTGTTTAGTGGTATCTTTGGCGTAAAATGTGCCATATATACATATTATTATTATTATTGACGTGAAAACGTCTTATAAATCGATGGCCGGCTGCACAAATGAAAAATCGTGACTCATTGTCACGTTCCGCCTGAGCTGAGCGGACGAAGGAGAAATACGCGTATGAGATTGGATTCATGAGAGAGTCGTTCATACGCGCATTAGTGTGGATTCAAGAATCTCTCATGAATCCAAACTAATACGCGTATGAGATTGGATTCATAAGAGATTCGTTCATACGCATAATAGTGTGGATTCAAGAATCTCTCATGAATCCAAACTAACACGCGTATGTACGAATCTCTCATTTGTCCATACGCGCATAAGTGTGGATTCAAGAATCTCTTATGAATCCAAACTAATACTCGTATGAGATTGAATTCATGAGAGATTCGTTCATAAGCATATTAGTGTGGATTCAAGAATCTCTCTTGAATCCAAACTAATACGCGTATGTACGAATAAATAAATTGTTAATACATAGCATATTGTTACTTATAATTAATCTGCATAATTTAAATAAAAAAAATTACATTTTCAATTAGCTCCTTCTTTATATTGTACAAAATAATGATAATCCAGTGAAAATAAGTCAATTCAATTCATAAAAGTAGGCAATTTGCCATCAATGCTTTCTTATGACGTTATCACGTAAAATTATCGTCCGTAAACCGACTTTACAGACAACCAATGTTTTTTTTTTTTTCTTTCTTTTATCTCTTTTTTTTTTTTTCTTTCTTTTATCCCTTGTTTTTTTTTCTTTGTTTTTATATTTTTTTTTTCTTTCTCTTTTTTTTTTTGTTTTTTTTTCTGTTTTTACAATTTCTCTTTTTGCATTGTGTACTTAATGTATTTATACAAGTGTTATTTCTTATTTCTAATACAAGTGCCAATTATTACCATACCATACGAGTTTCATTTATATAATTACAATTTCGATCATACAATTTCCTTATACTCTTAATGGTCAATTTTTCTTCTTTTTATTTTTTCTATTATAGCGATTTCAATCAAACGATTTTCTAATACCCGTAATGGTCACTATTCTTCTTTTATTTGTGTATCCATAAGTAAATTCTATAGTGTCCTAACTTTGAGAACTATTCTAATGACATTTGTTTCTATTTAAAACAATTACACTTCTTTCTTCTTTCTCTCTCATACTTATTGTAGTCTTAACATTAAAAGTGTACCTGGATGTTCAATTCCTATATTTATCATGTATTTTCCAAGTTAAGACTTACTAAGAATTATGATTTTTCAAATTACTTTTAACAAATTCCCGAACGTAGGTTTTAAATTGCGGCTGCGCCAAATGTTATGTTGTAATTTTCACCGTTGTATGGTGAAACCTTACAACAATACCTCAGATACACTTCTAATCTCAAAAGACTGAATTCAGGCGGTACAATATTTATTTCATCGATTACAATTTTAGTCTCGTTACAATGATTACAAGTTCCTTGCTTACAACTACTACAACTAACGACTACTGGTTACCGGTTACATTTATTTATTCAACATTTATTTATTCCTGTTACAATACTACAAGTTCTATCTTATAACTACGTCGCCTAGTGGCTATTAGATGCCGACTGTGTGCTGTCAGGTTCTGATGTTCGGTTCACCCCTTTGGCTAAACGCTTTTCCTTCCTGTAGCGTATCCGTTCGTTGTGGAGTCTCTGCAACTCCCTACTGAAAAGTGCTCTTTGTTGGCCCCCCACAGCCAACATGAGGTCCCGTCTCGCCTTCTCAATCGATCGCCTGAACCTCGCTTCTACACCAGGAGTTTCCCTTTTAACGTGTACCTCAAGTCCTCCCTGGCGTTCCTCTTTACCCTTTTCTTTATGACCCGTCTGTCTGGCCCGGTATTCCTCTATAGGTATCGGTCGTGGACCTGCATGCGGATTACGTTGTAGCGCCTCTTGCAGTTGGCGGTCTCCCATTCTTCAATGTATCTGTTTAATAAATTTTATTGCCCATTGGGTTCTTTCGAACCGTATTTGGGACCTCAACGGTGAATGTTAGATTCATCCGCTTTTTTCAGTTGTTAATTTTTTCCTCACCTAAAGTATTTTTTTTGGTGAAGTCCAAGAGAGTTTTACTGGTTGTCTGCCACTCGTTTCCGGGTTTTCCAATTCAGCCAAGTCGCTTATTAGAGATGTGTTGCGTCCTACCACGGTCACACCTATGGTAGTCGATTCCTCAGACTGATTTTCTGTGGCCATTTTCTCAATATTTATCGGAAAATTTTCCGTTGAATTTGCAGAATTTTCCGATCAATGTTCAATCGATGGTCATTGATCGTTTTGTTTGCCGTGTTGCCGGTTTGCGTTTCCGCTCTGGTGGCGCCATCTAGCGGCTGCTGGTGGCCGCGAGTAACTTGCGCTTACATGATCGTTTCTGCAGTATCGGTGCCATAATTTGCACTGCAGTATCACTGCCATAACAGTGTCGCCACGTCGTGTTTTGACAGATATCAACAGCTAGGGAGATCGACCTGTCGTAAGTATTTTTGGTTGTTCTTGAATAATGTCTTATCCCTTTTCAGGATTTCAGGACTTCTACGGAAAAGGATCATCACAATGGTATTGGCTTGGGAAGTAGATTATGAAAGGTTTTTCTCTTGGTTCCTTAGATTCGCTGGATTTTCTACAGAAGTATTTGTAGTTATTCCCTTTTCCGGCACTCGTTGATTCCGTGTCTCATCCTCTTAAAATATCTACAAGTAGAGTTTGTCTTGTAGGCATAGGCTCCATACTTGTGATAAGGGGGCGCGTATTGATGGGGGAGGGGAATTGGCGACTTCCCTGCGAGCATTTGGTTGCTATGTGTCCAGAGAGAGAGAGTGTGGTTTCAAATTTATTGCAGAGGGCTGTTGTCAAATCCTTCCAAGAGAAGTCTTGATTAGACCTCAATACTTCATAGACACTTCCACACAATTAATTTTTATGACCTTAAGGAATAACTTGTGACCGTTTCCGCACTGAACAGTGTTGTAGACATTTCGGCGCAGGAAATAAATTTGCGTAGATTTTTAAATTCGCCTTAGAATTCAGGGATGAGACTTTGAGCATGGGATAAGGAGAGGGTTGATACGAATTTGGCTTGGCTATCAGAAACGGAGGAATTCCCTACTTATCAGGAAGGAGTATCGTAAATAAATTCCATTAGACGATCTAGAGCATTGTAGTATTTGATTTCTGTGGATTCGAAAATTTGTGAGGAAAATGTTCTAAATTTTCGTCCTCCGGGACGAGGCTTTTAAATAGTTCAAAATGAGTGTCCTGGAAAAGTTTCCAATATTGATCGAGAAGACTGACCTTCCAATTTATTACTGACTAGCTGGACCCGCCCGCTTTGCTGGGCATTACATATTACTGCATACATTTTGTATACATACTGTATACTGTATATGTTTTATGTTTTTCTTTAGTTATAGATTTTTGATTCTTAGCAGTTATCTTTTGATTGTAACATAAAATTAAAAACTTTCAAGAAAGCTTTGTCTATTTCAACAATGTTTTGATTAACGTTTGGCTACAAATTTTCGTCGTAAAATGGATAATACATTGAAACTATGAATAGTGCTCAATAAGAGAATGAGAAATAAACTTAAAACAACTAAGAAATTGATCAACTAACAATTTTGAAAATATTACTACACCTTACAACCTTTAATTAACCTTTAAGTTAAAAAAAAATTTAAATATAGTAATTATAAGAAATCGAAATTTATCCTATGTTCGGTGACAACAATGAAACAAATAAGGATTTAAAGATTGCCGGTTGAAACTCAAAAAAAACTGGTTAAATTTTTACTTAAACTTCGATTAGTACCGACTACTTGTCTAAATTATCTTAGCTTCTATACATTTTCTGAATGTACATTTTTTATGGCATAGTAATATTTGAGGGGTTAATCCGATCCGATCGGCCACATCATCAAAACGCCCACGTTAGGCGTGTAAATTTATTTTCGGTGAATTTGTTGAAAAATATTGCTTTCATCTACTTACAAAAACAGTAAAGGTTTAATCACAGACAAAATAATTTACCAGATGCCTTGATCCCATGTGACTCTGTACCCATTTTTTCACAACATCACACACGTAACAGCAGACAAAAGATGCATAGGCCGTATGCGCCTTTGACCGGCTTTAACGTTTGAAGAACTGACAGGGCGAGAATTTTTCTTCTAGTTGATGTTTGATTGTCAAATAGGGAATGAGTGATCACAATAATAGGAAGGGGAAATTTGGCGGATGGAACACAATGAACATGTACGTACGCACAATGCACACAATTTCGATGTTCTGAAATTTGCACAAAACATACGTAAACCAAAATCGTTCACATGTGTACCATTGGAGAGTAAAATTTACTGGCATACACGTAAAGAAACTCAAAAATCTCTGTTTTCTGTGTAAAACACGGAAATTTTTGTGTGCAATAGTATTTTTTATTTATTTGAAGAAAAACTATATAAAAAATTACAAAATATTTCCGAAAAACGCAAGATTTTGCATTTATGAATTTTAATCGGAATTTTATCATATATCATAACTTTTGTTTGGACACACCTTTAAAAACTCAATTCAGAGAAAAAAGTTGTATCGAAAAAAGTTAGGAAATATTCAAATAATGGGGGTGGGTCATATATATGAACCCTGTAGGAAGCTTCGTTCAGCCGCCAGGAGCAAAAAATCTGAATCTGAAATCTGAATTTTATCAATTTTCCGATCTTTTGAATGTGCACATTTAAAACCTCAATTTAGAGAAAAATGACGTATGAAGAGAAGGTAGGAAATGTCAAAATAGTGGGGGTCCGTCATACATATGAACCCCGTAGGACGCTTCGTTTAGCCGCTACGGGCAAAAAACCGTTAAAAATTCGAATTTTTGCCGGAAAACCACCCTTAAAACCGGAAGAAAATTGGTCAACTTCGGATTCAAAATTAGGAAATTTGAAAGAAATGGGGGTTGGTCATACATATGAACCCCATAGGACGTTTCGTTTAGCCGCTAGGAACAAAAAATCGTTAAAAATTCAAAATCTGAATTTTATCAATTTTCCGATCTTTTGAATGTGCACCTTTGAAACCTCAAATAAGAGAAAAATGATGTATGAAGGAAAGGTAGGAAATGTCAAAATAGTGGGGGATGGTCATACATATGAATCCCGTAGGACGCTTCGTTTAGCCGCTACGGGCAAAAAACCGTTAAAAATTCAAGTTTTTGTCGGAGAAGAACCCTTATAATCGGAAGAAAATTGGTCAACTTGGAATTTCCGGAAACTATGATGTCCTACGATCTGAAATTAAAAAAAAATATTTACCATTTTCCACTATTTTGAACAAATCCACCTGCTACGGTTTGAATGAACCAAAATTAACATTTTGTTGCTGCAGTCATTCGTCAGTGCAACATTTTTGTTGCTGCAGTCATGCATCAGCGCAACATGTTTATTTGTAATGTAAACTGAGGTAATTCGTACATATTCCCAATTACTCTCTGTCTCTTAAGTTTGAACGCATCAAACATACGCATCAGTGTGGGTTGATAACGAATTGTAGCGTCACTCACAATCGTCCTGAAGAGAGAGAGTAATTGGCAATCATATGAACGAATTGCCTTAGTTCTCAGACAAAACAAAAATGATGCGTTAACGCATGACTGCTGTTAAAAAGCCGACGCACGTCTGAGTTGCACATCAGTTTTTCAATAATTTAAGAATCTTCGATTTTTGCACTTATATCTTTACTACTTCGCTACTTTGGGGAGTACCGCGATTATATATAGCCTATAGTCTTCCTAAAATAATAGACTATCAAATAAAAAAAAAAGTTCAAATCGGATCAGTAATTCCTGAGATCATCGCGTTCAAACAAACAAACAAACTCTGTCTCTTTATAATATTAGTATAGATTTGTTCGCGCCTACCGGACTTTGTGTAAAAACACTGAAATGCTTAGTATATATTTACTCCTTTTGTTGTGACTGGGCCAAGACCAAGTCACACATGTACGCATGCCTACGAAAAGAGCCCCTCCCCCCCCTTGTAGTTAAAAAGGGACCGCCCGTTCGCCGGCCCGAAACGCTGCGTCAGCGCGCGCAGACAGTGTTGCACATGTGCAATACAATTTGCAAAATTGTTTTCCCAGCTGACGCAGCGTTCCGGGCGCGCCAATTGTGCTGCGATGTTGTCGCCACATCATTTTTGCAACTGTCGCAACATTGTTGCCCAGCGCGATCGGATTTCGGTGCACAAATAGAAGTCCGATCGCGTTGGGAAAAGCGAGAAGCGAAAATTGCTGATCGCGGGCATTCTTGGTCGCCATGCGCGATATGTCAGGAATGCGCGATCAGCGGTTTTCGCCCGCTGATAAGCGACCGTAGAAATCACACGACGGTCGGTCGGCAGTCGGCAGTCGGCAGTTGGAGGAGTTGGCTGTCGTCTCTGTTTTCGAGTCTCGTTTAACTAAATTTTAAATTTTTCTTTTACAAAATTTAGAAGATGTCCCAGTTAAGGATTACGAAAATCCTAGACGGAAAAAAAAAAGTTTATTAAATTTTGAATAGTGTTTTTATAAATTTTGAATAGTGTTTAATAAATGAATGTTAAATAAATTTTTAAATATTAGAGGAAGTCCTAGATGAAAATTAGCAATATCCTAGATGGATAATGAGAATTTTATAGTGTTAAGAAAAAAAAGAGGGAACAATTAAATAAATGATTGTTCTATAAATTTTTAAATAGTTTAGAAGAAGTCCCAGTTAAAGATTAACACAATCCTAGACGGAAAAATAAAAGTTTATAAATTTTGAATAGTGTTTCTATAAATTTTGAATAGTGTTTAATAAATGAATGTTAAATAAATTTTTAAATACTGGAGGAAGTCCTAGATGAAAATTAACAAAATCCTAGATAGAAAATGAAGGTGTTTCATAGTGTTAAAAAAAGGGGAAATTTAATAAATCAATAATATTTAATTTTGGAATAGTTTAAAAGAAGTCCTAGATAAAAATCAACAAAATCCTAGACGGAAAAGTGAAAGTTTTATAAATTTTGAATAGTGTTTCAAACCTACTTGACAAAACCCCCAAATGAAACTTTATATATATTTTGAATAGTGTTTTAAAAACAATTTAATAAAATCCTAAATAAAAATTTTTTAGGAACAGTGTTTTAAGAAAAAAAAAAATCATTTAGCTTAATCCTAAGAGAACATTTATAGAGGTATTATTAATAAACTGATTGTCATAACCTGGAAATGTGGTTTGAAAATCGTATGTGAATGGAAATAGTTTTTGACGTGTAAAATTTATGAAAAAAAAACTTATGGAACAAAATACAGGTACGGGTGAACTTCTCCCACAAGCACTCCCCGTTTTCTAACTCAAGATAGAGAGTTAAAACACTTTCAATTCGTGCTCTTAGTAAATTGTTTTCTGATAGTATGGCAGGGGCGTTACTGGAACGAGAGGGTATTTCCTTCTGATCATGTTGGCTGGACTTTGTTGAAAGGAGGGTGAAAGTGCTGTTCGTCAGAGAGAGTTAAAACCCAAATTATATTGTTATCGCTTTCCTTGGTAGTGTCGACCCAATCTTTAGTGCAACCGAAAAACCTTAATTCTGTGTAGTCGTCCAGATAGGTAAACTTAAAATAGATCCCACTATTCACTTTATGCGTCTTTGATGACTTTAAACACTTCCCAATGTCTTTCTTGCTTCACCCGCTTCCACACACTTTACACTACATGCTCAAATGTCTTCGTTAAGTTTCTTATTTTCGTTCGCTTCCCCGCGTTTCACACCACGATCCAAAGTGTTTATTAAAGGCTACAACTCAGATGTCTCTCCTACTGCACTGTCCAATGTCTTTCTTAAATCTTGCAATTCAAATGTCTCTATTAATTAAATCATACTGTTCACTATCTTTATCAGCTCTCGCACTCCAAACGTCTTTATCGATCTTATTACACTATTCAAAGCCTTTGTCGGCTCTCACAATTCCGATGTCTTTCTTAATTTCATTACACGAATGCCAGTACTTGCTTATCGTGCAGTGCTTATTTTGCCCGTGACGTCATCAGGCTAGTGTGAGCGCCTACGCGTGATTGTTGTTAATCAGCGTGGTGTAAAATTCTAAATTAGTGGAGCGTGAAAACGCGTTTAGGGAGGATGTTCATTTATAGCTCTAGCACGAAGGAGGCCGCTTGAAAAGAAGTTTCACTCCAAAAATTAAAACCTTACATAGAATAATTCCGATTCCGATTCCGATTTAAATGTAAAATGAACGGGTGAGCATGCGGTTCTCGTTCGATCACCGAAGTCAAACAGTGTATACCGCTGTTAGTTTTTTGATGGGGGACGGCTCGAGAACATCGCGTGATTTAATATATCTTATATATATAAAAAAATAAATTTTTGAAAATGTTTCTCGCGGCAAAACGCGGAATCTACCAAGTCGATTTTTATTAAAATTTAATGCAAAGAATACTGTCTGAAAGGAGAGTTCAGTTTCATGAAAATCGTGTGAAGTTTTATGAAAATCTCTTAAAAACTTTTGGAAATACTTTTGAAAATTTGAAAGTTTTTACGGTTTGAATTTCAAGAGAAATCTTTATTAGTGCTTAAGCCTAAGGTAAATAAATTAAGAGAGTTCGTGCAATTAAAATATTGAATCGTTTCTTTCGGGTACATATCGTTACTGGTAAATCTCACTCTCTTTAGAGTGAGCTGTATTCAAGAGAACAATACGGTTTATGAGTCGCACGATCCCTCTTAATGGTCACAGCGACAAACCGCATTATATTCGGTACATCGCCGATAAGTACGTCGTGAGATTCGAACGATCTCTCGCGACAATTTCATTCTTCGTTTCTCTTTATTTCATATATTTACACATATCGTGGTGATTGTGACTCTGTGATTTCTGTGATCGCTATGATTGCTGTGGTTCCTGTGATCGTTGTGTTTATTTTACACTGAAAAATAACGTTAGTTAGTAGTGGAAAATTACCAGAGAAACCACCGTTTTAAAAAAATGAGTTTTATCGTCGTGTTTGGGCATGACATAACCTAATCATCCAACGCACGATGCATTTAACCACGAGTTAGAGAAAGAAAAATACTACGACACCGAAGCATGAGCAGAAGAATTTCGTACAAATGTTCGAAAATTTAATTAACAACAAACGATCGCGTACGATTCTTTGATAGAAGCAGCGAACAATTGGAATTTACTTCCTCGTTGCCCCAGGAGGGACTGGAAAAACGTTCCTAATTTCATTGCTATTGGCGAGGATCAGATCGCGAAATAAAGTTGCCCTAGCATTTGCTTCATCTGGAATAGCTGCCACTTTGTTGGAAGGCGGGCGAACTGCACATTCTGCGTTAAAATTGCTACCATACACGCAAATCAACGAGGCATCAGCCAAAACCAGCGCAATCGCCAAAACCAGCGCAATGCCGAAGATTCTCCATATACGCAAATTGATCGTTTGGGACGAATGCACAGTGTCCCACAAGAGGTCACTGGTGGCACTGAACAGAACGCTGAAAGATCTTCTTGACAACCAAAACATTGTTGATGGAGCCATGATTCTGTTGTCTGGTGATTTTCGACAGACTCTTCCAGTTATTCCCCAATAAACTGCGGCTGTCGAACTAAATGCATGCTTCAAATCATCAAATTTGTGGCGGCATGTGACGACACTGGAATTGACGACTAACATGCGAGTGCTTTTGTAACAAGATCACAGTGCAAATTTGTTTTCGTAGCAGTTGTTAGACATTGGAAATGGGAAAGTCGCAGTTGACACCTCGACAGGATTCATTACATTACCAACAGGTTTCTGTCACCTTACAGACTCGAAAGAGGAGCTTATTCAGCGTGTTTTTCCAGACATAGCGTAACAATTCAAAAACCATAATTGGCTGAGTAAACGAGATATATTGGCGGCGAAAATCAATGATGTCGTTGATCTGAATGCGACCATTCAGTATTTTCTTCCAAGTCAGTTATTTTCCTTCAAATCAGTCGACACAGTTTTCAAACAAAATGACGTAGTCAACTATCAGACAGAATTTTTGAATTCACTGGAATTGGCTGGACTACAATCTCACAATTTACTATTAAAGGTAGGTTCAGTTGTCATCATGTTGCGTAATATTAATCAACCTCGACTATGCAATGGAACAAGACTGGCCGTGAAAAAGCTAATGAGTAACGTCATCGAGGCAACGATCATCAGCGGAAAATACAAAGAAGAGGATGTCTTGATTCCGTGTATACCGATGATTCCAACGGATTTGCCGCTTGATTTAAAGCGAGTACAATTTCCGGTCACTGGCTTTCGCGGTGGCCATAAATAAATCCGAAGGCCAGTCATTGGATATTTGTAAAATATATTTGGAGTTTCCCTGTTGCGCGCGGACAACTATATAACGCGTGTTCGCGCGTAGGAAAGCCGTGATTTTTGTATATTTATGCACCGAAGAATAAAACAAATTAAAAAGTTTATAAGAAAGCATTGAAATGATTAACTGTATTTAAATTTCATTTACATAAAAGAGATTAGATTGATTTGAATTGTAAACAAGTTACATTTAATAACCAAACGAAATTCAAACCGTATAATATATAGTTTGAGTTTTAGCGAGAATAACAAACAGCGGTTGTAGGTGATACGAAATTCCCGGGCGAGGTTGGACCGGGTCAGCTAGTAATAATAATAATAATAATAATAATAATAATAATAATAATAATAATAATAATAATAATAATAATAATAATAATAATAATAATAATAATAATAATAATAATAATAATAATAATAATAATAATAATAATAATAATAATAATAATAATAATAATAATAATAATAATAATAATAATAATAATAATAATAATAATAATAATAATAATAATAATAATAATAATAATAATAATAATAATAATAATAATAATAATAATAATAATAATAATAATAATAATAATAATAATAATAATAATAATAATAATAATAATAATAATAATAATAATAATAATAATAATAATAATAATAATAATAATAATAATAATAATAATAATAATAATAATAATAATAATAATAATAATAATAATAATAATAATAATAATAATAATAATAATAATAATAATAATAATAATAATAATAATAATAATAATAATAATAATAATAATAATAATAATAATAATAATAATAATAATAATAATAATAATAATAATAATAATAATAATAATAATAATAATAATAATAATAATAATAATAATAATAATAATAATAATAATAATAATAATAATAATAATAATAATAATAATAATAATAATAATAATAATAATAATAATAATAATAATAATAATAATAATAATAATAATAATAATAATAATAATAATAATAATAATAATAATAATAATAATAATAATAATAATAATAATAATAATAATAATAATAATAATAATAATAATAATAATAATAATAATAATAATAATAATAATAATAATAATAATAATAATAATAATAATAATAATAATAATAATAATAATAATAATAATAATAATAATAATAATAATAATAATAATAATAATAATAATAATAATAATAATAATAATAATAATAATAATAATAATAATAATAATAATAATAATAATAATAATAATAATAATAATAATAATAATAATAATAATAATAATAATAATAATAATAATAATAATAATAATAATAATAATAATAATAATAATAATAATAATAATAATAATAATAATAATAATAATAATAATAATAATAATAATAATAATAATAATAATAATAATAATAATAATAATAATAATAATAATAATAATAATAATAATAATAATAATAATAATAATAATAATAATAATAATAATAATAATAATAATAATAATAATAATAATAATAATAATAATAATAATAATAATAATAATAATAATAATAATAATAATAATAATAATAATAATAATAATAATAATAATAATAATAATAATAATAATAATAATAATAATAATAATAATAATAATAATAATAATAATAATAATAATAATAATAATAATAATAATAATAATAATAATAATAATAATAATAATAATAATAATAATAATAATAATAATAATAATAATAATAATAATAATAATAATAATAATAATAATAATAATAATAATAATAATAATAATAATAATAATAATAATAATAATAATAATAATAATAATAATAATAATAATAATAATAATAATAATAATAATAATAATAATAATAATAATAATAATAATAATAATAATAATAATAATAATAATAATAATAATAATAATAATAATAATAATAATAATAATAATAATAATAATAATAATAATAATAATAATAATAATAATAATAATAATAATAATAATAATAATAATAATAATAATAATAATAATAATAATAATAATAATAATAATAATAATAATAATAATAATAATAATAATAATAATAATAATAATAATAATAATAATAATAATAATAATAATAATAATAATAATAATAATAATAATAATAATAATAATAATAATAATAATAATAATAATAATAATAATAATAATAATAATAATAATAATAATAATAATAATAATAATAATAATAATAATAATAATAATAATAATAATAATAATAATAATAATAATAATAATAATAATAATAATAATAATAATAATAATAATAATAATAATAATAATAATAATAATAATAATAATAATAATAATAATAATAATAATAATAATAATAATAATAATAATAATAATAATAATAATAATAATAATAATAATAATAATAATAATAATAATAATAATAATAATAATAATAATAATAATAATAATAATAATAATAATAATAATAATAATAATAATAATAATAATAATAATAATAATAATAATAATAATAATAATAATAATAATAATAATAATAATAATAATAATAATAATAATAATAATAATAATAATAATAATAATAATAATAATAATAATAATAATAATAATAATAATAATAATAATAATAATAATAATAATAATAATAATAATAATAATAATAATAATAATAATAATAATAATAATAATAATAATAATAATAATAATAATAATAATAATAATAATAATAATAATAATAATAATAATAATAATAATAATAATAATAATAATAATAATAATAATAATAATAATAATAATAATAATAATAATAATAATAATAATAATAATAATAATAATAATAATAATAATAATAATAATAATAATAATAATAATAATAATAATAATAATAATAATAATAATAATAATAATAATAATAATAATAATAATAATAATAATAATAATAATAATAATAATAATAATAATAATAATAATAATAATAATAATAATAATAATAATAATAATAATAATAATAATAATAATAATAATAATAATAATAATAATAATAATAATAATAATAATAATAATAATAATAATAATAATAATAATAATAATAATCATAATAATAATAATAATAATAATAATAATAATAATAATAATAATAATAATAATAATAATAATAATAATAATATTAATTATAATTATAATAATAATAATAATTATAATAATAATAATAATAACAATAATAATAATAATAATAATAATAATAATAATAATAATAATAATAATAATAATAATAATAATAATAACAATAATAATAATAATGATAATAATAATAATAAAAATAATAATAATAATAATAATAATAATAATAATAATAATAATAATAATAATAATAATAATAATAAATAATAATAATAATAATAATAATAATATTAATAATAATAATAATAATAATAATTATAATAATAATAATAATAATAATACTAATAATAATAATAATAATAATAATAATAATAATAATAATAATAAATAATAATAATAATAATAATAATAATAATAATAATAATAATAATAATAATAATAATAATAATAATAATAATA